>CM077289.1:62079520-62109520 GCA_039654925.1 Anguilla pacifica | reverse complement strand
CTGACTCACTGTCGCACTTAGAACTAACCGGGCAGTGTCTCTCCTCTGACACCAACAGAACATTACTTCAAGGCAACAGGAGTGACCCTCCATGAGCGCTTCACTGTCTATCAGAAAGCTGCCGTGGAGCAGGAGGCCAGGCACAAAAGCCCTGAGATCCACAGGTAAAGCGCATTGGATTTGGCATTTAGCATGAAACATTTAGCATTTAGCCTTTAGCGCAAACATTTAGCATTTAGCCATTAGCATTTAGCCTTTAGCTTGAAACATTTAGCATTTAGCTTTTAGTATTTAGCATTTAACATTTTGATTTTAGCATAAAATGTTCACGTGTTTTTCTTTTCCAAAAGGAGGATTGACATCTCCCCTAGCGCTTTTAAGAAGGTGAGACTCTTTAAAGAAGACTTCAAGGTGAGCAGGTCAAGTGACAGTTAATTTAAAAGAGAGTGTGCTGAAAGAATCGCATAACGACTGTGAACATCCACAGGTTGTCGACATGAGTGGACCGTGTTAATGTGTGAGAGGTTGAGAAACGTTTTTCAGACGTTATCCCGTCAGTGTTTGATTGTCACGCAGGTGACTCTCAGGTAGGTAGGTTTACATTTCCGCAGATCTCTCCTCTTTCTCTCCGTCTCTCTCGGTGTTCGGCAGAGCGCATTATCGTGAGCTCTCTTAAAGATCGCGAGTTTTGACCGTTAAAAATTATAATGAATTTGTCGCGTTCCTACAGGGTGAGGGTAAAACGCGGAGCGAGCCGGTCGATTTGCGGCAGAGTATCGACCGCAGACGGAAGGAGAGGAGTCGCGAGGGCGAGGGTCGGCGGGATTCCCGCGAAACCAGCCCGTCCGCGAAGCCGGAGAAACCGGGAAAAGAGCTCAAGGACCACAAAGATTACAAATCTCTGAAAGAGGAGAGGTAGGCCCCGCGGGCGAGGAGCAGCACCTTATTATTTACGGCTGCTTTCTAGTTACGAACGTAGACTTTCTGCTAACGGATTCAGTTTTTCATCTGATGCTTATCAGTCATGCTTGTGCTGTTCCACTCTTTCCTTCCTGAACTGTTTGTGTGAAAAAAAACCCCATCGTTTTGTTTTGCAGCGGTAATGAATGTTTTGCGCCTTTTGTTGGATGAGGACAGTTGGGATTAGCAAACAAAAATCACATGATAAAAATGAGATTACCCAGGCAACTGCGAGAGGTTGGACCTTCATTGCAATGCACCTCTTAAACTGATTGTGTAAGAGAAGCAGTTTGCTATTGCCTTTTCGTTTTTTTTTAAATCTGATGTTCCATTTCCAAAGCGATTCCTTCTTTTGATGAATGTCTCCCAAACATGAATGAATAAATAAATGTCAGTCCTTAAAAAGTCCTTAAATTACATTTCCCAGTATTGACAAAGCTAATAACTGATAAATGATAATAATGGTTGGTGATTGATCATTTTATATTTGTGGACAGTAGACTGGCCTCCCTGGGAGATGGAATTCTGACTCCTGATTGGCTCTCTCGCAGCAAACGCAAAAGCAAGGAGAGGGAGCGCTCCAGGTCATCCTCTGGCTCCTCGCTGTCTCGGGACGACAAGGACAGGAGAAGGGGGGCGAAGGAGGAAGAGGAGGGTAAGCCCCACCACGAGCCGAAGGACTATCCTGGCTATCAGGGCGCTGGGATCCGTGCCAGGGGAACTTTTGTAAGTACCCGTATGACGCTGGCATCTATGCCAAAGGTGTGACTATTTTTACAGTGCTTGGTTAGTTAACTCGCCGGATTCTTGGGTTGCAATTACTTAATCTCTCCAATTCCAGGATTGCCGAAACTTGATGTGCACTTTGTGAGAATGACACTGACAATGACAAAGTGCATTTGATTTTACTCTGATACACAAAGGTAAAGGAATTCTGTGTTACATTTATGTATCACATTTCACAATCTCAAGGCCTTTTTTGCTGTGAAGGAGGGAATTTAACCTGGGCCACCACCACTGAATGTATACAGGAGGTAAGAACCGCTGTTGTCGCTCTCTCTCTCTGATCTTACAGCAGTTCCGTATCAGAGGGGGCCGGGGGCGGGCCAGGGGTGTGTTTGGGGGTCCCGTCCCCGGACCCAGCGCACCCAACACCCCTTTTCCGCAGAGGCCCAAGGAGGAGGAGTGGGACCCGGAATACACGCCCCGAAGCAGGAAGTATTTCCTGGTTAGTTTTCCGTTTCCCTGGAATTCTCACCGTGAGAAACTGTGTCTATAGAGGAGGAAAACTGGCCCCTGAATTTTTTTCTTACCTCCAGGTGACTCATTATGGCTGAGTTAGTTATTGTTGCTCTTGGACAATTTAATTTTTGAGTGTTTCTGTAAAGACCTGGGCCACATATACATTATAAATAACTGAACTCTTTAAAATGTGTTGCTAAAGAAAACATGCAGGAATTGTACTAGTGTCAAAAGAGTTCAAGTAGTTCATGGAATAACTTCTTTTTGTTGGATGTCTTGCACGTTGGCGATGTAACTGACAAACGGCTTTGGCCCCTCCCCTAGCATGATGACAGGGACGACGGCACGGACTATTGGGCCAAGAGAGGGAGGGGGCGTGGCCTGTTCCAGCGCGGGAGAGGGCGGTTCCCCTTCAGGAAGTCCAACAGCAGTCCCAAGTGGACCCACGACAAGTACCAAGGGGAGGGGAATGTGGAAGAGGACGAGGAGGACAACAACGAAGAGGGCGAGGAGAGGGAGGAGAAGCACAAGGAGGAGAAGGTTGAGTGAGAGGAGAAAAGGTAGAATCAGGGAGGAGAAGCAGGTAGAGTGAGAGAGGAGGAGAAGGTAGAGTCAGGGAGGGGAAGGAGGTAGAGTGAGAGAGGAGAAGGTAGAGTAAGAGAGCTGATGCTTAATCCCATCGCTCAAAGCGATGCCTCCATTCCATCTCCGAACGTCCAAAAACCCAAGGACTATGGAGTTACTGAGCTATGGCACCTGCAGACTAGATGGGGTGTGATCTCCAACTGAGGAAACATTTTAAGCATAAACAACCATTTAGAAGCGAATCTTAAGCCTAGTATTAATGCAGTGTTGCTGTAGATTCCAGTTTCCTTACTCTTTATTCACATTATGAAAAAAATCCTGATGAAATCAGTTTCTGGGCACCTACTGTGTACTTCACGTTCAGGTATGTCACCGTTACGCTTTCCCCCTTCGAATGTGCACCGTACTCTCGTCGATTTGTTTAATTTAGCTTTAATATACAAGTACAGAGCTGCTACTCGAACTGAACGTCTTATCCGAGCCAGAAGGGGTTGGCTTTGCAGTGTGAAGAACAAATCCAGAGAGTGTTACTGTGGCTCAGAGAAGACTTAGAAGGTGGTCGTCTGGCACCTGTTAGAGATGTCACTTTGTGTTGAGTATTGGACCAAGTTCAAGCAAGTTCGTTTGACTGTTTAATTGTTATTTGTGTCTGGCAGAACATGGCGTGTAGCATAATTATCTGCAGGCCTTGGAAGAAGTGTGCATATTACTGTTGATGTAGTAGCTTTAATTTGATTAAAGGTTTTGTTCTGAACAGTCTGTCCCACGCATGTGTCTGTGTGTATGTTATCCAGTCATAAAAGAGACACGGTGAAGGCATCCCATTTCCGTCCGTGTTTATTTCCCATAAACGTACAGCAATACAACATCTGAAAAACCAAATGCGCGTTTTACAAGCCTTCTCCTGACTGCACGATAGTCACAGTCTCAGCCAGGTCGCAAGCCAACTGTCACCAGAGGGGTAATGTCAAAGCACACCCCCTCCCTTTTGGTAAAGGATTAAAAAAACAAAACAAATATTTACAGAACACGAAAAAAACGACAGCAGTGGACAAACAGACAATCTCAGAGTGTAGGAAAAGTGAAGAGCACTGCAGCCAGAGTGCTGGTCACTGCACATGCAGAGGGTCAGCGGTGAGCCAATGGGTGCCTTTGTGGGCGTCGCCATGTTCAGACTAACTGATCCTTGTACTGTTAGCCCCTCCCTCTCGCTCCACCCACTCTACTACAGAGACATGACAATCAGGGGATCGGGGGCCCGTACCTCGAAGCAGGATTAATGAGTTATCTGCATAACTGCACCAAGTCAAACGCGGAACCTCCCAAATCTGAAACATGGACTGAAGTAAAAAGAGCTGTCCCGTGTTCTTACTCAGTGCTGTTATACTGCCAGCTAGTAATCCTGTTACGTCACGTGGCCTGAATCACAAAGCAGGGTTGCTAAGTTAGCTGGATAACTGCACTCAGTAAAACCTTGAACAGCTCTTTTTACTTAAGTCCATGTTCCAGATTTGGGAGGGTTCCAGGTTTTACTTGGTGCAGTTGTCCAGCTGACTCAGCAATCCTGCTTTGTGAAACAGGCCTCTGTGCTGCTTGATCAGCAGGGTCGGGGTTCACCAGTAGAAGGTCTTGGAGAGGAACCCGGCTGCCGCGTTCAGCCAGCTCCCAGTGGAGTCCTGTTTGGCGGTCGTCCTGGAGACCGCCTTGTCCGTGTCCCTCTCGGGGCTCTCGTCCTCGGGGAGGTAGTCCGGCAGGCTGGCGTTCTCCTGGACGGGCGCGCCGGAGGTGCAGAGGGGAACCAGAACCTGCGTTCAGAGGGGGGAGGCGGAATCACGGGAGGGTCACACGCTGAACCACAGGCAGAGACCGCTTCTGTGTGAACAACCGTGCCGAGAGGAACCACCTACAGACCCAAACCGGGGCTAAAATACACCCACGGTCACGTTCTGCGCTCATACAAACATGCTCAGCGATTGCGTGAGAGCAAACGTGCATTTTCAACGCCTGAATGAGGGAAATGAAACCCGACTTCCTGTACAGTATTGGGTAGACGTGTAGCCGTGCGCTAACACTCACCTCTTCCCCCGATTCATTCTTCACCACCTGCTGTGCGGTGAGCACTTTGGTAGCAGCGATGGCAGAGGCCAAGCTCTGGAAGGGCAAACAGAAAAGACCTTAAATTCAGTTACGGGTTTGAATATGAGCACTTTGAAGGAGAGAGAGAGAATGCAGCGGCACAGTAACGAGCTACTATGACTGACAGTCGTTTTCCTTGCTTGTTGCACGATGTACCCAAGAATTTAGATTAGTGCGTGAATATTGCTTCCTCAGCTGAAACGGGACAGGTGAAAGAATTTGGAGGAGGGGTAAAGATGGCGGCGCGCACCTCGGTGGACAGATCGGCGCGGATGCGCACCGTGCACCTCCTCAGGGCCATCTGGAAGGTGAAGCTGATCACCCCTCGGACCTTCAGCAGCGCGTCCTCACAAAGACCCCGCTTGTCCTGCAGATGAGCGGAGAGTCACCAACGGCAACAATACAACATGCTACAGCTGCCGCTACAGACATGGAGCTTGTGCTGCAGATCAGAGAGCAGTCAAACAGTCACCAGCAGCTACAATACAACACGCTACAGCTACAGGCAGGGAGCTTAGCCCATAGATCAGCAAAGAGCAGTCAAACAGTCACCAGGATAGGATAGGCCATAGCCGATGTCTGCATTTGGTATTAAAGGAACACTAATGCATGAACGTACGGTAGTGTCCAGTCCCTGTATGTGCAGGGTGACGGATTTGGCCTTCTTGTTGGAGCTGTTGAGGAAGAACTGCGGTTTCATTTTCCTTCTAGATCTTTCCGGGGTTCGGGGAGCTTCCGGTGCGCTCAGTATGCCGTGCACTTCCTGGGCAAGCACGGCGATGTCATCGTTAGCCCCGCCCCTACCGACAACAATAACATCAATATTAAATAAACACACCTGAAGATACAGCATCAGAGGCATGTATCATGAAGCAGGATTACAGATTAACCGCACTGAGGAAAACTCTGAACCCTGCCACATATGCAACATGGACTCAAGCAAAAACAGCTGTTCTGGGTTTTACTTAGGACAGTTATCCACCTAACGGAGTAATCCTGCACCGTGATACAGGCCACAGGTTTATATAATCCATTTTGACATGACAGAATTTGTACATTTCACGAACGTAGGACTTGCCTCTCCGTAAGATTCTCCAAGCTCACCATCATGCCCAGTTCATTTTTCATTATATTTATGTTCAGTGGAGATTCTGCAAGGTAACGAAGAGTCTGAAACACAAAAAAATACAATTAATGCTTATCTACTAGCTTGAGAACTAGTCAGAACTCAGGTCTCTCTGACCGTAGCATGTAAAGCATTTTGGAAATAAATGTAGTTATTAAACAGGCGGTTTTAACCTGTAAAGTGGAGTACAACACTTGGGAATCCTGATGATCTAAAAACAAAACCAAGCCAGGTAGACACCCTTGGTCCTGAACTATGGCCTCTCTGTTCTGCGGTTCTGAAGCCAAGTCCCGCAGCTGGGTCACGACGGTGAGAGCGTCCATCATCCTGAGATTTCTGGTGATAAACAAAAACAGTCCCCCCTTGTTTATACTGTAACCAGGTTTATAATGTATCCGGTCAGCTAAGTGTTCTTGATACCTTTCTAACGTCACACTTTGACGACCATAAAAGAACAAGAAGAAATGTATAATAGCTACTGTAACGTTACATAGAACTGCCACCTCAAAGGCAGTATGCTAGCTCAGTTAGGTTGGATGGTTTTGTGTTGTAAGTTTAACTATTTAACTGTGCAGGCTAAAGAACGTTCAGCGAGGTCGCTTAACTCCGCTACAGGAGCAAAACGTATTCAACTAATAATCACTTGCAATTAATTCGTTAACTACTAACGTTACTAATATTGTTGTACCAAGAAAAGGACGGTCAACGGACGCCAGCTAGCTAACGTCATGCGATAAACCTCAGCTAGCTAGCTAGTTATAGCAATTGGTAGCTAACGTTAGTCTACTCACTGTTTCCAGCCACTTGACTACTGTTTCCTTAAACAAAACGAATATATGAAGAAACGTCTTCAGAAACACAAACTATTCGTGAAAATTATGTCGAAAAAACGAAATAACGCAGAATATTTGACACTTATATTTAGCCGTCTCCCAGTCTTACCGATACAGCAACCTTGCGACACTCCAAACGCCAGTCAAATTTTCGTACGCCTCTTCCAACCTCAGAAGTGATTGGTGGATGGCCGAAACACACCTTGCTTCTTAATGCATCCCCATTGGTTTAGCTTAATCAAGAACTTGAACTGTCCAACCAGAGTCATTTTTGCTCACGCGGCTTTATTTGAGTTCATATGCTCAGGGAACGTGACAGACCTGGGAGCTGTTTATACCGTTTGATGATTTGTATTTCAAGGAAAATATAGCTGGCGATCTAAATCTTTTAATTATAGATTATATGAAAACAAGAAAACGGTAGGAATTACACTTATTTGCAGGCCTAGTTACATTGATACGCTTTTGCAGCTGTGCTTTGCTTGCTTTTCTGTCGTATTTTGATGATCAGCGCTTTCTTTTAGATGAAAGCACGCTGCAGCATCCTGCAGGCATTTAAGGGGGTAGTGAAGGGTTTTACACCGCATCTCTTTACCATTCATTTGAGTCGCTAATAACTATCAGATACAGATAATACTAGTGTATACTCTATGTTTTTAACGTGTACGTTTTTTTTTTGTTTTGTAGATTTGAAAGCATGTGGAAATTTGGACGCTCCTGCGCTTAACTGTCAGATGTAACGTAGTTCGTCGCCGCCTCGAACATTTCAAACGTTAAGGACGTACTCCTCTGGAAGTCGTCATTTCCCCGCAAGCAAATGTCTCTCCTCGCTGACATCCTTGACCTTTTACGAAATCTTCTCGAGTATTTTGGAGTCCCAGCCGACATGGTAATAACTTGTTTATTTATTCATTTACCTTTATGTGTATTTCAGCATTGCTAACGTTTAATGCCAACTAGCCTGCGGATGATAACATATTCGTGATCTAAAGCTAAGTCAGATTATACTGATAACTAGTTCTGGCAATTTATACCGATATTGTCTTGATTATAGTGCGCATTCATAATGTGTTTATTCGTTTCGATTTTCTTGTGGTCTCATGCACATATAAAAGTTATACGACTGCTTAGCTCATCTATTGTTTGTGAACGAACAATATGGAATTATTGTTCAAACTAAATGATACTGTAAAATGTGTTCATAATACAGTTTTTTGTTTGTTTTGTTTGTTCTTTAGTTAGTGCCGGTGTGGGACAATCAATACTGCGGGCAGTATCGCAGCATAGTTCGCATGATTGGAACTAACCTTCCCTTGAGTCCTCAAGCACGCGTTCATTTCCAGGTACAGTACACCTAGCCTACCACCTAATGGGAAATTTTACTTTGTAGAACGTAACATGTTTGTTTGATGGAGTTTGATATGAAAGGAGAGATGCGCACAGAGTGCATGTCTGTCTATCCCAACGAATCAATCAAAATGGGGGCTATCATCTAGAGTAACATGCAAGGACTTTGTGACATTGGGAGAATATGATAATCCATACAGAGTCTAATAATGGATCGGTAAACGCCGTATCGCATTTGCAGGGCATTAAAAGTGTGGAGGCACTCCATATCCCTCTTAAGTACAGAGATCACCTTACAGCAGGAGTGTTGCAAAGTTTTGCTGAATGTTCGCCTGTTCCATTACCTCTTGACATCCTTGAGTTAAAGAGCTGATCTTAAAAAAACGACCTTACAGCATTTCACGAATGAAACGCCACTCCTGAGCATTTTGGAGGTAAATTAATTTAAGTTTCTTTCCGCAGATTCCCCTGCAGTCGTTTGAAAGGCACGGTACTGCTGATTTTCCGTTAAACGGGCCAGTTATACCGTCCTTTGCGGATGTGATGTGGCTTACTGAAGATGAAGGAGAAGTATTCACAAAGTTCAGGTAATGACTAATGAAGACAGTGTTAACTGAATGAATACCTTCACTCAATGTCCTTCAAAGCAAACACTTTTGATTATGTTTAAAGAGTTACTTAAGCCACAAGATTAAGGTTTGAATTGACTTTTTCCATATTTTTTTTTTAGAAAAATGAAAATAAGAAAAAAGCCTTTTGGTGTTAAAGACTCAATTTCTAAATGAGGCGTTGTTCATCTTCTGATGGATATCCCCCCCCATGCAAAATCTTGGCTTCCACGACTACCATATAATTATGTGTAACTATTAAAAATGAGGGTTTGATCATGCTGGGTGTTTAATAGTGTGGCTGTGCTTCATTATGTTGTCGTGCGTTGCAGAAATGACGTTCGTCCGCTTGGTAGACATCACGCGAGCCAGCGTTTCCCGGCTCCTCCGGCGCTTGCGTTAGCTCCGGCGCGAGGATTCGCCGAGCTGAGGGGAAGTCAGCCTCCGGCGAACACCGAGGCCTTGAGCAAGATCACGGCGCTGGAGGGCGAGCTGCTCCGGTTACGCGCACAGATCGCCATGATCGTCACCATGCCCTCAGGTGAGCGTGCGGTCGGTGGCAGACTCGCCGCGGCAGGGGTTTTCAACCAGGGCTTGGCTGCAGTGGGACGTGGGGAGTACTCTGGAGCTCCTAAAACTGGCTGTCCCCTTTTAAAATAGTTTGTTCTATAATATACTCGGGAAAGTAACTATGTCTGCCCCTACCATTTTAAAATTGCTATATACAAGCAATGAGAAGTAATTACATAGACATTATCATTAAGGGAGCATAATGGATGCGTCAGTCAGTCTAATTTTGATTACGCTTTCAGAAAATATCTCCCAGGGGTACGTCACAGGGGGTATGTGGGGTTCAGGTAAATTATCGTAGGTAACAATATATCTGCAGGTGCTTATGGGGGATATTGGAGCTCACATTACATTTACATTTGAGAGCTGAAGGTTTTGGGTTCAGGGAGTTACCATTTCACAATGAGACTGAAAATCTTGATGTTTACCATTGAACATGGGTGAACAATACAACTAATAGAAGAATATAGTTGTTGTACAGCAATAGTAAGTAACAGTGATAAAATGAAAAATGCAAATATAGAATCCAGGGTTGTGAGTTGGCGTGTCATTTTCTCTCCACCAAAGATGGCTGCATTCATCGAAAGAGAGAATTTCAGTGTGTTTATTCAGACCAGAAACAGCCTAAATACACCGTCCTACCCAGAATTCAGTGTGTTTATACACTCCTGGCCAATCATATGCGTTTAATTTCCTTCTGCTGTGCAAATTTGAATGTGACTGCTGTGTATCCCTGCTGGGTATTTGTAAACTGAGTGCTATGAATAACCGGTGCTGTTTTACACAGTAATGCAATGTGTGCTCACGTAGTTATTCTCCGCTTGGATACACAGCCTTTATTCAGGAGGCTCGCGTAGCTGTGTTGACCTCCTCAAGGTCGTGTTCGTGAGCCAGAGGGCGCAGTCCGCGATTGTTTTACACCTTTGGGGGGGGGGGGGGGGGGGGGAGCCACAACCGCAGTGTCGCTTCAGTGACCTTCTCTCTTCCAGGTACTGCGCCCTTCCAAAACGCTCCTGCTACCCCGGGGGGGTCCTCTCCCCCTCCCCCTCCTGTTCTCACCTCCACTCCCGCCCCTGCGCCTCGGTGCCCTCCCCCTCCCCCACCTCCTCCTCCCCCTGCTCCCCCCCTACCTCCTCACCGCCCTGCTGCCATGGAGACGCTAGCCCACGGCTCGATCAGGCAGCCGCGGCATACGGCTAGCAGGGCGGAGCAGGATCAGAAAGATCGGAGGACGGGTTCGCCGTCTGAGAAAGTTCCCAGCATGCTGGACGTACTGAAGGACTTGAATCAGGTTAAGCTCCGTGCAGTAGAGAGGTGAGCATCAAGCACCGTGTGCAGTGTAATATTTCATAACCTGCCTGTCTATTCAGTAACACTTTACTATGAAGTGCCAATAAGCCTGCATAACACTGTTATAATCAAGTCATGACAGCATATTATGGATTATAACCCATGCCATGCCTCTGCCATTATGTAAGCAATGTTATTTTTTAGATGTGCAGTTAGCTGTAATGCACTGTCATGACTGGTTATGACAAATTTAATATCATGATTATGACAGTGTTATTCCGGTGTGTGTGAAACAAAGTAAAATTAAAGCGTAAAATCAAATATTGTGTTCCTGACTGCTGTTTTTATGTAATGCTTTGTAAAGTAATGTTTCTAATGAGCTGTGCTTGCCTTCTATTCTACCAGTTTTCAGCAATATTCTGAGTTTGATTTGATTATAGATGTGCAGTTTCTAAACTCAAACTCAAAGCATGTGTTTAGGAAGCCAGCACACTGATATTGCTGTAAATTAAAACTTCGGTTATAAGCTGTTCTACAGTCTATGGTTCTAAACGCACCACAGATGTGGATGTCAGTTAAACGTTCGCTAATAACCTGGTCTGGTCTGACGCACTGAAATGGCGCTAAGTCCAGGTCCCGTAAGCGTGTTTCCTACGCGCGCGCGTGTGTAAGAGACGTGCGGTGTGATTCCGTGTGCAGGTCTCCTGGCGGAACGCCGGTGAGGAAGAGGAGCAAAAAAGCGGTTGCCCTCGGCGACCCGGCGGCGCTCATCGCCGAAGCGCTGAAGAGGAAGTTTGCGCACAGGCGCAAAGAGGACTCCTTCGACAAGGAGAACCGCTCTTTCGAGCTCTCCCCGTTCGGAAGCCCTGAGATTCCCAGTGTAAGTTTATCCGTTACTAGTTTTTTATTTTATTATTACAAAAAATAATTCAGTCCGTGAGAGTTGATTTTTGTTATTTATTTATTTATTCAGTTTATTTTGTACGTCTTACAAAATGTTTTGAGTAGATTTGCACTCTTGTAATACTGGATTTCGGTCTGCAGGGGGTGCTGTTTCACCAGCCAAAATGTTTTTTGTATTTTTAGCCAGTGAGACGTTCAGGCCAGATGTACAGAATGTGGAAGTGTCAGATGTTAATGCAGTGGTTATTCCTACTGGCTTATAGCGGGAAATTAACTATTTTCACTAGCGCAACCTCAGCAAGAGCTGGCGTTAGCGTCACAAGCTCACGTGATGTTTTACAGTGAATTACTGAAATAGTGTGTGTCGCCCTGCCCAGAATTGCATAACACAGATATAGTATTGATATAATGATACGAGGTGTACATTGCATTATTACATTACAATCATTTGGCAGGCGCTCTTATCCAGAGTAAGGAACAGTGATGGATAAAACCAGTGTTACTCTCCAAAATACAAAAATGTGGTGTCATTAGGAAGACCTAGAGAGTTTATAATCACCATGATCAATGTGATTGGACAGAATAGATCTCATTTATGGCTTGGTGTGCGCACACAGACTCATGACCGATTTTTTTTTTTTGTTGTTCAGATCCCTTTTAATATCAGGTGCAGTCAGGGACGACTACACCTGTGATTGCCATGGCAACGAGCAACCAGTCCGGTGAGAGTGGATGCTTCTCAGACTACTGATACTTCCTCCTGCGGTATTTTTTTTTTTTTTTTTTTTTTTTTTTTTTGGTTTACAGAATTTCTAAGGTCTACTAAGTGTCTGTGTTAACCTTGACCCTTGACCCTTGACCTCTGCAATGCTTCGGTCACTGGAGGTACTACTTTCTGGTTTGCAGTTTTCATGCAGACGGCGAGTTGTGTTTTGGTTTGGTGTAAATATATACGATTTAATTGCTGTACAGAGATTTGAGGACATTGTTTTGTACGATGGTTTGTCCAGATTATTTGTGTTTTGTTGTCATTGTTCCTCACGTGGCGGAAATCGCGCGTGAAGTCTGTCGGTCTTCTCAAATCGCACTCCAAAAACCCTAATTCTGTGCGGTCAGGTTCCGAGCTAAACTTGCATGGTGAATGACACCACCCCCCACAAACAACTCAGCGAATCACAACAGGTTTTGTTCTCCCATTTGGGGGGGGGAACAACTGCAAATACATGTGCCTATGGGACTGAGAATTCCAGGAAAATGCAACAAAAAAGCAACTTGCAACGTGCAATGATTTTATAAATGTCTTGTCTATACTGCACTGTAGTAGAATTGAATTAGTGTAATGTTCTAAGTGTGTATGTCTCAAGCATGTGAAACTATGGACAAGCCATTGGGAATGCTCAGCTATTCTCAGCCAGCCCACTGACACACACTGTGTGAATGTTTATGTGCCTAGCGTGGTGGGGGGGGTTCATGGGTTGAAAAAAAAAAAAAAAGGTCAAAATCTTCCAACACGCTTTGGGATCAGGTCTCTCCCTCCCCCTCCTGGCCCGGGCCTCCCCCCCCCCCCCCATGATGAAACAGGCAGCAGGATCTACACCTGTCCCGTTGGCACTGTCCTATCCTGCCGCCGAACGAGGGGCGGGGTGAGGGGGAGATGGGCGCATACCTCGTTTGGGTTACAGGGTTCACGCTGGGGCGTGACGGGCCTGCGGGCGATGCCGTCCTCGCAGGGTCCCGGCCCTTCATTCAGGAACAGGGCACCGTGGAAACGGCGAGGGTTCCCACGGCAACGAAGGAGACGCGACCTGGGATTTGCGCGCTTAGCGTTTCGCTGTGTGGCTCCGCCCCGTGGACTGGTTCTTTACTACGTGCTCCTGGTGCTGCCGCTTTTTGGGAGATCCGTTTTGGGGTGGGGGGGTGGGCGGGGGGTTTGGGCGGGGACAAGCTCAGACTCTCGCTGCCGAAGCGATGCTCGGCCTGGTGGGCTTGCGCCAAACGAGGCCGTCCTGCTTTTTACTCACTTACTGGCAAGTTTCATGCAACCTGCGTCTTCCGGATAACGAAAGACATTTCAGCCTTTGGAACTTTCATTTCGTTTTCTCTTCGCGTTTTCATTTCAGCTAACAGATGAATCACAAGGTGTCCCTACTTCAGCTTGTACAGTTACGGAAGCACTGTCTAATGCTGTAATTTAATTTTTTTTTTGGGGGGGGGGGGGCGGGGGGATTTCAATAATGTAGCTGCTTGCATGACGATAACAAGGGCTGGAAGTGTAATTTTTTTAAATCAAATGGCCAGCCAGCCAGAGATATTCACTTGAATCAGGCCACGCCCTTTCATGTTTTAATTTGTTTTGTTTACAATGTAAATTGGAAAAGAGCTGATGAATAAAATGGTTGGCTTGGCACTGGCCTTTCGTCCGTTGTTTGAGTCCTGATAGGATTTAAACTGAACCATGCACATGCACGCACACACACACACAGACACATCAACACACACACTCTCCTACACATTCCTGGATCGCAGCACCACGATGAACCAAAGTTAAGCTATGAAATGAGGGCAAAGCACACATTTTGGACACATTCACTGCCTGTATGATGTGGACGCCATATTGACTGCGATTCACTGTCTTTACCGAGGCCCTCTTGGGTTCTCAAAGTGAGCTCTGACTCATCTTGGTTGGTATTCTTGGCCAGGGGCAAAATTATGACCCCCGACTGATCTGCTCTTGTCACCGAGCCAACCTCTTTCGCTCTTTGTGGCACAGTATCATAGTTAAATGTTCACCAGCATGTAGAAGCTGATGTCAGTCAACCAAACTTCCTGAAGTACAACCATGTGACTGGAGAACAAGAATGATTGATTGAATGTGTTTCCACGGCGACAAGGTCCCATATTAAATCCGGCTACTGGTGTTCATAGCAAAGGACTCAATTATGTGGTAAAACTACAGGGAAATGACCTTAAATTACTTACACAAGCGAGTGAATAACCAATTCATAAAGCAAATGGGAAAAAAATGCAGATTTAATTACAGTAGGTTAAAAAAACAGTAATTTTATTCATCACAGTGTTTGGAAAATTATGGCATTTTAAGTCCCATGAAAGTGATGGATTTCTATAGGAACACAGTCTTCCTGCACGGGAAGACTCAGTTCACTGGTGAGAGATGTTGCTTGCTGTGCGGTTCAGCTGCGATAACGAATTGTTCCTCTTCCTCGAAAGTTCACACAGCTTGTAAAAAGGTAAAAGATGGCACCCATTTGTAAGTGGTTCGTGACGGTGCTACAGGATGTATCGTGGAAATGAAAACATTTTTCAGACCTGGCCTTGTACAGCGTTTCAAGTATGCTGAATACTAACAGAGAACGTAAAGCCAACAGACGGCTGGGATTGTGTCCAGTCCAACGGCCTTTCAGAACGAACACTAGCGTGAATGGGTAATCAGCTACAAATGCTGTCGTACAAACTACAATTAATAGGGATTGAATTATTCTGGTGTCATATTTACCAGAAAAAAATGGATGAGCTCGACCAATCATGAAGTTGCTTAGGAAAAAAACAATTTATCAACGCAGGTGATAAATCCTGACTCTCTGAGATCGCTGTGGGAGCTACCAGGACGTAAGCAGACAGTGTCTTTCTGGATCTGGCGAAGTAGGTTTCACCAGTGAAAAACATAGTACAAATACAGGTAGTCTGACTTATAAAAAAACAACATAAAATAATTTATAATTAAACAATTGTGTGTGGTAATCAGCAGAAAAAAAGTTATGTTAAGGCTTTGTTATGTGTGCACATAAAAGTGTAGAGTTGTTTAAGTATTTACAGTTTATTTGAAAAGTAACAGTATATGTGAGTGACAAGTTACCCTTGTTTTATACAGGTACCAATATTCATTTGGCAAGTGAACCAGTAGCTTAATTTATGAAATATACAATTATATCCACTAAAGCGACATAAAAGCTTATAAAAATTAGACATACGACATCAAACTAAGCCAGGTGTTCATCTTGTTTGGGGGGAAAAAACACTTCATAGCTCATAGCTTTGTTTTAGAGACTAGTCTAGCACTTGTTTTTTGATTTTTTAATTGCAGTAAAGCGAGTAGGGGACTGTCCAATTTTTGGTGCAAATATTAGAAAAAAGAAGGTAAACATGTTTTTAAAACATCCTGTAAAAAAACTGGGTTTACGGAACAGGTCACTGAAGTGCAGCCCAGCTGCTGTTTTGTTTGTGTGTGTGTGTGTGTGAGTGTGTGTGTGTGTGTGTGTGTGTGTGTGTGTGCGTGTGTTTGTGTGTGTGTGTGTGTGTGTGTGTGTGTGTGTTCTTTTTCTGTTTTTGTTTTTTTTTTGCCAGTCCTCTGAAGACGCTGTGCTCCTCCTCCCGATGCTGCTGGGTTTTCGGTTTCCCGGACAGAGAAACTGTTGGACAGCGCTGTCTCGACCGCCCCGCCCCGCGAACAGCCCCCCCCCCCCCCCGCCCCCGCATTGGTCCGTGCTGAAACCGTAAAAACAACAGGAGAGGCCGCGGGGAATGTCAGAGGGGGAAACGGGGGGGTGCTGGGTGGGCGCGGGGGTGGCTGGGGGCTGGTGAGGGACGGGGGGGTGGCCTGTGAGGGGGGAGGTGACTGAAGAATCGGTCCGGCCAATCGCTGGCTTTGTCTCTCCCGCGCGCGCAGCGTTAGCGGAATGCGCTACGGCCCGAGCGCATGGGCTTTGATCCCGGAAGGAGTTTTTTTTCCCCCGCGGGGGAAAAAGCAAGGGGTCTTTTTTGTTCGGGAGATCCAGAGAGGGGGTGTCTACGGGACCCCCGTGCCCCTCTCCTCCTCCTGCTCCGTGCTGGGGGGGGGGCACGCCGCGTCCTGCTCCCCGAGCCGCAGCCGACCCCACTGCGCCTTGTTCTTCCGCAGGTGTCCCAGCATGCACTCTGCCAGCAGGCTGCTGTCTGTGAAGCGCGCCCACTCCTCAAACAGGGGCTCCACCAGGAACGTGATGAAGCCTGCGGGACAAACACACGGGACGGCCTTAAAACGACGGGACCGTCAGCACTTCCCCCCCCCACACGGCTTTTACCCCAATACAGATAACAGTGACACAGGAATTAAATAACATGCAGCATAGCAAACAGGGAAACATTAGCTTTTGCGGTGGCAACCTGGGAAATCAAGAGATTGTGCAGCCAATCGTATGAAGGTTATGATCAGGTGGACAGACTGAGCACTTATTTACTGCAGAGCCGTAGCTTCAGAGAGAGAGAGAGGGAGAAAGAGGGAGGGAGGGAGGAAGGGAGCAAGAGGGGGATGGAGAAAGAGAAAGAGGGAGGCAGAGAGAGAGAGACGGAAGGAGGAAGAAAGAAAAAGAAGGGAGGGAGGGAGAGTGAGAGAGAGAGGTAGGGAGAGAGGGAGGCAGAGAGAGAAAGAGAGACAGCTGCAGCTGGAGCCTGCGTTTTTAATGAAGGCTGAAAAAAAAAAACACACCCCAGTAAAGGTCAGCCCCAGCGAGAGATTCACCCGCCAATCATGCTCACCGCCGCCAACAGCCCGGGACGCGAGCGGAATGCTAACGGCAACCGCACCCCCCCCCCCCCCCCCCCCCATTCCTAACCGACCCCCGTCCCGTCCTCCTACAGGCAGGTAATCGTGTAGAGGAGGGTTTCTGGGTCTCGCTCACCTGTCTGTATGACCGGGACAGAGTTGGACTGCTGGTCACAGAGGGGGCTGACCTCCAGCTCAAACCGTCTCTCAAGGTCACCTGTGACGGAGGGAGCAGAGAAAGAAGCGCTTTATTATTATTATTATTATTATTATTATTATTATTATTATTATTATTATTATTATTATTATTATTATTTTAAATAAGACAAGAACCGTAATGACGTCTATAAAAGTGACAGGAGGTTCAATAAGGACAAAAAACCTGTGGTTATAAACACTGGAATATGTTTGGTTTGTGGTCCTATTAACAGGTACACAGAACACACGCACACACACACACACACGTGCATACACACACATACACAAATGCACAAACATAAATACATTTAGCTTTATGTACGCTTAAATATATGACTGTAATTACTACCGTAGCAACAATAACCCCAGTAACCAAAATGAACTTCATCTGTGAATGATTTTCATTTAGTTTCATTTCACTTCTCTATTCTTTCAGATGACTGGCTTCATAAATCTCCAACTCGTATAAATCCCAGATTGAGTTCATAAAGAGCCAACTGGTCTATTCAGGAAACTGGCTGTATGCTAGGATTGTCTGTGGGGCACCATGATGGCAGAGCTTTTGCATATGTGAGATTGTGTGCAAGTGTGTGTGTTTGTGTTACTGTGTGTGTGTGTTACTGTTTATGTGTATACGTGTGTCTATGTTACTGTGTGTGTGTGTGTGTGTGTGTGTGTATACGTGTGTCTATGTTACTGTGTGTGTGTGTGTGTGTGTGTATACGTGTGTCTATGTTACTGTGTGTGTGACTGCTCCGGGTCCTGAGGGAGATCTCTCATTACGAGGGTCCCCAGGGATTCACGGCTCATTTAGGGAACAGGCTCAGATACACCCAGGAGCGGCCTGGTACGTGACCGTCCCAGAAGCGCCAGGAGGAAATGCGCCCTTCCTGTTTGCCGGCTCACTTTCTGTTTTAGCACCTCCGTGGCGTCGTGGTTACGCAGCCTTCACAGCGGCGGCCAGGCCTCAGTAACCATGGAGAGCCGGTCTGGGACGGCCGACCCCGAAATATGGAGGACGGTGGTATGTGTGGGGGGTAGGGGGGGTGTGTGTGCGTGGCCTTGTCTGTAGAAATTTTCACACACTCCCACTCTCTCCATTGGAGAGGCTGTGGGTTGGGGGTTGGGGGGGTGGGGGTTGGGGGTAGGGGCGAAGCTGTTGGTGGAGGCGTAAGGATACGGAGGTAGAACTCTTTGCACACCCTCTCTCTCCATTGGAGAAGCTGTGGGTGGGGGCTGTGGCTAGGGTTTGGAGGTTAGGGGTGGGGGGGGATCTAGCCGGAGCTGCAAGTGGAGGCGTAAGGATACGGGGGTGTGTTTTTTTGGGAGGTGTCTCGGACCTTGCCTGTAGAACTCTTTGCACACCCTCTCTCTCCATTGGAGAAGCTGTGGGTGGGGGTGCGGGGGTGGGGGCTGTGGCTGGGGTTTGGAGGTTAGGGGTGGGGGGGGGGGTCTATGCGGAGCTGCAGGTGGAGGCGTAAGGATAAGGGGGTGTGTTTTCGGGAGGCGTCTCTGACCTTGTCTGTAGAACTCTTCGCACACCCTCTCGCTCCACTGCCGGCTGAGCTCCCAGTCCCGGCACGGGTTACAGATGTCCGCGCACTTCAGGGCGATCTGAGTGGGCGGCACAAACACGCAACACGTCAGGGGGGCTACATGCAACACGTCAGGGGGTCTACATGCAACACGTCAGGGGGGCTACACGCAACATGTCAGGGGGGCTACACGCAACACGTCAGGGGGGCTACACGCAACACGTCAAAAACCAAGACCCAACACGTCAAGAGTTACATGCAACACATTATGCAATAATGACAGTATCCGAATGACCACTCCTGTAATGATCAATATAAGAACTTTGTTGCTTTGTTTAGGATTAAAAAATAGGCTTCCAATCACAGTGTTTGTTCTCTTTGATTCTTTATGTATACTAATGCTATGAAAAAAATGTCAATTTTGGTTGTGCAGTTTAAGTGAGATCTGAGTGTGAAGAATCTGCAAATACCAAAAATTCAAATGCCAAAATTCAAATGCAAAAACTTCAAATGCAAATGCGGGGCGCGGCACTCACCTGCAGCACAAAGTGCCGGTGGTCGGCGTCCTCCAGGCTGATGTCGTCGCCGTCCAGCTGGGACTTGAAGCGCCCCAGAAACTCGTTCTGCCGGCTGATGTCCGTGGCCAGGATGAGGGACCCCAGCTGCTGCTCGATGTCCTGTCTGAGGGCGGGGGCGGGAGGGTGCAAAGGATGCTGGGTAAAGTCTTACATCAAACCGTCAGTTATGCTAGGTAGGTTAAAGCAAAGTTTCGGAAATACTCAATATACTGCTTCTGTTCAAGTTTTAGTGAAAATGTTATTTTATCTTCTGTTATTGGCAGTTGCATATGTATACAAAATGGTGGATATACTCCGTGAAACAGAGGCTCTCCGATACACCTCTCGGAATAGCAAACACATACACACACTGACAGCCATTATGATTACCCACTGCACACCCAGGAACTATGTGAACTGTCAGACCCCTAGACTTTGAGTGTATGACAGTGTGTATGACGGTACAGGTTTGGAGCATTTGGCCCTAAAACTCGTGGTTTAAGGGGACGCAGGTGACTCACGTTATGTCAGCAGGCAGGTGGGACAGGAGGCCCGACTCTCTGAGCATGCCCACTGTGGAGCGCCAGTGGTGGCTCTCCAGCACTGAGGTATTCTGCCAAAACACAGAACGCTGCGTGTTAGAGACACACTCCTAAACACACACACACTCACGCGCACACTCACACATACGCACATACACGCACACACTGACACATATGCACAGACATACCCACACACACACACACCTATACAGACATGCACACACACACATGCCACAGAGACACAAGGAAAGCCTGTAGTCCACACTGTAGGTTAAAACTAAACTGAAAAGTATTTGGGCACTATGACTCCCTGTTTCACAAAGGCAGGTTCAGACCAATAAGGCAGCCCCATTCTCACAGAAGACCCACTACAGATGGAGCGCTGACCTGGTACAGACTGGCCAGGTGGTGTTTGGTCTTAATGAGGAAGGGCTGGTTCACCCCCGGGTGATCCACGTCATGGGCCGCGGCAGCCATGAGTCCCAGGAAGATGTCCATTGGAGTGAGGTACTGTGCCAGCTGTTAAACAGGGTGCACACTTAGCATAGCATCATTACATCACATTACACTGCATTCATTTAGCACTTAGCATAGCGCAGCACAGTTAGCATAGCTACATTACATCACATTACACTGCATTCATTTAGCACCTAGCATAGCGAAGCTTAGTTAGCATAGCTACATTACATCACATTACACTGCATTCATTTAGCGCTCAGCATAGTTAGCATAGCACAGATTTGTACAGGTCTTTTTTTTCTGAGAGTGTACTCATGACAATGAGAGTTGTGCTTTGCCAGACCTATCAGGAGATGTTTTTTTTGGGGGGGGTGGGGGGGGGGGTGGGGGTGGTCCTGTTTACCCTTCAGATGAAGGCCCAGCCTGGCTCTGTCTCCATCTGCCAGCGGCCAGAAGCCGTGCTGAAGCCAAAACAACTATGACCTTTGACCTTACTGCCATCTCTGACCGTGATCATATCTGCTGCCAGCAGACAGCAGCCGAGGCTCTTTACTTCCTCTGTCTACCCAACAGACAGGAAACGGTGCGATGTGGGGGCGAAGGGGGGGGATGTGGGGGGAGCGAGCGAAGGCAGGAGGAGGAGTCGCACTCCCGTTTCCACGGCAACCCCGCTACCCTGTCGTACGTACCTTGGGCTCCTTCAGGTAGCAGTGCATGGCCTGCGTGACGTCAGCAGCGTGCACGGCATTGTGGTACGGGTTTTGGCTGTGGTAGTCCTCCTGCACCATGCCTGTGTAAAAAATCACAGAAAATACACATTTCAATTTCAATTTCACTTTCAAAGCAAAGCACTGAAGTTTCGGCCGCCTGTACCTACACAGTTCATCAGACTAGGGTAGCCAAACACGATCATGTTCCTCCTAACAAAGGAAACATACTGTACGAGTACGTGCGAGTGTCGTGCCTTCGATCTTATTTACACAAGGTATTGTTTTGCAAGGTAGCACCTCACCTAAACCTTCCCACACATTACACCTGCATCTGAACAGGGAAACAAACTGCAGTAAACTTCCCTTTGAGGCAGAGATAACGTGTGTGATGCCGCACTTGGTGGGCTCCATTTATTTAATTCAATTCAATTCAATACAACTTTATTTGTAATGTGCTTTTTCCCTCGACACTCTCATAAAGATACTGCAAAAATAGTCTGTCTTAACAAGTGTTTCAGCCTTGTAATGAGATACTTACATGTTTTTTGTTTTTTTTACATAGAATATATTATTTTAAGTTACTTTTTGCTTGACAAGTGAAATTGTCTCACCCCATTGGCAAATCTTTCATAACAGCAAAAAAAAATCTTTTGTAACAGCAAAAAAAAGTAACAGAAGTAGGTCTGAGTCTGTAATATAAATAAGTTTTGGTGCCAGGAAGGGAGTTGGGGATGCTGTCCACCAGGGGGCAGCACCAGCCAAACACACAGGTATGGCCACAGCTGCAGTGCATTGTAATCACTTCAGCTGTGGCCTATTACCTAATCACCAGGCCTAATAAAAGGCCTAGTGCTCAGGCCTAAAGGGGGACAACTTTTTAGGAGAGTGGTGTGTGTGGGTGAAAGTTCTCCTTTCTGAGTTTTGTCATTGCTTTTCCTGAGAAGCATTTGCTTGGCAGATTGGCCTTTTTTCTCTTTGTTTGGTGTAGATTTCTGCTTGGTCATCATTTTTGCCCTATAAAAGGTGGTAAGCCAAGCATTTTTGTTGTTTTTCCTGTCTGTTCACCACATGATCAGTGGACACCCCCAGCCCTACATCCCAAAGTATATTTATAAAGTAATAAAGCATAAAGTATATAATATATAAGTTAGTACCTATGAATAAGTTTTCTTCTAAATATAAGACTAAAATGCTTAAGACCTATTTTTTTGGTTTTCACAGTGTGATGGCACACTTTATGGGCTCTATGTCTTTAATGCTCCTCCCCCTTTTCTCCGAAGCTTGGGACAGCCAATCAGATTCATCGGGGCTCACCGATTCAGGAGAGGTCGGATAAGCACACCTCCAAAGTCATTACTGCTTCCAGTCACACCGCCATTCTGAAGTCAACACCACTGCCCTGGCCTGGTCTCAGAGGAGCAAGGTACTGTAACCTCTTTCATACAAGATGGCGACCGTCGACAAGTCACCAGAACAACGTACAAAAAAGGTACAAGAAAGGGGCGAATAGTTTGCATTCCCTTCACCGGTCGCGATCCCGGCAGCAGTGCTCCTGAGGACACACGCACAGCGTTCTGTTACCTCGTGAGAGATCAGCGTGCCCTCGCGCTTGCGAAACGGAGAGGTGACTCATGTTTTCAGTGCTCACGCGGCGTAGAGCAAAGATCGCTCCGGAGCCAAAGGAAGGAAGCAGTAAAAAATGACGAAGGTGATCGGAAAAAGATTTTTTTTTTTTCTTTCTGTGAATTATGAAGAGACTATGTATTCTGTGAATTCTATAAATGTCGTTTTCCTGACAGGAAGGTGTTGTTTTTAGATGTGTACATAGGGCAAACGTCCCCGTACGAGGATTCGAAGTAAAGTAAATTTCTTAAGAACACATACCCAGAAATCTATGCAGCTTCACCATGTCCAATTGGAAATGATGAATAAGTCCATAGACGTTGAAAAGATGACACAGAAGTGTGACTAAGCTATTGCCTTGAATGGGGGAAAAGGAGAAAGTGATTTATATGAGCACTACATCAAAGAACAGCCAAATATGCATGACACAGTACATGACAAACACAATCCAAACCTCGCAGTTTTGGTTATGTAAAAAAAAAATGGCACATTCCCCGCAAGGTCTACATCAGTGAAAGCTACAAAAGATAGGCACAAAACACAAAGAAATAGGCTATATTGTCAAACAGGATTAACAAGGGGTCTGTAACCCTGGTTAATCAATCAATCAAAATGTATTTATCTAGTCCATTTCACAAAGGATTTGTCCCAATACGCTTCAAAGGACAAGGGTTGCACGCAGAAACCCACACACACACAGGCACACACAGACACACACATGCACTCAGACACACACACACACACACACACACGTGCGCGCGCACACACACATTGTGTTTCTGCAATGCAGGTCGCCACACACTTCCTTACCATTGGTGAGACGGTCGAACAGGAAGATGTCAAAGTTCCATGTTCCAACCTTTGACAGCATATGCTGCAAACAGGAAGTACAGTCAAGACTGTTCCGTCCAATTTGTAATCACGCACAATGTAACATGCTTTGCATCACATTTTGCTAGCAGTAAATACATAATAATGTAGCTACATTGACACTTTGCATTTATTTACATTTAGATTTAAACATTTATCACATGCTCTCATCCAGCGTGACCCACAAATAAGTGTATCCAATAAATCCTGAACTCCATTAAGTCACAAATAATCATAATAATTGTTCCGAGTATAGTGCAGTCTTTTGGCTTCAAATGATGAACTAGCGTTTAATTTATTTAAATAGGATTTAACGGGTAACTTTCAGGGTTTCCAACAGGGAGTCCACAGACCCCTGCAGGTCTTTGAAGGAACTGTCAGGGGGTCCCTGGCCAGACTTGATAGGCAATCACTATAGATAGTTTTGGGAAAATTTTACACAATATAAAACTTTTTTTTATTTATTTTTTTATAAATATCACCCTTTTTAACTTATAATGAAGGTCTGCTGGATGCCTTTGAGCCTGCATGGTGGGGGCGGGGGGGTGTCCCTGGATGAAAAAAAGTTGAAAACCCCAGGTGTACATCATACTGAGAACTCGGCTCTCGTTCACACTAAAACCCGAGGGGAACAGAGGTGGGCGGGGGATCGCAAAGGGTGCCGCAGCCAATCGGACGCAGGCATTGGGGCTGACTGGCGGCCGGCGCTCACCGCGGCCTGGCCCAGGTAGTCCTCGTCCAGCAGGTGCAGGGAGGTGTGGGGGGTGAGGCCCCTCAGCAGTCTGGAGGCGTGGAAGTAGCGCTGGAAGCTTAGCAGCCTCTTCACCTTCTTCTTGGTGCCGATTTCTCCCGGGTGAACGGTGGCTGCACACCGAACACGAGACAAACACGGACCCGTGAACACACAGGCAACCAAACGAACACACAGGCAACCAAACAAACACGCAGGCAACCAAACGAACACACAGGCAACCAAACGAACACACAGGCAACCAAACGAACACACAGGCAACCAAACGAACACACAGGCAAGCAAACGAACACACAGGCAAGCAAACGAACACACAGGCAACCAAACGAACACACAGGCAACCAAACGAACACGCAGGCAACCAAACGAACACACAGGCAACCAAACGAACACGCAGGCAACCAAACGAACACACAGGCAACCAAACGAACACGCAGGCAACCAAACGAACACACAGGTGACCAAACGAACACACAGGTAACCAGTGAACACACAGGCAACCAAACGAACACACAGGCAACCAAACGAACACACAGGTAACCATTGAACACACAGGTAACCAAACGAACACACAGGTAACCAGTGAACACACAGGCAACCAAACGAACACACAGGCAACCAAACGAACACACAGGCAACCAAACGAACATGCAGGCAACCAAACGAACACACAGGTAACCAGTGAACACACAGGCAACCAAACGAACACACAGGCAACCAAACGAACACACAGGTAACCAGTGAACACACAGGTAACCAAACGAACACACAGGTAACCAGTGAACACACAGGCAACCAAACGAACACACAGGTAACTCAAGTACACACAGGTAACCAGTGAACACACAGGTAACCAAACGAACACACAGGTAATCAAACGAACACACAGGTAACCAGTGAACACACAGTGAACACACAGGTGATCAATGTACTCTGGTAACCTGGGAACACGAGCCAAGCCGTGGTCAGTGCAAGTACTTTTCAAAAGTGAATCCAGTCTTAAATTATTTACATTATCCAATTGTGTTTCCCGCAAGGGTCATTCAAATTATACATCAAATAATGGTTTCTTCATTATTTTTTTTACTTTTTAAAGAACTTATGGAAGTGGTATGGGAAAAAAAGAAAATACAGAAATAAATTGGAAACTGCAAAAACAGTAGCCCTGCATAGCAATAACCTCATTTACCCCAAATGATCTCCTGTCACTCCCTATACCCTTCGGTTGCCTTGGAAACTGTGAATGAAAGCGAGGCTGCACACACAGGTGGGTAACTAAAAGCAGCTGCGTTAATGCGCGGGCAATTACATGCGTCAAAGGGCGAAATCTCTGAGTGTAACCTTCCCTGGTAAAATACAACACAGCGGGCTTTTCACAGGAAACGAGTGAACAAAAAAGAAAAGACCACAGCCCACTCTGCCTGGAGTTTAACAGAGGTCTTCCCCCTCCTTCGGGCACCAGGAAAACGCGTAGCCGTTTCGCAGAAACGCAAAACGCAGCCGAAGACATGGCAGCGCTTATCGGAACGAGCTCAGGCGCCGCTCCCACATACCGCACCGCCGATCCTTAACCTGAGCTGACACCTTCAAACGGCCGCGTGACACAGCTGTTTAACCTTTAATACTACGACGAGATGCAGAGTCTGTGTCCCAACTTCAAACACCTCCAGCACTGCCTGGCCAATCACGGTCCGAGTTAAAAAAAAAAAAAAAAAAAAACTTTTCTGAACTTCCTTAGCTACAAATAATTCCCGTTTATTTGGTTTATGTTAAATCATTTCCTTAGCGATCACTGTCCTGTATTCAGAATTATACGCCAGTTATGCGTCACTCCAAATCCCTCTGACCACAACAGGAAGTGACCTAAAGAACTCAGGATTGATGATGAGAATAGGCCAAAATTCACATAATTAATAAAAGACACGTACACAATACATAAATACAGCTGTCGAACTGGCCAAACACGTGGCCTCTGGTGCTACCACTGCTCAGGCTTTAAGAGAATTTGTTAATAAAATTATTTTTGCTTTTATATAAAAACAGAAGGAAACACAGTATCATCATCCCAGATTCCTTGCATAGGAAGATAGGCAGAACTAGACACTACTGAATACAAGGTTAGCACAGCGATGCACGATGAGGAACAGAAATGAACTCACTGTTTAAAAGTCGCAAGTCGATGAACGGGTATGACCCCCTACGCTCGGACAATACTGCTGTCTGCCCTCTTAGGCCTCCATCACCTGGGGGGGGGGGGGGGGGGGGGGGAGAGGGAGAAAGAGGGAGGGAGAGAGAGAAAGAAAAGAGAGAGGGAGAGAGAGAGATGGAGGGACATCATAATTTGGAAAAGATCATAATGTTATATACAGGCTGCCTACTTTAATGTGGTTATTGGAACTAATGTTGTCCAAAGTGTTCTGGATTTTCATGAATGCCAGATAATCACAGTTACTCTAGTGAGCAATCAAGATCACAAAATTTTCTTTGAACACCACAGAAACAATTAAAAAAAGAAAAAAATCTGGGTCATTCAACGTGGTATAATAAAAACAAAACCTTAAACAAAACCTCAAATGACCCTGAGAATGGGATTGCCACAGGCGTTTCCTGTTGTGGTTTCAAAATTAAGGCCCTGGTGTACAGAAGAGTACAGAAGTTACCGTGGGGGCTATCGGTTAACACACCCACGGGGACAAAGAAAGATGCGTGTTGGTAATTTCCGGGGAAAACACGTGTATCCTGGCTAAGTCATATTGCTCTCGCTTCAGTGATGCTGTTTTCACCAAAGGTTCAGCATCAAGTAAATCCATCAGAATTTAACCTCACAACATGTTGTTTATTCACTGACAACCACCACACGTGTCCTTAATTTTTTTGAAACCAAATAAACAGCAATAAATTTAAATCAGACTGTACCGGAGCTCATAAAGGATGTTGCAAGAGCGCCATCTTGAATTCCGACCCCAGATGTCCACAGCGCGTATAAAACTGATGGATATTACGACAGATAAGTAAGAGGGAGTCAGCGAAGGACATGGAAGTGAAAATCCGCCGTGCTGTGAAATATGCCGCGTTTGACAACTCAGACAGGGCAATTTGTCACCGTTCGTTCAAATATTCTCTGACGCAAATCCTCGTATCGCATCTACTGATCGCCTTTCCTAATGGCAAAGTGACACAAGTGCATTCAATAGATTTTTTGTTCACACAGATAAGCAGTAGTAGACACCCCCTCAAAAAAACAACAAAAAAAAACGCTGATTTGCGATGACAACTTCACATACTGTACTGCTGTGGGATGTTTCTCAATGCCCCCAGCCAAACATGAGCACACGCAAACATTGTTTAGCCCCAATTTGGGAACCATAGCAACTCCGCAGTTTATAACACATGTGGCTTCTATCTGGGTGTTTCATATTCTATGAAAACGGGACTGCACATGGACTCACGCACGCCACCGAGTCGATGACGCCGTGAAATTAGTTTACTAAAATAGGAGCTGCGCACAACAGCCCATCTGTCCGCACTTGAACGCGGTCCGTGTTTATGTGCGTTTTATTAACAAGTAATCTACAGCTTATTAACCCTTCAACCCTTTAAGGTGTACAGTCATAAATGTGTGATTTGAATTTTCTTAACTGATTTTCTTAACTGAATTCAGTTATTTTTTTCTTTACATTCTAATGCTGATGTAACAATCACTGCTGGTAACTGAAAGCAATGGAGTTCGAGAACCCCGACTTAGAATTTGAAAAAAAAAAAAACATCCCAAAAAGCCTGCTCTTTACAGCGTTTAGTGGTTACAGTTCATTTCAGTATTTTCAGTTGTGTTTCCAAATCTCGGCTGGCCGTGTTTCAATGTAGGCCGTGTTTCAATGTAGACACAGTGTACGTATGTGTTATTGTTACGCGCAAATAAAAAACCGAAACAGAACGATCTGGCACGCAGCAACTCTCCGGTGTTTCGGTTCTTGAAGTGTGGCTCATGGAAAGACACGTGTGGTGGCGTCCGATTCGTAGCAGCAGGCGGGGGACACAGAGGGGGTCGTTTGTTTCGGTCTGCCAGCCTTGATGCTGTATCTTTCCCTCATCAGCCTTCCAAATGGTCTTAAACTCTGTTCCCACATCAGTAACACAGCGCTCCAAGAGAAGGCAATAAGAGAATTAGGCCAGTGTGGCACCATAGTGATATATCCAGTCCCTAAAATCTATGTTTTTTTTCATAGATTTTGCACCTAAAATGGTGCTGGACATGTCCAACTCCCACCCTAATTTGGAATGTCCAAACTCAGCCGCGTTCACACACGGACCCCACTGCCGATTCGCGGTTCTCCTCCAAAACGCGTACTGTCGCCAGGTGCTTGTACTCTATCGAGTAGAATGCACTCTCAGAGTAGAATGCACACACATCAGAGTAGAATGCACATACATCACAGTAGAATGTACTCTATCAGAGTAGAATGCACATACATCACAGTAGAATGTACATACATCAGAGTAGAATGCACACATCAGAGTAGAATGTACTCTATCAGAGTAGAATGCACATACATCAGAGTAGAATGCACATACATCACAGTAGAATGTACATACATCAGAGTAGAATGCACACATCAGAGTAGAATGTACTCTATCAGAGTAGAATGCACACACATCAGAGGGCACATTGTGCGTGTTCCTGTAGACATTCCCCAGATGTGTCCCACTGCCTCCCAGCCTACACCAGGGCTCTATGAAACGGCGTCTGTGTGTGCAAACACTGAATTAATGTCCCTGCCCACCGCTGGTCTGCAGGCCTCACTGTTCATCCAATCAGATGCCATCCAGAGAACGCTTTACACAACAACCAAAGCGGAAAACAGAGTTCTTTAAAAAGTACAGCCCGTTGTTTTTTTTTTACTGCTTTGCGAACTTTGTTCTTTTGTTTACTACTTTTCCACTTCACAGACCGGTTCGTGGAATTCATTCTCAGCACAATACCACCAGCATGTGTGGATAATTAACCACACGTGCGCATAATTTACAAATGCTGGCTCGTGGCTGATTAAGTGTAGTATTGACAGAATCTTTTAAAAAGAAAAACAGAGCGCCATCCCAGCACAGCTCACAAACACGTGACCCGGAGGTGTGCTTTTGGCATCTTTTTCTTGCTCCATCCCGTTACTGGGCATACTGTTCATTTTTGAAACCCAGAAGTTCATTTTATCTGGGCTAGAATTTCACTTGCTGAATTAAAGGAAAAGGGAGGTTTTTGTTCACCGCACCGGACGGATCAGAGTAAAAACGCACTCCATGCACTCCCACCGAAAACCTCAATCCACCGGTGAAAATATTTCATATTGGTCACATGGTAAACAGGAACAGAG
Source organism: Anguilla pacifica (assembly GCA_039654925.1). NCBI lineage: Eukaryota > Metazoa > Chordata > Actinopteri > Anguilliformes > Anguillidae > Anguilla > Anguilla pacifica. The sequence goes on along the minus strand of CM077289.1, from coordinate 62,079,770 downwards.
GATGGGAACTTATCAGAGATTCGGCCAAAAAAACCTTGGAATACATGGCAAATGGCAGACACCAGAACCCTCCCGTGAAAGAGGAGCACACTCAAGGACGCGGCAGGCAAAGCAAGATGGAGAGAGAGAGAGCGAAGCGCTGCTTTATTGATCTGCAACTCTGTGGCAGCAGGTTTAGCTTATTACAAGCAGCTGTGTATCGGAGGGAGGGGGGTTGCAAGTTCAAACCCCGAGCGCGGCACTGCGGTCA
>CM077289.1:62027020-62074520 GCA_039654925.1 Anguilla pacifica | reverse complement strand
ATGGCATTAGAGCCAAAATGGACTCCAGGTGTCCAAAGGCAACCTGCAGCATTAGAGCCAGAATGAACTGCAGGTGTCCAAAGGGGTTGGTACACCAATGAAACCCATGTCAGCAGAAGGACGCAATGCGATTCCCTCTGCTCTCATCACCCTACAGCAGATGGTCACGGGTCTTTGCCAAGGGGTGAAGGAGAAGAGAGAGAGAGAGAGTGGGAGGAAGGGAGAGGGAGAGAGGGGGAGAGGGGGAGGGAGAAGGAGAGAGAGAGGGGGAGTGGGGACAGGGAAAGTGAAAGAGCTAGGGAAAGGAAAAGGACAAGAGACAGAAAGATTGAGAGGGAAAGAGACAGAGGACAGGGAGCGGGGAGAGAAGGATGGAGGGAGACCGAGAGACAGAAGGACAGAGAGAAGCAGAGGAGGACAGGGAGAGAAAGGGGGGAGCCAGAAAGCGTGACCGGGTGAAGGAAACTGAAGCGGCTTCTATCTGGGCCCATGGGGAGGGTTACAGGTTTTTGGAAAGGCTTTTGAGAGTCCTGTAACCATCCCGCACCTTTCAGTTTGGCTAGCACCCCTCGGTGACCAGACGGTGCTGTGCCCAGTCTGTGATCTCCACACTCAGGGCCCGTCCCGACTGAGTCTGTGATCTCCACACTTTGGGCCTGTCCCAACCGAGTCTGTGACCTTCACACTTAGGGCCTGTCCCGACCGAGTATGTGACCTTCACACTTAGCGCCCGTCCCGACTGAGTGTGCCGAGTCTCAGGAACACAAAATAACAAACTGGGTGCAAATCCCCAAAAATTTGTTTTGATTCCTGTTTCCCACACACGTCATGTACATACGTTAATATGTAAATGAGGAACGACAGCCAATAAGAAGGTGAGGCAAAATGAGAATCAAAAGGCACAATACTGAATGACGTATGAAAAATATATATAAAAACATTTGTAAATACATCATTTTTTCATCACTGAACATATAAGTAATGAATAAGATACACTTTACATTTCATTCATGTGTGTTTACGCATTTCTCAATAATTTTTTATATATTTTTTTATGTTTGCAACTTCTTCTGGTCAAAACGAAAGCAAGAACACAAAAGAGTAGCAGGAAGGGAAAGGTAGTGGATCAGGCCTTACCCAGCATGTGAATGCATATGGCATTCTGATCTGGACTTTCAAATGAGATCGCTCCACACCTCTGCAGGAAAGAGAAAAAAAAGAACAGAAGGAATTGGTTAAACTTAAAAAAAAAAAAACTTTAAAAAAACAACCACAGCAACGAACGCATAAAAAATAAATTAAAAGGAAAAATGTTTCTGGAGAGTGAAACTTTTTTTCAAAGTCACGGACACGTCAAAAAACTGCCTTGAGACACCTGAAAACCCCCCTTGGAAATACCGGTGGACAGTCCAGCCTTCACAAACCTAGAATTACCAGCCAGACAGAAAAACCAAAAGGTAGCGGAGACGACCTAGAGCACTGGAATATAGATCAGCTCAACGGATGATGCCATGGGATTCACAAACATCCACCTCCATGCAGGCAGAAATGTATAATTCACCATCCACAGCCGCATCCATAATTGATATCGCCCTGATGGCTGGACTCAGACTAAGGAGGTGGGAGGGGAAGGGTGTCACGCTAGATGTGATTGGCTGCGAACGTGACAAGTCTACTGTCAAAAACACACGGTTTCCCCCCGGATGCAGTTAACTACAAAATACAGTGAGAGAGAGAGAGAAAATATTATTTGCAAAATAAAGATACCTGCACCCCCCCCCCCCCAAACCTGGGCAAGAGAAAAAAGAGAATGTATGATGCTTGGCTTTTGGAAATATTAATAATTTGGGTTTAGAGCTTTAGGTTGCATCTTGGTTGCTGAGAGCCGGGAGTGTGATCTCTTTGAAAAAATGTTTTGTTTTGTTTTGCGGCAGTTTGGTTCGTTTGTCGGAACAGTATCGAGTCTGTTTTTCTTTTTCACTCGAACACACACACACACACACACACTTCCATACCATACACACACAATTACGCATTCAAAATAAAGTCACGTACAAGTGCGGTGACACATGCAGACAAAAAACAAACAGGGGCACATAATTGGCTCTTAAACACGGGGGCCGTTACATGCACACTGAATTTCAATTCGAGCACCTGTAGTCCGACAGAAGCCTAGGTGTTACGTCAGCAGCAGAGCATTGTGGGTAAGGTGAAGAGAAGGAACACACTATAAGAATCTGATTGTTGTTGTGGTGGCTGGGCTTGAAGGTACAGGAAAGCCTGTTGGGATTCCAAATTACTGAAGTATTTGGAAAGGCTGGCTAGCATTAGCAGTGGGGGCTAACAGGAGGGAACGGTTAGCTCACATCACGTATCACACATCCCGTGCATTTGTTTACTTCTCTTATGTTTTTATTTTTGGGCTGCTAACCCATCGCCGTGTATTTGGAAGAGTGGTAACACCCCCACGTTTCCCCAATATGGGGGTGAAAGGTGCCCCCCCCCCCCACTCCTCGTTCAGGGATTCAGTGCCCTGAATTTGAACGACTTCGCTGGCCTAACTTCGCCGCGACCGGAGCAGCAGAATTATGTATCGCGCGGGTCCTTCTGCTCCCTCTGCTGAATTCCGATACTGTATTTATAGCTTGCCTTGAGCTGCCTGTAGGATGCTGTTAATTACCCCAGAGGGTTTTTCTTTTCTTTTCTTTTCTCTCCCACCTCTGCTGGGGCATACCTGTACGGTTCAGGGCAAGGATAATTAGCCTGAACCGAGAAGACGAACGTCCTCCAACGCATCGAGGGCGTTTGAAGACTCACTCCCCGGCTGTCGGATAAGGGATGGTGCGGACGAGGCAAGAACTTAGGATGGGGCGGAGCTTATATCCCGTAGGCCGGGAGACTTCCCGCCCACTTCCTGGTTTCTTCTGCCGCAGGCTGTACGTTTGTCTGTCTCTCCTCTGTGCTTCCGACGAACGTGCACGTTCTCATTTTTTTAAAAACTCTCTAGCCACTCGGGGGCGCTGTAAGTTACTGGCTGGATGGAATGGAAGGGTCGCTCTCAGGCACCTGCCAACTACAAGAGGTTCCATTCTGAGCACTTTACCTCTACATGGATCTCATAAAAACTCACACTTGTAGACTTGTGATTGGGTCACCTCTACATGAAAACTCACACCTGTAGACTGGTGCTTGGGTCACCTCTACATGAAAACTCATACCTGTAGACTGGTGCTTGGGTCACCTCAACATGGACCCCATGAAGACTCACACATTAAAGGGTAACACTGGTAGTACTTTTTTTCAGTATCATCAACATATCCTGTGAAATTATCAAAAATGTTTCTGTTCAATCTTCAGAATGGCTTTTCTTCATATTTTGTTTAACTTTAACGTATTAAATAAAACGTCTTCCCTCCTGACATTTAAGGTCATTCCTCTTCACAGTTCCTCCTCTAAATTACATTTTGTGTCATATTTTCGCATCTCTTAAACCAGGCAAAAAAATAAATCTAGGTCAAACGGCATAGTAAACAAATAAATAAATATTATCGCGCTGAACTTATCTATCTCGGGTTGTGGGCACGTTTGCGCTATTGCCTTGATTTATTACGAGGGCAACAGCGGTTCAAGGCTCGAGCGCCAAACGGAAAATGCTCGCGCGTGCGTTCTTCTGTTTGTGCTCGGTTACGAGTTCTCTGTTCTCTCTCGCGCTCTCTGGGATGCGGTTTGCTCGCTGCTCGGTTGTGGCCCGATTCCAACAAAAACAGCTCCTCCGTCAGGCCCCCCACGACCCGTCTCACCCATGCCCAGTATCAAATTACCAGCAAAGCAAGCCAACAGCATTGCATGCACATATTCATTTTGGAAAGCCTAACTTTGCATTGGATTTTTGTGTGTGTGTGTGTAAATGTAGTACACTGTCGATAGAGTGCATTTTATACTGACAGAGTAGCTTCAATCCAGTGTGGACTCATCTAAACTCTAAAGTTTAATTACCATTAAAGATTTTACTGCGTATGCATAATGTAAAATGTCCCGTGGCAGAGTGAGACGGGTTGCGGACCTGAATTAGTGAGTGGGAGGTTGCCAGCTTGAATCCCTTGTGTCAGGGAAGGCAGGTTTCATGGAACCAAAAATGGCATGGGCTAATACTGTACATGATATCAGTGACCCGCTGATTAATTCAGAATGTTTTGTACTTTCAATGCTGACAGTGCATTGTAGCCTTACCCAATAGGCGGTTCGTGAAATCTCACAGTCCAATCGTGTCCTTTCTAAATGGAACCTAAACCTAAAATTCTTCGGTAAACTGTTCAAGCTGAATAATATGTACAAATGCGAGTTACGTAAGTTGCCACGGATACAAACATCCAGTCAGCAAATAAATAACGTCTGATGTTAATGTCTTACGAGCCAGTACGGTAAACACAACATCTTTCTTTCAGCGTTATGCCTGTCTTGTTTAACTGAAGTCATCTGGGCGAAAGCACGTCTAGCCCGATGCTCCGAGAAGTATCAGAAAGAAGAGAGCTCGTATGGATTCAGCCAAAGCACGTTTCCTTTCAAGGACATTTTAGCTACTTTCCTACTGGTCATCGATGACAAAAAATGAAACAACAGAAACTTTTAAATAAAATTAAAATTAATTCATAAAGAGTGTAGAAAGACTATTATCAACCATCCTAAACATGTACATATAAAACGTGCCCAATGAAGATGTATTGGTAACCGTTCGTGCGCTCAGGAGACGAAATGCTCATATGATCAGTTATTAAAATAATGAACAACAACAAAAAGTTTCCTTTTTTTGGACAGAAGGGAGCTGTTGACATGACGACGTGCTGAATACAGCTAGCCCTGTAGTCGCTTAATTTTTTGAAGAGGTGCGGTAAAAAGACGAAGAAAAGAGCTGACCAAGCTGACCTCGCAGCAGCATTAGCGGCGACGTGAGGCATTTACGCTATGCCAAATAATCGGCTCTTCTGCGCGCTTCCGCTTTCAACGGTCAACACAGTCTCTGAAGTTCGGTCACAGAAAAAAAGAACTCCCCGTTATCAGCCAGTGTTGTCTGGGCCAACGGGACGGTTTTGACTGCGAGGGGGGTGACATCAGCAGTGTCCTTGCCCCTTTTTTTGTCAGTTGGAGAGGAGGGGGGGGGGGGCCTGAACCGTTTTAAAGCACTTCCCACGAGATTCAAGAGTCTGATTCTGGCCTGGCGCTGGACAGTTCAACAACATGGGGGGTAAACAAAACAAAAATAGCGGACTTCTGAAAGGCTTTATCAAAACAGTCAATGGAAACTACTGCACGGTTAAAATGACAGCTGCTGCAGCTTTCTGTCTCTGTGGCTTTGAAAACTGACATTCCCTTAAGATGACAATAAAAGTTACCATTTTAAGAAGGGTTTCATTACATTTGACAGACAGCATAATTTAAGCAGCTTGGTAACGTTTGATCACATCTGTCCACCACAGAGGAGGCTACACAGGATAACAAGAATAGCCGATTGATTCATGATAAACCCTTGTACGCGAGGTGCGTGCTGAATCTTAGTCCCAAACCTTACTGCATTGAGCTAAATGGTGAATGAAGTGTTTGGCAGCCTCACTGCCTTTGTGTGAAAATGTAAAATAATCACGTTAGGAGCGCAAAGCGCAACAAGTGGACACAAAGTTAATTTCACTCGTTGAGTCTGACGCATTCGGGTTCTATTTTTAACAGCACTTCTCAAAAAAAAAAGGCAGCTACACAGTGTTTCCACGGTGTTTTAAGTCCACAGTGTTAAATCAACTGTAACAAGGCTTATATTCATCCAATGGGGACTAAACACACTGTTGTCAGAGCTGATTTAGAGCTGGACGTCTTGGCTGTGTCGACTGTCCTGGACTGCAGCTGTGTACAGTGCAGGCCGCTCTGTCTCTCTCCACCAATCTAAACCCAACCCCTCGGCTGCCCAGCACGACATGGAACAAGTATTATTTTAATGACGGGGAGGCCTTACAAATAACTTAATAAAACATACCGTTCTATCATACTAAGGCTTTTGTACGCCATGTCTGTTTCTTTTTTATTCGTCTATTTTAACCAATCAGTTTCTTTTTAAATGTTCAATTTTTTAAGAAAACAAACCATTCCAAAAGTTTTTATGGTGACAAAAGTGACAGCCTGTCCCAGAATGTTGCAGGGAGGCAGGACTTTGGTCAGAAGGGTGTTTCTTGCCACATGTATGTCTGGTGCATCCTTCCATTATTATTACCCGCTTATTCCTGGGTAGGTTCGCGGGGGGTGCTGGAGCCTATCCCAGCACGCACTGGGTGAGAAGCAGGAATACACCCAGGGACATGTCGCCAGTCAATCGCAGGGTACACAGTGTCTTTGTTACTGTGGGAGTACGCGGACATGGGTAGAACATGCAAACTCCACACAGAAAGGCTTGGGCCGGGATTCGAACCCGGGACCTCCTTGACGTGAGCCACACACCTGATTTGGCTAATTAGCGGATTAACAAGATACAGTACCTAGCTGTTGAGTGAGGTGTGCTTTGTTAGGGCTGGAATGAAAACCTGCAGGACGGTAGCTCTCCAGGAACAGGGTTGGTTACCACTGGTCTAGACCAACATGTCAGTCGCACTCTCAGTTCGCGTTCTCGCTACACGTGCGATGGGGAAGGTAAATGACCGCACGGAGTCTTTCTTTACCTCAGAAAGCAGCAGAAGCCAGAGATTTAACAGGAACCAGAGAAGCCGCTCAGTGAAAGGACCGAAACGCACTTCACTGGGTGAAAGACGCATTAGATTCACAAAGATTTGTAGGCGAATGTGATGCAGAACACCGTTGCTCTTTAAGATCAAATCTGTTTCTGCCCGAAAGTGACCTTTCACGTGACCTTTCCCCCCTTGATGTATGCTTTTCTGATCTTCCTTGGCCTCATTTACATTAAACAGGATGTTAATTTTTTTGCTATTCTCATAACCAGTGGTCCTTAACATTTGACGTTCAGATAGATGCAAGTGTTGCATTTTTGTCTTCACGCTCATTTTGGCAATAGATTTTAGTGACTAATGCAACAGCCAAACTGTGAAGAAGAAGAAGAAGAAAAAAAAGATTCTTGCTTTTAATTATTTGTCAAAATTAAGGACAAATGTTGCTTGAATCCAAGCCAAAGTTACGGGACAAATGTTGACTAAATACACAAGGTTTTTCCTACCCACAAACATGCAAAAATGGGCAAAACAGAAGAAAACAAAAATGAAAGTCCCACTTCTGTTTTAGTGACTCTACTTGGTGTTGATGGTGAAACTCTAGGGGTTGACCTACAATGTCCTACTCACGCTCATCAAAACGAATCCCTAAACACATTTACAAGGGTCTTCACTGTATTCCCACACAATACTTCCAATGTTCAGTGTTTTTCTATCAGAATTCTGACATTCGGCCAAGAATTACATTACCATCATATTTAACATCTGCACACGGCCCTGACAGCGAGAAAAACAACAGAAACGCTAGCACACACAACTGGGCCTGCACGCATCTCAGTACCCTGACTTACAATAACAGCTGAAGGTACATTTGGAGGAGGTACATTTTTGTTCTTTAGGGAACAAACTTCTCGAAAGGTCCCGTGAAACTACAATAATGTTCTATTTTGGTACTAATAAGTACCTTTTACAAGCAAAAAAAGGTACTAATGAATTAAGTACTGCTGGCTACGCGTTCAATTTTATTTTTATTGATTTATTTTTTTAAATATTTATTTTGCTTTTTCATAGTTTTTCTGAGACTGAAGTCCTGTAAGAAAGAGACAGTGCTTCCTACAGCTGGATATTATCTTTGCGTTTTGCACTTGGAAACCAATGAATGGTATGCATGTACTCCACTCTCCCACTGACCCTAGGCCAGTGACAGTCCAATGCGAGCCTCACTCAGGGGTCAGGGGTCAGGGAACAGAATTGTTGGTTTTGAATCTGAACAACAGTCGGGGCTATGACCACTGAGAAAGTACTGGTTGTTGTTTTTAGCACCAGCACTGTACAAATCTCTCTCTCTCTCTCTCTCTCTCTCTCTCTCTCTCTCTCTCTCTCTCTATACAACAGGCACTACAATCTCTTCAACATTTTCTTCTTAAGGTACATATCACTTCCAAGTTTATGTGCACAGTTCTGCATGCTATTTTCATAAATTTCCATTCTACTTTAGTCAAGGTACACGCAAAGTCCCAGTTTAATGATGGCCTCGCGCCACAACGAAGACGTACAATGGCTTTTATTTATTTGTATGTGAACAGCACCTAACCGTTTTTAAAAGTTGACTTCTGTTTCACCCGTCAGGCTGCCAGGCAAAACTACACCACAGCCAGGCAGTAGTGTGCCACAGCCCCTAAGGAGCTGCTGTTCTTACAAACAGAAAGTTGGGGTGTTCACTTCCTTGGTGGGGCGTTTATTTGCATCCTTAACCCGCAGGATATTTAAGTGTAAACGGCCAGCTGACTAAATGTATTTTCTTTTTGAATAAATCCATTTTAATTGCCCTTGACGCGGACATCTGCAAAGTACATTAATATTAATGATATACACGGGTCTTCCCATAGGTAACGAGTGTTTCCTCATTCCATAGGTTTGAATTTCATGTTATAGTACCTCATACACGTTCAATAAGCGTATAACGTAAGCTTAGCTTGTCCTTTAAAGTCTACGATTTTAACATTGCTGTCCATAAAGACCGTTATTTATTGTTGATGGATTTTTAAGTAACCTAACTGGCAACAGAAAACATGGATCTTCTATAAATGTATTGAAAATGTCCTCCAAAAACTGTAGTTGTTTACAATGTCATTATATTTCTTTTTTTTTCTTTTTTTTCTTTTTTTTTGCTATAACAGTCACTAGAGGTTACACAACATGTTATAATAATCACGAATGATAAAGTCTCAAGGAGAAACACTCGGAATACCTTAATTTGACGGCGCGAGGACCCACTTAGGCTCGATAGAATTTGCAACTTAGCAGTGTTTCTTAAACCTTGATTTAATAGCCAACAAATGGTACAAGCTCACGGAATTTTTTTTTAAAGTAATCCGCTTCTTGGTATGCCAGACGCGTGCAATTCGAAGCAACACGCAGGTGTTCCACAGCACACTGATGTTTTTTCGACAGCCTACAGTGGTCTTATCTGCAAAATATTTTGACTGACTAGTTTTGACATGATTGATACGACAAGAATATTGGCTGATGTAGGCATATGTATGACACAGAAGGTATAAATATAGTGTATTAAATGTATTTTTCTGTAACATGGTGACATTAGGCTACATTGTACAAATGGCAGTTACATGGCATAACAAAACATTATGAGACAAAATCCCCGCTTAAAAATATATAAAAAGCTATACCGCGTTCCCCTTTAAAGCAAATACATGCATATCACTGCAGTCTTACGCGTAAACAGAAATGGTCCGTTTCCAGCAGCCTATCATCAATATGTGAATTAACTTATTAATTAAAATCAATTGGCAGAATTAGAAAAGTGAATACATACCTCAACCATTAAACAAGACATTTAACCATAGTGGCAGATCTAGGATCGGGGGATACTGTGAAATCTTGTACGGGTGCTGCTCGCTCATGAAGACACACGGTGCAGAATCCAACAAGCGCATGCAGGACGAGTGGAATTTAAAAAGCAGAGGCGATCTCTGACACCCTATGCGCAGAATACTTCGTGTAGTAGGCTATTAGTGTTGAGTGACCGGGCTATGTAACGGACCACTCCGATTGAGTCTCTGATATAGCGTTCGGCTGGCGGCGGGGAAGCTGCAGAGGGAGGTGCCGTCAGAAGCGCGAGGCAGGGCTTGGGGATGACAGGCCAATGGGCTTCAGTGATGCCTGGTTGCCGCAGAGCGAAGCTTCGGCGCACTTTTCTCTTTTTTTTACCCCGACAAAAACTCAAAGTTTTGACCTCGGATTGGCTGTTGGACGTCACGTGGTTTACCCACTCCAATCAGGGCTAAACGGTGTGAGTGTTCGTTGAATAAAGACGCCTCATGCGCTTCGTTATTTCATGACGTCAAAGGACTTAGATTTTCCCATGAATGTGCTATTATTTGAAAACGGCTACCATTATGACAAGTATTTGCCGTTGGTTCATAGGACTTCCCCCTAGCATTACTAGACATTCCTCCACTACTATGGACATTGGGAAACAGTCCACAAGGAGGATAATGATGATGGTTACTACTGTTTCCACTACTACTTACCACTATTATCAATGGGTTTCATTGTTGTTGGCATAGTTACTATTTTGATAATGATTATAATGACAATAAAAAAAACATTGAAATTAGGAACATTTTAAATTTACATGTCCAATTAAAATAATGTAGCCTATATATTGTATATTTAAAATCTTGAATATATTGTGTGTTCCACGTCCGTAGAATAATATTTTGTCTCTGCATTCTGTTCTTGACGTCAAAACGTCAATATTAGATACAAGTATTACCTTCAGTACTGCTTTAAAAACCCGATTAATAACCTGTTTTAGGCTCCACGTTTCATTAGTTTTGTTTGTTAAATACTCTGGCTACATCTCCGACAATACAAACTGGCTAGCCTGTCCGTCTGATTAATTTTTTTGCAGTGGACAAGATAAGAACAGCTGGCCCCGTGTTGTTTACGCGCGACGGCTTTATGGCCCATTGCACATTGATTTGCAAAAATATTCTTTCCTTCCCCTGTTTGGCTCTGGTCAAGCGGGGTCACAACCCCGTTCCCCGTGCGCTCAGAATAAATATAGACTTCCAGCAAATGAGCAGCGAATGCACGGACCTCTGTGCTGTCCCTTTGTTCCCACCCATTGCTTCCTGCTATCCCTATATTTACATTCACCTTTTTTAGATCGCTTCGATGACAGTTGTTTCCATTTTCACGTACGGTCGGATATTTACCAAGGCAAGTGTCGCTCTCAAGAGGGCACAAAGGCAGTGCCCCGACTGGGAATCGAACTGGCAACCTCTGAGTTTCGAGCCCAGTTCCCTGCTCATTGCTCCAAAACTAACCGTGCACAGCCAGTCTACTGATACCCTCTGTGTCTCTACTGAGAACATTATTCATATTCTTTGTGTGGACAGTTGGTTTAAGATGAATGAATGAAAAAAGTACTTAGATGCTTTTGGTGACAAAATACCCGAAAAAAGACAAGTGGGCAGGTTTTTTTTTGTTTGTTTGTTACTTTTTTGTTAAAACCAATGAAGATTTTACTGTGCATGCTTGAAGGGAATTGATATAAGAGTCTGCCATTACAACAGGAAATTTTAAGATGAAAAAAAAAACTTCACAAACCCTTGTATGTGCCCGCACACGTGCGTGTGTGTGTGTGTGTGTGTGTGTGTGTGTGTGTTATGACCGGGAAAGCTGAATTGTCCCCGGTATAAATTATCATAATCACTTGCATGTCGTGTGGGGCAGGTTGTGGTCTGGTTGAGCTGAAAGGAAGGAAGATAAAGCAAGTGACACACAAGTTGTTTCCATTAAGTTTCTGCTGGAATCAGTTCATAATAATTACATTTATTTATACAGCACTCACCAAAAGAAAAGTACAAAGGTTTGCCTCCCCTACTACATTTCTGCGAAAGAAAATATAATTCTTTCGTTGTGCTTTGAGAAGAGACAACCAATATAGCAGATTTGCCCTCAGGAGGTGAAAGAAATCTGTTAGCTGCAGTAACAGAAAGTGCAAACGAGTCTCGGGGTCATGCTTAATCGGAATTTAATTTAATTACCAGCCTTTTCAGTGTTTCCAGTCAGAATACATTTTTTTTATGCGCACAAGCAAGCATTAATCTTTTCGGGCAAGACGTAATGGGCTGCCAAGTTCATGCATTTGGCACCAATCGGGCCTCCAGATCTGCAACGGAACATTATTATTATTATTATTATTATTTATCAGATTAGCACTTTCCAGTCAGCGTCTTGCTGGTTATTCGGTACTGGGGTCTCCAAATAGCCTTCTCTCGTCCTCTCCATGTTGTTCAGGTGTGCACCGTATGGATCTGACAGGGACGTCAAGGTGTTGATTTTGGAAATTGAATTTTTTTCTTTACTCAGAGAGTCATTAATGCTTGGAACGGTTTGCTGGAACATGTGGTTGAAGCAGAATTCAGAGGCTGATGGTATTCAAGGTCAGGCTTGATACCGTACTGGATATGCTGTAGTTTTACTTGGCTATTTATTTGTTTGACTATTTATTGACCTTTACTTATTGTTTATTGTGTTTGTTTTATTGTTGTTTTATTTATTCTATTGATTTTACTGTTATGAGTTTTATTGCTTTTTATTGGGTTTTATTGTTTCTTTTTATGGATTGAGCGTTTTTATCGATTGTTTGATGTTTTTTTATTTATGGTTTGATTTTTTTTTTTATTGTTGATGGTTTTTTATATTGCCACTTCTCTAAACTTCTTTTTTTTTATCAGGAAAAACAAAAACAAGACTAGCCTGGATCCCAGACCTCTTGAGCACCTGGAAAAGTGGAGCTACAGTTTTGGTGGATTGGTGTCCAACATTTCGAAGAGGAATCATGCAGATAGGGCTTCACCAGGAAAGAGAATCATGGCCTCTCTCCTTCTCTCTTGGTCTCTCCCTCTCTCTACCTCTCTTCTTCTCCCTCTCTTCCTCCCTCTCTCCTTCTCTCTAACGCCCCCCCCCAACCCCCCCCCCCATCTCTTTGGAATTTTTGAATGCTCCATCCACACCTGCTGCGTTTGGCTCTGGTTTGGCTGTGTTTTTCCCCCCCGTCAGCCAAAGTCAGATGCCGTTTCGCCAAATATTTCCTGTCGGGTCAGGTGCGGTGTGTGCACGGAAAAGCTGGTTTACTGGAACACAAGCCCATGCTGCAGAGAAAGAAGTGCTTGGGTTTTCCGGGGTTGCCAACTATCCATTGCCGGAATACAATATATCCCTGTGACGCACTAATGACGTGCTACTAAACCACATTCAACACCGTCAATGAGAGTCAAAGTGTGCATATTACTATTTAACTTGTTGACAGGGGAGGGGGTGGGGGTGCTGTATATATCCATCCACTTCCTAAATTGCTTATTCCTGGTCAGGGTCATGGGGGGTGAGCTTGCAGTGGGCGAGAGGCAGGAATCCACCCTGGACAGGTCACCAATCCATCGCAGGGCACACACACCATTCATTCACACATTCATACCTACACAAAATTTAGTCTCTGGTTCACCTACTGCATGTCTCCCTCTCTCTACCGCTATCCTTCTCTCTCTTTCTTGCTCTCTCCCTACCTTGCTCTCTCCCTCCTCTTCCTTTCTCCTTACTCTCTCTCTCGTCTTCTTCCTCTCCCTCTCTCTCTCTTCCTTTCTCCTCTTCCTCTCTCACCCTCTCCCTCTCTCCCTCCACCCCCCCCCCCCTCCAAGTTCAAATTCTAATTAAAATGTGTTTGTACTGTGGGAGGAAACTGAAGTACGGTGCGGAACCTCCACACAGAAAGGCTCTGTGTCGGGGTTCGAACTCGCAACCTTCTTGCCGTGACGTGACATTTCCTGAGAGTTCTCCTTCAGAAAACAACAGACATCACGAAGGCTGCTCCTGCACATGGTGCAGTTTAAATCCATTAGTACAGTTGCGAAAACTGTGTCAAATGTCCACAAGATGCGCACGAGGAGGACACTGTGTCTCTTCGTTGTTGTTTTTTTTGTTGGTAAAATGCTCAGAGGGAATTGATTGCACTGGGCAGTTGGCCCCTTTGTTCCCGTAGACGGTGTTGACGTGAAGACCTATCTTGGCTCTGCTCAGATTGCCTGATACATGACAGGATCAGTTGTGATGCACATTTTCCACATTTTTTCCCTCCCCAAAAAACAGGAAGTTCCTGATTAGGTGTAATTAGATGGCCTCATAGCTCGCTGTCTGCCAGCCCACTCCCAGTATCTTCCCTGTCGAGGGGGCGGGGGGGGGGGGCAGCATGAGGGGGGGCTGTTATGAATTGGCTACGATGACAGCGTACCAAGCGGCCCTGCCCTTTTCCACGAAGGCCTCGGAAATCTTTCTTCTGGTCCAGGTCTGGAGTAAACAGACGCCATCGAAGCTGCCTTCAGGAAGTGAACTATGAACTTTGACCCGAGAGAGGAAAAGGTGATGCAAGTGCACGCAGGCCCGCTTTAGTAGCTTTTGGAGACATTTTTTTTTAAATTCTTCAAAAAATTATCCATCCATCCATCCATTATCTATACCTGCTCATCCTGGGGAGGGTTATGGGGGATGCCGAAGCCTATCCCAGCATGCATTGAGTGAGAGGCAGGAATACACCCTGGACAGGCTGCCAATCCATCGCAGGGCACACACACCATTCACTCAAACACGCTTACCTGCGGGCAATTTACAGTTAGCCTAAACTGCACATCTTTGGACTGTGGGAGGAAACTGGAGTACCCGAAGGAAACCCACATGGACATGGGGAGAACACGCAAACTCCACACAGAAAGGCTCAGACCGGGATTCAAACCCAGGACCTTCTTGCTGTGTGTGAGGCGACAGTGCTACCCGCTGCACCGCCACAAAAATCTAAAATTAATAATGCATAGGCTAATCTTACTTTCAGTTGGATCAATTTCCTGTGGCACATGCTGCCTAAGACTACTGTTCTCAAAGAAAATAATTTCTGATATTTTGTTGATAATTCCATCATTGTTTCATATGTGACTATCGAAAATATCCTTCATCACACAAATATCCTGCGTTTCCATTGGTTTGGGCCACGCAAAAACATGCACCAAAACTGAACTAATATTTACAAAAACACAGACAGTGAACTGCTCCTTTAAAGACAGTTATAATGTAAAATTTCTGCCCATGCGACTCCGAATTCCAGTTTTGCTATTTCTGGTCAAAACAAGACGAACATCCTATCAAGACAGAGAGAATTTCCATGTTTTTTTTTTTTTTTTTTGCAGGACATGCTTCATTTTTCAACGCAGCCTCAGCGTCTGGTGACTGGGGAACAGGGCGCGGGTAGAGAGGCAGCGGAAACGCTCACGAGCCGAGAGTGCGTAAACTCTTTTGTTATAACTCGTGGAAACCGCCTGATCCCTGCTTTTTTCCCCTCCGTTTTCTTTCTTTTTTTTAAAGGTGCGCCCCGCAACCGAGCACAACATTTCCTGTCCAGTAGCCGGACGGAGAGGAAACTCCATGTGCTTCCTGGATTCGGCGGTGGCACAGCTGGCGGGGGGTTGCCAGGGAGAAGCGGACTATCAAAAGCTTCGGGTGGGCTGCTGACCCAGCACAAAGAAGAAGGGGACTCATCCTGCAGTGCGGCGATCTCCCTATTCGCCCCGGCCAGCACAGAATCCCAGGCATGCGCCAGGCTGCGCGCGGAGGAATGTCCTCGCGGGCGCGAGATGAAAAAAAAACTGCAAGGTGCCAAGGAGCGAAATCCCGGAATTTTTGTTTAACATAAGACAGTTTTATGGCACTGTAGGGGGAAAGGCAAAGGCAAACGACAAATGAGTCGTTGGCACAAAATGTGGCCATTCTTATTGTTTTTTTTTTGTTTTTTTTTGGAAAAAGGGGGGGACTAGGTTACTTAGCTGGAAACAAGACCGCTACTAAATTTGGTTCAAAAATAAACAATGAAATAAATCTAAAATAATTATTAAGAGGCCTTTTGCAGTTTACACATTGCAGCATACTGTTCTGTTTGACGTTTTTATTATTCAGCATCAGCAGCCAGACAACAGTTGAACAGCAGTCGTGCATACAAGTACAAAGAAGATCATTTTTCCCCCTCTGTGAGTTTTCCTCCTACCCCTCGCCTCCTTCTGTGTTGCTGTCCCTTGCACAGCTCGTGCATTGTTTTTTCCAGCACTGCTGCTGCTATAGTAAATTTGGTGCAACGGCAGACCCTCCCTCTTACCCCGCAGCCTCGTCTCTACTTAATAGGTGCACGAAACCCCAGCTACCTTCAAAATCTCTTTCACCAGAACTGCTGCGCTAACAGTGAAGAAGACCGTTTTTTTTTTTGTCGCGCGCGTTTATGGATCGCAGCTGACGGAAACTCGGGAGAGAGAGAGAGAGAAAGAGAGAGAGAAGGCCGTTAGGAGGGCAAGTGCATTCTTTGTGACGCGAGAGTGACGTCAATGCGCGAACTGTCAGCCAAGAAACGAGGAGGAAAGCCCCGGTGTAGCCGTGGGGCTTATCCGTGCCTGGCGCATTGCTACATCAGCTGTGAAATATACTTTGGCCACGGTGGAGAGGCCAAGGGGGGTTGGGGAAACTCAAAAGCTGCTCCTGCTTTGCAGCAATGAACTGCGGAACAACGAGAATGGGTTCTGAGACATTGCAGGACAGGACTGTGAGAATATAGCTTCTGTGAGCTCCCAGATTCTCTCAGACACCCTTTGGATGTTCTTTTGATACCTAGGCACAGTTTAAATGGCTGTTTAAAAAAAAAAACCTTGGGCCTCTCCTTACAGCGTGACAGAGCTGTTTTGCAACGCAGATATTTGTATGAAAATTATATGTAGAGCTGCAAGCTGTAGAGTGTTCATTTCTTCATAAGCAGTTTTTTTTTTTAGACATGCAAGTTGTTCAGAATTCGGGGAGGGGGGGGGGGGTGGATTGTGAGAACTGCAACTCTGCATAGACTGTAACCCTGTAGGTGTACAGGGGGCATTTCTTTTTTTAAAGAACAGCTGTGAAATGATCATTTCTGGTCAATTCTATGGGGAAAATACTTAAAACTGCTAATCAGTATATCAGTATATCCCAATCGCAGCATGAAACCCCCCATCTTTATTATGTGAAATAATTTCAAAATTATTTTTTGAAAATAATTTTTATTTAATACATTTTTTCTTAAATAATGTAACGTTGCTTTATGCCAATTGAATGGCACAATGAAATGCTAACTACTAACAGGTGTGGGAAAACTGACTGCTGTACTCTGAAAGCTGTACTATGAATGCTATTCTCTGCCTGCTGTATTCTGAATGCTATAGAATGCTGTACTCTGACAGCTACCATCTAAATGCTAAATGATACTCTGGGTTATACTCTGATCCCTCGGGCAGACTGGTCTGTATTAGGTTTGGCAACAGTGAAGAGTCTACAAGCCGCTATTGAATGTTAGACTAAACTCAGAGAGAGTAAACCTCATAAGTTTTATTCCCCTTAAACTCATGTAAACTATTGTTATGAGTTTATGTAGGACAGAATATTTACTGGGACCTTGGTCATAGCCCTTCTTCCTGAGTCGTGGGGAGTTCAGAACAGGTCACCGACTTCAGACATCAAAACCACTTTCTTCTCATTACTAAAATCAAGAGGATGCTGTTGGTGCAGACAATGTGGGCGTTGGTATAAATGTTAGTCATTCAATGTTATTTTACTATTCATTCCAGGCATAATCGATATAAATTAGTTACTAATGAGTGACCTTTGCAGATTATGGGGTTTTTCCTGGAAACAGGAGAAGAGCAATGAATGATTCAATGTTTTTTTGTTAATCCCATTTTGGAAAAATGCGTCACACACCAGTCAAATTGCGCTTCTCATGTATCCTTGACACAGAGGTGCGGAGGTTGGAAAGCGATGTGTAATTTTTACGGTAGTTATGAAATTAGCACCGGAATTTTAGCAAATGTCAACGTCAGGGCGACGGTGGGATGGCGTTGCGGGAATTAGCATCCGCTAATCGCCATCAGCAAATTCTGTTGTTATCACATACCAGAAGACTGATTAAGGTGACGGTGATGTCACAGTTGTCTTGTGACATCGCCATCGCTATCGCTGTGATGTCACAGTAAGCCTTGCTCTGATTTACCATCCATGGTGCTGGACACAATACTTCAGTCCATGTCAGGAAATGTGCCTTTGTTGTCAGTTCTGATTTTGGGGCAGGCATCATAATCACACTCCTCAGAGAGGGGTTTGTTGCGATATACTTTTATTTGTTAATCTATTTGTTAACATTATTACAAGTTGGAAAAAAAAAACAGGAAACAGATGTGCTGTTTGTGCCTCTTAGGCTTGTAGCCAAAGCAGTTTGCCAACCCCCGTCCCCAGGTTATCCCTCATAAATATAATGATAATATACTTCATTTCAGTGTCGAGTATTTTCAGCGTGTCCCGAACCCAAGATGGGCGTTCCAGGCCACTCTCGCCACAGGTGAGAGAGACTGGTTAGCAGTGACCCCACCACCCCCCCTCCCCCCCGTACGGTCCCGTCCTGGCGCAGGCACCGGCACCGTGCTCCGGAAAGGAGGCAGCAGCGGTTGATTATCCTTCCTCTGTCGGGACGGTCCCGCCGTGGACGCACACAATAAAAGTCAGCGCACTGTGGCGTTGCCCCCGGGCTCCTGCTTTGTCCGAAAGTGCCCTGGCGACGTGGCACGTGCCGTCTCACCACCACATGACCTCCGTGCACGTGCATCGTGCACGCTCACGGTTCAGGGTTACAATTAATCTTTTTTTCCTGAAATTTTATCCTTTTTAAAAAATAAAAAATTTTTTTATGTATCCATTCTCTTTCTCTCTTTTTATTTGTTGACAGAAATGATATTGTTTTTTTTTGTTTTTTTTTAATGCCTCCTGAAATCTGGAAGGCACGAAATTATAGACGAAGATGTGAGCTAGAAGGTTCTAAAAATGTGTTGCACGAGTGCACGCTCATCACTGAAAAAGATTTAAAAAAATAATAAAACCTTGCTTTTAATTTGTTTCATAGCTGCGACTGAACATGAGGCAGTCATCGTTACACTTGACCAGACGTTTCAAATGGTACCCACATACCCATACAGACTCTGAGCACCTATCACCTGCCTGTGCAGGCGGAGTGTGGCACAGTGGGTAAGGAACTGGGCTTGTAACCGAAAGGTCGCAGGTTCGATTCCCGGGTAGGGCACTGCCGTTGTACCCTTGAGCAAGGTACTTAACCGAAATTGCTTCAGTATATACCCAGCTGTATAAAATGGATACAATGTAAAATGCTGTGTAAAAGTTGTGTAAGTTGCTCTGGATAAGAGCGTCTGCTAAATGCCTGTAATGTAATGTAATGTAATGTGCATCATATGCAGGCAGGTAAAGTGTAACAGGACACCGTATGTGCATGAATAAGGCTCTCTTCTCCAGCCGCTACACACACACACACACACACACACACACGTGCGCGTTCAGGTCTGGCATACCACCAGTGTGACTGCCATCTCATCTTTTGTACCAGCTGGCTACACATTGAAGGAAAGGCCCCCAAGGGCTAACTGCCACGGGTATTATGTGAGAGAGTTTTGGCATTTGCATAAAGATTCCGAGCTGCTTTCGGTCTTGCCTGTGAACGTATGACGGGGGAAGCACCCGGCCTACAGGCGAAACTCGATGAGAAGAACAAAAAAAAAAAAAAACAAGCAATGGAAGCCGTGTCTGTCCAAGACGACTGAGCATGCTGAACAGCGAAGGGTTAAAGGTCAGGCGTTACACTATGCTGCAGGGGTCAGAGGTCAGCATTCCCGTAGGGGTCAGGACGTTCTGTATTTGAGCCGAAAATGGTTAGTTCGGCACAGAACACCCATAGTCCTCTGTTCTCCCTTAGCCTTGCGCATTTCACAGCCCAGCAGTGAATTACTACGACACCGTACTGCACGACCAAATCAAAAAGGATTCACGGATAAACAACCAAAATTTGGGTTGCTGTATAGTTACCGTGTGATGCAGGTGCAGTTACTTTGAGAAATAACCACTGTTCAACCCATTAAGGTATGAGATCACAAACATGTGATTACAATGCACCTTAACTGAACATTCTAATGCTGATGTAACAATCACTACTGGTACACATCTGAAAGCAATGGAGTTCTAGAACACTGACTTGGAATTTTGATTCCCCCCCCCAAAAAACTACTCTTCAAAGGGTTAAACTAAATTGTAATATCACACAGGCACCCCCCCCCCCCCCCCCCCCCCCCCCCAGTCATCCTGCATTGGGGCTGTTTGAATCTGGGTGCCATTAAGGAGCAACTGTATGACTGCCTGGCTTGTTCTCTTGAGCCGGGTTTCAATAAAGATCTTCCGAGCCAGAAAATAACTAGGAGTCTTTGTACGTTACTCAGGATGCTCCACCGGGTTTTGGGGATAAAGCAGGAAACTCACCTTCGTTACCCCCCCCCCCCCCCCCGAGCTTCTGCCTGCTTTTCTCTGACATCGCGACAGGAAACCGCAGCCTAAACACAACGCATGCCATCTGGTTTTTAAAAAAATTAATAAATTCAAAAATGTGTGCTTCCATCTGCAGTGGGAGGTGAGGGGGAAAAAGAAAACGGATCAATTAAAAATTAAAATGAATACAATTCGGATTGCATGTGCAGTGAAACTGGGTGGTACTGTGGGCTGACAGTGTGGTATAATGGTTAGGGAAGTGAACTCAGAGGTTGCAGGTTTAATTCCCTGGCATGCGGACCACTGCTGTGCTACACAGCATTAGTGTTAATTCAACTCTTAACATATGTACATATGGCCCTGTAAGAGTTTATTTAACACTGTGTACTCCTGACTAAAACAGTCAGCTATATAAATTGCTTGTTTCCAAAAATTTAAGTTGCTTGGAATAAGGGCATCCCAGCTGGGTGTGTGAAATGTGCGCATGTGTGCCTGTGTGTGAGGCAAGATGTGACAACACCCGCAGTCTTGCACTGTACTCTATCTGACTTCTGTAAATTTTCGAGCTTTAGAACTCCTTTATCTCTCTGCACGCTCAGGAAGTCACCCACACACACACACACACACACACACACAGAGGCGCAAACGGAGAGCAGGCACGCGCCCGCCCCTTTACTACTCATCTGATCGCGATTTACGTCACTGGGGCAGCGCTGCGGTTGCGGTTAGCTGTTTCGAGGACTTGCATGTCGGATACCTCGCGTTTTGGCTTTTGCACGCGGCATATCGGCAAGTGCTAAGTCGTCAACGGTCGATCTGAATCATTTGGGTCTGTTGTCTGCTTTTTAAATTTTTTAAAAATGTATCTGCAGGCGCATCGCGCGGCTCGTTCCCACGGAAAGTCGCAGCTGTCTCCGGCCAGTTTGAGCATTGCTCTTGCACGTGTGTATTGCCTACATATAGAAATTTAGTTCCAAACTGACTACAAGCATGCGCGTGCGCGCGCACGCACGCACACAGAAAGATGTGAAATGAGCACTCACGTTCCCGTTTGCTCATATTCTAGTGTAAGACTTGTAGACTTTTAATAACACAAGCAGCAAGACCTAATTCAGGGATCCATTATATTCCTTTGATCCTCCTCACAGAGATTCAAAAGAACGTTTTTCACTCCCTTTGAAATATATTAGGGAAATGGGGAGCCGACAACGGCCCATTGTTTATGGAACAATGCTCGTGACAGTCCAAAGCTACGAAGGAGAGAAACTGGGGAGAAAAAAATTGATAAAAAAATAACGACCTCGTACTTTTCATGTTGCAGTATTATAGTGTGTGTGTTTCTCACACATCACACCAAACAAATTGCCTGGACCTTTAAATCAGGGCAAGTTCAAAGTTTTTACCCACACAAAATACACATAATTTAAGATCTAATATTGGACTGCATTTCAAGGTACCTAATGTGCGGACAGAAGCCGGCAAGAGGAGTCTGTTTTATTATGGCCCTGGTCTTGGAATGAGCAGCAGGTTAAGCTCAAGCATGGCACACTCATTTCCTTGGCTGCCTATAAAAAAAATCTCAGAAATCTTAATTGTTAATTGCACCCGTTTTAATAGTTAATCCGCCATGTCATGCTGGTTACATGTATGTATCTCTGTCATTCTGTTTGTGTATGTATTTTTGCATGACCCCTAATAGTCGTGTCTGCTTTGTACTGTATTGTATTTTACTTTAATGTGCTGTTTCTCCTTGTAATATCTTTTAACTGAGCTGCCCTCTTGGCCAGGTCGCATTGTAAAAGAGATTCTGTCTCAATTGGACTCTCCTGGTAAAATAAAGGTTAAGTAAAATAAAATAAATAATGTTATTATATGTATAAAGCAACCTCTTGGGTGCAAGAAAGCAAGATTCATTGTTGTTCTTTTTTTGTACTTCACAGAAAGACTTGACCCGATGGAACATCCCCTGTGATTCCATGGAAGCCTGTTCTTTCCTTTCCACGGGTTTCCCAAAGGAATCCAAAAGCTTCGGCAATTACCCAGGAATGCTAAAATCCGGATTTCACGGTTGACGTCAGCACCCCCTGCTGCACACACACGTGTCAGACCCATGCCGCGACGAGTCCGATTCCGCGCCGGGGCTGGGCGGTAAATGAGACCCTTCCGTTTTCAGTTCAAGTGTAATCGTGTGCTGGACATGAAAAGCAAAAAGAATGCTTCTCCAGCTTACAACAGTGAGTTTTTATTCAATAAGAAAATTAAAGGACGGCCTTTTATTTGGTGACAAGTTTCAGCAATACAATGCATGGCTCAAAGCTGTGGCACTGTGTGCATATGCCTATTTAAATTGTGGTCCCGTGAGATGTAGAATCTGTTACGGGACGGCTAACACTGACGAGAAGAGAGCTATATTTGTCAATGACGACAAAATGGTGACCTGTGGGACACCCGGTATATCACTGGGAGGAGCTGCTGCGTTCACTTACGGAAACTTCACCCAACCTCGTGTTTCACTGCTGTGGACTTAAAATGCACAACATAACCATGACAAAGCTCGAGCATGAACCACTGTTGCAAGGCAACGCGGCCCAGTTCACGAGTGCCACTGCCTGAGGGTTCTATGCAACTTTTTTTTCCTTTTGAATGCCTTCCAGACAGCCCATTAAAATGACTGTGATTGACTCTGTTTTCTGAATTGTAGTATCAATGGCCTACTGACTTACTTCTGGTAGCCTAATGAAAAGCTTTCAGTTAGATATTTATCGGTAAGTAAAAGAACACGCAGTTCCAATCCGTCCAAATTCTGTTTTCCAGCTATTTTAGTTCCAGAGTTTTAGGGCGCTGTGTCTTCTCCAAGGAAAATGATTTCAAGGCATTATCCTGTCACCGTGCCCACGTGGGCTCTCAAGTAAAAAAAAAAAAAAAAAAAAAAGAATAAAAAAAGAAAAATGACAGAAAAGAAAACGACGATGTCTAATGACAGGATTGCATGCAAGCACTAGGGTGGTGTGATAAAGTCACGGAGCGCGCGGCCCCCCGTAGGAAGGAAGGAGTCACCCGGCGAGGGCGCGCGCTGACTGGAGACCCCGGTTTAACGGCCGAGCGAGGGGAGCGGCAGGCAACCTTCCAGCACAGTGGAAAGGGCGGGGGAGAGATCTGTCTTCGCTGACGGGAGCGCTAAACCACGCCAGCGCTTTGTATTTAAAGCGTTGCCGGTACACCCTGAAATAGACATGCGCACAACCTATTCCTGGAAGCCAGTCGCTTGAGCACGCCTGATCAGCACGGCGCGTGACAAATTACCGCAGAGGGCTGCGCATTTTAAAACTAATAAGTGATAAAAAATGAATTCCTGCCCTACGCCCTTGAAATAAAGCTGTTTAAATCGCAAATTCTCCTCTCTGCCAACATAAAATAATTATTAACTTGATATTACGGTGACGCAGACACACGTGTGTTCAGGTCCGTGCAGGTATACCACTGTGTATGTGTCTTGACTTGTCTCGCACCGATTTAGTAGCTGAAAAGCAGTCAGGTTGCAGGGCGGACGGATGTCGATGTGTACACACACAAACGGTATCTTTATTTCAATCTCCCTGAAGAAGTACCTAGCTCGGAAGGGGGGGCATACCAATTTTTTGCTACTGTTTTCATTATGACTGCATGCTTGTTTCCGCTGGGGAGAAATGTCTGTCTGTAGCATTAGGTAAGTTTCAGATGTTTTAAACCAAAACTGTACAGTAGCCTTGCAATATTCTTGCCAATTGGCGGTGTTGCCTGAGGCGTACAGTATTTTACAATGCTACTACGTTGCCTCGTCTTGTTTTTGGTGTTTGTAAACGTTGGTGTAAGGAAACGGATGCACGAAGGCGGTTTGTTGCCGAAAATTCAATGGCGAAACTGAAAAAGAAAACATTTCCTTTGAGTATTAAACGAAACTAAATGTTTAATCTTCATAGGAATAATTATGATTTTGTGAAGTTATTCGTTCTGTGAAACCAGACGTAAATGTCGTTTTTATAGTTTACTGGGCATGCTTTCTTCAAAACCCGCTGCATTATCGCACAGTATTATTTTATTGTCAGAGGAAGCGACATTTAGACGGCTTTCTCATCGGTGTAGGTTTCATTTCAACCCTGGGGAGACCACAGGAGACAGGGAGACGATACACACCCCACTCCGTCCCCCAAAACTTGAAAATCATATGTCATTGTCTCGGCCATGTCTACCACCAAACCTGCGCGTATGGGTTTTCTCAATCGCGGGTCAAGGCTTTCGATGCAAACACTGCGCAGTTGAGACCGCTGAATTGATTTAAGCACTGTGATCTGAGGATGGGACGTGTGATTTAGTTCACGGTGCAGCAACCTCGTGCTGAGGAGTTGCCCGAAAAGCTCGGCAGTTTAAACCCCATGCTAAGGTCTGTTGGCCCAACCGCGCCTCAGTGTGGAGGGCAGGGGAATCGCACAACACCACTCTGAAAAAACAGATTGAAGCGATTAGATATGGATGTGCACCTGTATGAGAGTTGCCTCTATAGCAGTGTTCGAATTACGGGCGGAATTGGGGGGTCTGACCCCCCTAATTAAAACTTGGACCCCCCCCCAGAAGAGGTCAAAACAACATGTCAGGGCTTGTCGAAACATTTATATGTCCTTCTTACCTGTAATCGTAAATATTTGAATATATTTCCCATCAGTGATGTTACTAGGTTTCACACCCCCCACCTGTTGTTTTTTTTACCTCTTTTTGGGGGGGGTCCAAGTCTTAATTAGGGGGGTCAGACTCAGACCCCCCCCCCAATTCCACCCATAATTCAAACACTGCTCTATAGTAAAACGAAAATATAGCCAAAAACAGATAAACAAAGAAAAAAAAAAAGACGCCCCCCCAACCCCAACACAGGCCACAAGTGTGCTTTATTAGTAAGAAGCTCTTTCTAAACTAGTATTCCTTTTCAGTGATTATTCATTTGGTCTAATTACTACAGAAGCAAAAGTAGTTTTGAAGAGCTGTTAGATAAAACTATATGATGTATCCTTTAAAACCTTAGAGTTTTATTTTGTTCATCATTTTGTTTTTTAGCCGGTAACATCCGTAATGGATGCAAATTGATAGGTTTATGTCTTGAATGGAATGTGGTATAGATGCTTATTTTTTCTGGTAACACTGTTGTTTACCAGCAGTTTGCCAGGGGGAGTTTAAATGTAATATTTTGCAAAAAAAAAAAAAGAATGTATATTTTGCTGAGCGTGATATATATGACTCACTGTGATAATACTGTCCATGGTTATGCTGAACTATTGAATGGTTTCTGCTGTTAGATTTAATTTGACTTTGGCTCCATCTACAGGTTGGAGTCAGTCACGACAGTCAGTCGTTTCTTATTTATTGGCCCGTTAATGCTTCTTCTCAGTGGACATTGCACTCATGTAACGAGGAGCTCATTTGTTAGGTGCTAGCCTCGCTCGTCAGGCCTAGGGCCTTGCAGTCCTATGAGGTTGGCTAGGCTGACAATATGATTGCTAAAAGGAGTGTCCTCTCCCTAAAGAAACCATCAGAAATCTGGGATATGCTTTCGCTAGTAAACCAAGGTGAAGTTACTTCTTATGACCAACAGTTTTGTGTAGATAGGGCTCCTATGTAATTCAAGTTAAATCAGCCCTCGACCTTCAACATTTTGCTGTCTAAGACTCGCGTGAACCAATCGGATTGCGGTCTTTTCCTTTCCAACTGTGTGGTGTCTGATTGTGTGAAGTGATGGAGAAGTCTGAATCAAATTTGACAGCCATGTTTTTGAAAACAAGATTCAGATTCACTGATATTTAATGTCCCTTTCAAACGGATTTCTGCCACCCTTTATCTCGACCCAGAAGCTAAGGGGTGGCAGTTGCTATCCCCTGGAACCCAAAATGGCACCCCTGGTCCCAGGACCGAAGATAAAAGTTAGCATTTGAGCTAACTATACTCTCTGCAGTAGGCCTAGTTTGAGCCAAGCAGGCGGTTGTACAGGGTGATGTTCTCCGGTCTGTAGTGCACCCCTGTCCCCAGTTAGACATTTGAGTGAATGAATGAATGAATGAATTCAATGAATCATTGCATTTATACAGCATTTTTCTGAATGCTCAAATTGCTTTGCAGTAATTAGTGGGAACTCACCATTTACAGTTCACATTTAGCTCATGGCGAAGCTGCCATTCTCTGACTTACAATCCATTCATACGTCTGGATATGCCTTCTAGCCTTACACCAAGCCGGCCAGCGGAGGATGGGCTCCTCCTCTGGGCTCCTCCTCTGTGGCCGAGCAGGTTTATTCCCATGGGGGAGTTTTTTTTTCTCACCACCTTCTGAGGGGTTTTCTCCCCACTGGGGAGTTAAAAAAAAAAAAAAAAAAATATTTAACCTAATGCGCTTGATTATTTCATGTGCTTGATCATTTATTTTTTTGCCCTTCTGTTACGTTTCAGAGTGCCTGTAGAAATAAAATAGATTTGATTTGAAATATGCCGAAGCTGTCTGGGTTAAAAGTCCCTTGCTTAAGGGTGCAACAGCAGCACGTCTTCCTGGGCGGTTTAGCCCTCAAGCTCAGAGCTGCTAGCCCGCTTACATAAACATTTGCACATCACCTCCAACCCACAAACCCAGAATACCCCCCAATGACTCAGAAGGCTGTGCATTAGGACTTTACTTTCCCTCCCCCACAGTGTGCTCTGTAATGAATGTACAAACATCCGTGCTGAAAACCCTGCGTTCACACCCCCCCCCCCCTCCCCTCCCCTTGGTTGTCAGACATTAAAATGATGGCTGATCATATAACTGTCACAGAGTTCATGTGAGTACCCAGTCAGGATCAAAAAACGTAGTGTAATCCGAACAAAATTTACACCATCAGAGTTGATTGGTGTAAACATTTTGCGGTGTATTGGAACAAATGAGAAGTCTGCGGTAGCACCGCGGGAACGAGGTAGAGGAGAGCAGCTACGCCAAGACCCAAGTATTTGCATGAAGGAGATTTGTATTTCTGTCCAGCAGGTGGCGCCAAAACCACATGACAAATGCCGCAGTGGTTCGTGAGTATGATTCAATATATCTTTGAAATGACTCATTTTCACAGTATTTTTTTGCTTGGTTCCCCCTTTGGTCGCACAAACATTTATATCTAACTTAAAATGAAATACCCATATGACTGACTTGAGAGCTTCAAATGTGTAGCTTTTATTTTTCATGTCTTTTTTTTTCCATTTTCACTGTGGGAACAATAAAAAAATGTTGTAATGAACAGTACTACAAGATTGTAATGAGTGAATTTACTTTTTAAATTACTTTTTAAAGAGTTAAACCATTTAAACCAGTTAAACCATTCAAGTGTTATTTTGATACAGTTTTAAGCATATTTTATGCATAAGGATAAAAAGCATAACAAGTAATTTGCTCTCTAATTTCACTGAAAGTTGCCACTCTCCTGCAATATGGCGATGTGAGTTGAAATGTCAAAGTAGATTTGTTGTTTTTTATTAAAAAATATTTTTCAGTTTTACTGAATTTTGAGAATCTTTTGCTGAGTGTGTGCGTTTCTAGGCAATTAATAAACAATTATATATTACATTATATTATATTATAAATATATTACCTCATTGATAAAAAATACCCCTGGGTGGAGAGGCAGAAAAATATTTATGTATGTATATGTTTGTCTCAATTTTTAATCACTGCATATTTTCTTTTTGTCCAGTTATAGTCTCCTGTGCTTAGATTTGAACTGGAGGGCATTTTTAAAACTATATTTAATGGAAAATAAAGAATTCTATTCTGTTATCCTATTATTATATAATAATAGGATTATAGGATTTTAATATAATCTATAATACTTTGGTATAAGCTTATTTTTCTTTCTATATATTCTCATGTTTTTAGTCATACAATCAGTTTTTATTATTGGAGATAGCTGTCATAGACACTGTACTAATGGGCTGCTTGAACAAAGACCATAAAAAGTAAAGAACTGAGATGTTGTATTTTAAATTTTAACCTTTAGACCCAGTAAAACTCAAGCAAACATCTGATTTTATTTTTGTACATACTGTAAATATTTTATTATTTACTTACCTGTATTCTGCATTTTCGGCTGATACCCTGTTTATTTATACTTTTAGCGATTCAGTTTTTGTATTATGAAATATATTTTACTGCTGTGAAAAAGTTTAAGCACTACATATTTATATGCATTATGAAGTGTTTTACTGCAGTTTAAAAAGTTTAAGCATTACATGTGTATCTGTGTAATGAAATATATTTTACTGCCGTGTAAAAAGTTTAAGCATTACATATTTATATGTATTATGAAATATATTTTACTGCTGTGTAAAACGTTTAAGCATTACTTGTTTTTATGTGTTATTAAATATATTTTACTGCTCATGACACATCAGAGTGAAAAGTTCAGAAGAGGAGTGTGAAAAAAAAATCCCGGTTCAAGTTTGTGTTTATAACTGAACCCAAAGAGAATGGGAGGGAAAGAGTACATCTGCATATACATTACCTAAAGTAAAACCCTACTCATTACAAACCATGAAAATCTCACGGTAAACTGCACGCAGTGTAAATTAACCGCGTCTAAATTAGTCTGCTGGGGCTATACTGAAATGTACTCTCCCTGAGTGAAATGTGCTAAATGCGAGTCTGGAAATTTTTTATTGTGGTTCTTGCTTGTTTTCCTCGGTCCTCAATGTGACGGAAGAGGTTATCTTTGCTAAATCTTTGTTTGTGGGGAAGTGCTGTTAACATTACGTGTACGTTATGTATTATCTGCCAGACGCCCTCATCCGAAGTGACGTACAATAAGACCACCAGACGAAATACGAATGCAAGTCAGGTAAAGTACAGTTCTCACGAAGTAGCGGCTATCCTTGGACATCCCGTCTAGTTCACGCAGTAAAGCTTTAGCTGAGTCAAACATTAAATGAAAGTTCTTCCTGTTTTACAGAACATCACATCCCGGTGAGCTGTTGTGAGATGACTAGGGGGGAATATGCGCTTTCGAGAGCGGAGAGTTGGATTCGGTCTCGACTAGCGTCTGAAGGGACATTGTGTCGGGTCTCCATGACGGTAGAGCCGCCTGTCTCCTCAGTTTCCTCCCCCTCTCTGAGTATAAAGTGCAGCTCTGTGAAACTGGAAGCTGGCCAAACCCTGTGTGGGCTCTGTGCTGGTCCCAGTGGAAGATAGAAAGACTTTTCCGTTTTGTTTGGCGTGGAGTTTTATTCACGCAAACTGGAATTAGAAACGTATGGCCTCAGTTGTACAGGTGTGTGGTTGTTGAATCCAGAATAAGACTGAATACTGTTTTGAAAACAAAAAGACTATATTAGCTGATTAGTCTAGATATATCTTCCTGTTGCCCCATTCACATTTTCCACTGGCCTTAAATGAATCATAAATATACCTATTTGTTGCGTTCTTCAGTCACTCTAATCAGTACATCTTCGTTTATCATCTCTGAGAAACCACATCCTCTTGTGCCTGCAAACACTTCTGCATGGAGCGGATATTCTTGGTCTACCCTGACAGGAAAGGGTTAAAACACCAAATGTCTGATTGATTTCATCTCCTTCAAACCCCTTCTCGTTGCGGTTGGGTTCTTCGACGAGGAATTCTTTGCGATAGAATATTTCCATTTTTAGATGTTATTTGCCAGTGTGATCACATTTTGTTTTTTTGTTAAATGCTAAACCTTTGCTTTCCTTATAAGACTAGAGGCCCTTGATTATGGCTGACCTGTAGAGATGTGCACATATTTTCTTGTTTTAGAAAAAAAAATAGGACTGTACCTTTGAAATGGAAAAAAACAGATACTTGACTAGTCAGAGTTTTGCATGTTAATGTCGTTGGTTATGTTATATATATATATATATATATATATATATATATATATATGATCATTTGCAATGGAAGATAACCAAGGACCCTAAGATACATATATATATATATATATATATATATATATGTATCTCAAATATAGTGTTTAAAGATGGGACTCACATATTGCTCTCACAGCCTGTAATTTGGAACGTTAATGTCCTAGAGTGAAAATAAAAAATAAACCATCTGTGGTTTATTACTTTCTTAGCAGAGGCCCTTACCTGAACAAACTTAAATGAAATGGATTGAAACAAAATAAAATGGATTGGAATGGAATTAATTGAAATGGAATGGAATGTAAAATGAAATGGAGTGGAATGCAATTGAATGGCATGGAATGGAATTGAATGGAATGGAATGGAATGGAATGGAATTGAATGGAATGGAATGGAATGAAACGGCTTTCTCTTTTGACAGTCACAGACGTGTCTGAGGCAGTGCAGAATGCTTCTCGGGGGGTCACTACCGGGCTTCTGTGACAGTTTGGCATCCTGGACCCTGAAACCTTCTGGCTAGAGATGCCCTTGATATCCCATGATGCAGCGCTGTGGCATAAGGGGAAGAAGCTGGTCAGAATGTGGAAGAAAAGGGCAGGTAAACTTTCAAACTTTCAAACTTTTTTACTTTCCTCTGTGGGGGGTAAAAATTAAATGCTCTATACTGGAATAAGGCAGAGTTCTGCTCTTCCAAACCTTGTGTTTGGCACATTAGTGTGATCTTTGAGCAAGTTCAGCAATAACCAAAATAAAAAATTAAAGACACAGCAGCCCTCCAGTACTGGAGTTAAACTTGCAGACGCTGTGGCTCCTCCAGGACTGGAGTTAAACCTGCAGGCACTGTGGCACTGCAGGACTGGAGTTAAACCCGCAGGCACTGTGGCACTGCAGGACTGGAGTTAAACCCGCAGGCACTGTGGCACTGCAGGACTGGAGTTAAACCCGCAGGCACTGTGGCACTGCAGGACTGGAGTTAAACCCGCAGGCACTGTGGCACTGCAGGACTGGAGTTAAACCCGCGGGCCCTGTGGCACTGCAGGACTGGAGTTAAACCCGCAGGCCCTGTGGCGCTCCAGGACTGGCGCTTGACAGCTCGTGGGAGTGTGTGAGCTGAATCACTTTCTCTTTCCCCGCTTTGGAGTCGCCGACTGGCCCTCTCCCTTTTTACGAGAAAGCTGAGCGCGGCCTTCGCGAGGCTGAGATCAAGCGCCTCTGACGTCAGCGCTCTCTGCGTGGGTGGCTCAGCTCCGCTCACTGAGCGTGTTGGGTATTTCCTGTGGACACCGAGGCAGGGTCAGGTGTATTGGGTATTTCCTGTGGACACCGAGGCAGGGTCAGGTGTGTTGGGTATTTTCTGTGGACACCGAGGCAGGGTCAGGTGTGCTGGGTATTTTCTGTGGACACCGAGCGAGGGTCACATGACTTATGTGCTGTGAACTCAAAGCTCTGTGGTGGTGGTGTGTGTGTGTGTGTGTGTGTGTGCGTGCGTGCATGCATACATACATACATGTGTGTGAGTGTTTTTTTAAAATGGGTGAACAAATTAGGGAGCAATGTCCCAGCCACCCTTTGGAAATAGAAGATAGATGTAAAAATAAGATATATATTCCTAATGCAAGAGTTAGGACGTAAAAGACTTAATTTCATTATCATTTGCTTGTTTGACTCATTCTGCTCAATGCATTTGAACACTTGGCTAAATGCAATTTGAATAGTCAGGCCGGTCAGCTGACTGTTGCTAGCAAGAAGCTTAGCCCCCATTTTCGTACCGTCCCCGAGTCCCTCGGTGTGCCTCTCTGTGTCATATATGGAGACGCATACGTTCTGAATTTCTCAGCGTGTTCCGGAGAAGTGTGAAAGTGACTGCAGGGTGCTCTGGGCCCCTGATCGCTGCAGGTCTGTGGTGCGGCGCATGGCATGCGTAGGTGGGCTGCGGCTGCAGTTGCGCTGCGCGGCTTCCTGCAGGGCGGCGAGCAGCGGGTGATTTCCAACGCTGGGATTTAAAACGCGCCGCTGTGAGAGAGAGAGAGAGAGAGAGAGAGAGAGAGAGCGGCCATTCCCACATGACTCACACACACACACACACACACATACACACGCGCACACACACACACACACACACATACACACGCGCGCACACGCACACACACACACACACACACACACACTGCGCGGACACGCGTACACACACGCACACACATGCATACATGCACACACACACTGCACGCGTACACACACACACACACACACTGCGCGGACACACACATACGCACACACACACACACGCATACATGCACACACACACTGCGCAAGCACACAAGTACACAAACACACGCACGCACACACATACATGCACACACGCGCATACACACACACACACACACACACACGCACACATATATACACACACACACATACATGCACATCTACACACACACACACACACACACACACACATACAGAGATTGTGGTAACTTTCTTGATTACCCGCTTCCACTGTATTGTGTTACCCACACCATAGTTTTCTTGTTGGTAATTTGTATTTGTCCTAATACTGTAGCTTATTCTTCTGCCTAGTTGGCTTTACAGAGGTTAGGTCAGAATAGTGTTCACTGTGTGAACTGTGTTCTTGGCTAGAAATAGCTGTACAAAATAAGTATTGTACCTTACTGAACCTGTGTTTAGCAGTTGTCTATGACCATGAAGTGCACTTTTTTTGTACGTCGCTTTGGATAAAAGCGTCTGCCACATGAATGTAATGTAATGTAATTTTCTTTGTACCAAAGGGTTATTATTTTATATAAATATAAAAAAGCACAAAAGGCCAAATAAATTCATGCCCATGAAAGCCATTCTGAGAGAAATGCAGACGGCAAAGAACCGGCAGCTCCTGTGATGTTCAGACTTTTCATTTGTAATTTTGGAACTTGACAGGAGATACTTTGAGTCATTCTCCATGTCAGTATTGGTGTGAGTTGTTTGAAGTGCAGAGGGGTTTGTTGTTGATTTAGACAAGCTGATGGTTTTTGCCTGAGCTAGATCTGTAGAATTAAAGATTAAAGAGCCAGCCAGTCAGATCTGTAGAATTTCCGTACAGTGCTTTCACATCTGGTCCGCGAACAGTCATCGTCCGGACGCCATATGCATTCGACGACTCCTCCCGTCTCCGAAATGACCAATGGCTGAGCCGTGTGGTACAGTGAAAGCCCCTTCCGACCACATATTTACATATTTATCTGTTCAGCAGAGCAGCTTAAGAAGGAACAAGCTTTCATGAGGCCAATGGCGTCTGATAGCAGGGTGCTGTTAGTGCCATACTGTGGGGTGGGCGGGAGGGGGGTACATGGACCCCCCAAGGCTAGCCAGGCACCCCCTAAGGTGCCTTCAGTGACCCCCCCCCCCCCCCCCCCCCCGTTGAAAACGCAGGCCACAGTGCAAATTGAGTTGCAGGCTTACATGGTTATGCGGGAGTAGCTAGTCTGGTGCGGTTGTGGTCCCATCGGGCTTGTGTGTTCATCTCAGTGGGTCCTAGAGTGTACGTTCCAACCTGGAATGGAATAGAATCAACTCTGGAATTACATGCTATGTCCTGTAGAGGGCGCTAGTGTCACATGTTTTGGGAGGCTGTTTGCCGTTCAAATAAACTTCAGTTAGAATGTTAGTGAATAATTTGCGCTATTAACTCTAATAACAATGCTGTTCTGGAACTGTTCTAGTCATGTTTCATTGTCTATCACAGTATAATGGACAATATATCATTGAAACAAAAATCACATTCAATCAATGGAAACAACTTTTACTATTGGATGGGTTTTGTTTAATCTATTCTTGCATCAGCATGTAGGAAAATAACGTAGGGGATTTTTTGTCTCATACAATTTGTTTTGCCGTTGTTGAAGGTCTGACACTGAATAAAAGTTTCATAATGAAAGAACTGTACATACTGGGCTATAGAAAGTGGGAGGAAAAAAACAGGTTCTGAAGATGTTATGTTATGAAACGGTGACAATGAGGCAAGATTAGTTCAGATAAACTTCGAAGGAGGACGAGATGGAGAGAGAGAGAAAGAGAGAGAGAAAAAGAGAGAGAGAGATAATTCACCTGTTTACCAGGGAATACCCGCGGCTGAGTGACGTTTTGCATACTCAGCACTTTGCATTGTAAATGAGCCCTTCTCAGATTTAGATAGGAGCGGACGGCCACCCGGCTGCTGCTGGGCTCTGGCCAGACCGCCCCCGAGCCGGGCGTCCCGCGCGCGTTTATTACGCGTTAATGATCGCAGAGCCGTCGCCCGGGTGCGGGCATGCCGTCCCGCCGGGTCACGGCTCGACAGGGTGGCACGTTCAAAAGCCCGCTACGTGGGCTCAGCCATTTACAGAGACAGTTTCATTCTGCTGCTTGTGATGTGTACGCTCTTCGGGGGGAGATGTCCCGCTCGTTGTTGGCGCTCGGTGACGTGTTGCGTGACGTGCTGCAGAGAGCGACGATTCTTTGTAAACCTTTAGCGTTTGCAGCAGTCTCTCTCCGTATCGCGCGCAGAATATCGCCGAAGCCTGCTTTTCTGGAGCGGTCCGGCTCCACGGAGAGCAGCGGCGTGCGCCCTGCGGCCCGCTCTCTTTTGTGAGCGGCGATCCGCCACGCGCACCCCATGAGCCCGCGGGGCGCGAGCGACCGTGAGGTCAGAGGTCGTCTGCTGAGCGAGCTGGATGGGAAGCATGGCTTCGTGCGGAAAGGCCTCCGTCTGTAGTTCCGAGCCGCTTGTGAAGATAATATTGGGCGTCATTTTTATTTGAGCTCGAGCCCCCGGAATCTGTTTTGGAGATAATGCAAGTCTGATCACAATGGACCCGGCAGTGATCCACTATGATCCAGCACTGATTCCTATCGATTCCAGCAGTGATCATGTGTGGCCCAGCACTGATCACAATGTATCTCTGCGGTGATCCAATCTTATATGTTTCTCTCAGGGTAGCAGGAACTGTATGGGCCCAGCAGAGACTCTTTTTCCGTGACAGGAAATGGAAATAATCTTGATGCATCTCTGCCATCACTTGATCATTTCCCCTGTGTGGGGGGGGGGGAGGGGGACACCGTACTGTTAAACACCAGGGAGCTCATCTGTACTGTAAGTCAAAGTGCCACAACGACAAAAAAAGTGGCAGAATCAGCATCTGTTTTCTTGAGAAACGGCACTGAAACTCACCTCCCCCCAACCACCCCCCCCCCCCCCCTCCAAAAAAAACCCATGAAATATGATGATTCTGCGCTAGTTGTGTCTGTCAATCAGACCATCCAGAGGGCGGGCACCGCCCTGTCGCAGTTCTGATGTGTTTCAGGAAGTGTGCCTTTATTCAGATATCGGTGTGAATTGCACCGCAGCGCGAGCCTGGTTCTGCTTTGTGTGTGCCACGCGCCGTGGATCGAAAAACCATTCCGTTAGAGGTGATTGGACTGAGTGCGATGGCGATCGGCACGTTGTCTGTCCTAGGACCAGAGGTCCTGCAGTTCCACGTTAAGGACAGCCCTGTCAGGGTCTTATGATTGCGGAAATTGGCCTAAATGCATTTTTTAAAATGCGCACAAACGACGTTCTTATCGCTGGTTATTCTCCTGTTGATTCCCCTGTTTTCCGCCCTCTTCCTTGGTGAAAAGGATGTAAATCTGGTCCTCTTTTAGGAGGGTGTACCTGTACAGTGTACATCACGCGACGTATGACAGGTAGATGACTGAAGTTATGCTTGTCCACACAATGATCTCACCTTTATCTGATCGCATACAGTCAGTGTGTCACTGTAAATATTTATACATCAAACATGGGGCTTCATGGAGAGCTATGAAGTGTGTGTGTGTGTGTGTGTGTGTGCACACGTGTGTATGTGTGTGCATGTGTGTGTGTGTCTTACACACTTGCTCCAAATAAATGCCCTCTTGCAAATGACTTTTGAAGATTCTTCTTAATAGGAGAGGAAGAACTGCATTCTGGGTAGAATAAAGTTATCTGTTCAGCAGTTCTATCTAAGCATTGCTGTCTCGCCCAAGAGTGACTTGAAAACACTTCATTGTGATTGGACAATATGTCTTGTTTGTCATGTTGCATGTCAACAACACACCATTTTATAATGATCTGAAAGAAACCTGTTTTTTTGGTAACCTGGTTGACAGGTTCAATTTGGCATCCTCCTTTCATGAGTTTATTTGGTGTATATCAGGAGTACAGAAGGACTTGTGAGCATGTTCCAGTGCTCTAAGCTTTTAAACCATGACTGCTACAAAAATCTCTATGGATGCATGACTGCAGCATTAACAAAAATAAAAATAAATTTAAAAAAAACCTTGTTTATGTTGTTCTTTTTTTTTGGATAATTGCTTAAAACCAGTGCCTTTGGCGTATAAACAAAGACCATTGAAGCAGAACAGAAAGGAATCTTCCTTACTTACACACAACAGTTACATGTTTACTCTTAAAACACACATAAACACACGTGCACAATTGCTGTCGATATCAAGACGTTATTATAGCTGAAAGTAAAAGTAAATGCTGCAGCAGTATGATCTGATGCACTCCTAGCATTAGTTTAATCCCAATCCTAGCAAAAACTCAGGTTGCATGAACAAATACCGGCAAACATTGATTTGCTTTGAAATTGAAATTTGTTTTGCTTCCATATTTAATATTTTAAACATATTTAGCAAAGGCATGTTTTAACATTTTGCTGTCAACTTAGGTTTGCCGACAGACTTTCAGAAGTTCTGTTTTTATTAATTACTGTATGGAGGGCACGTGCTTTGTGCATGAATCGCTTGGCTTTTTAGGTTTTATTTAGATGAACATTACAGCACGCGCCGATCGTTCTACAGTGGCCAGAGAAATGTCCCGGCAACCACTCGTATGACATCGGGTAGCAGGGGCCGGTGACTTAGTCGGAGAGAGTGTTTATTTACCATCATTCATCGACATCAAAGAATCAGAGCTGTGGGAGACGGGCCTACGTGTCGGCTCAGCCTTATGACATCACCCAGCACACCAGAACGGCCCAATGAAATACACTATGCATCCCTTCCCCTCCACGACCGTAATTGCCCTGGAAGTAAAATAAATTTCCATGAGGAAACCCCCCTGTTCTCCTCCTGCCTCTCACAGCTGCACAGAACACCCTTAGGATGTGAATCTGATAGCTTCAGCGCCGAATAGCTCACAGCTCTGTATTCACACTGCAAAAACTGACCAATTGTGTGATATTCTTATGTTCAAATGATTTTTTTATTTTGGCAAACTGAAAACTCTGTGTGCCGCAGAGCCAGCATCCCTTCACAGTTTTGTCTGTAACTGAAGAGTGCGTGTGCTTAGGCCTTTTAAAGTGAAAGTCTTAGAACGGACAGGAATGGCAAAGTTTCATGTTAACTGTTTTCTTGGTGGTCCGTTACTTGCTTTTCAACAATCGCGTCATCTGCCTTGCAAATTATTATTAACGTTTATTTTTTTAGGCGAAAGCAGGCTTCTTGTGGCACGGAGAGCCAAACCGAAAAGGTTGTGCGGTCATTCTCTGGTCATATATATTTTTTTTAGGCACCTTTTTTTCGTTTTTAAACGCGAGGATGCCGTTTCCTGTGTGCACCAGTGCAGTGCCAGGCACTGAAAGGGTTAATCATTTCCCTCTCCTGGTTTTAGTCACACGGCCGGCCTGGTTCAGGTTTCTGTCCCGGTACGTGATGCTGAATCGGTATTTTTTGGTGTGTTGTCTGGGGAGAAGTGGAACAGGTGACTCACCATTTGGCAGCCCAGTCATCGAGCGCGGCGCGAAAGAAGTCCTCTCACACGTTCTGTCTGTTTAGCCGTCGTCCTTCTTCTGTGGCTTTACACTTGTATTTGCATATATGTTTACATAGAAAGGTGTTCCCAAGAAATACATAAAATTATAATAGCAATTTAAAAAAGAATTAAAAAAAAAAAATCTATTTTTTATTTCTCTGTAAACCTTGGTTTGTCAGCTGAAATACTCCATTTGCTTGTCTCGTTTGGAGTTCGTCTAAAGGTTTCAGCTAGAGATCATCAACATTCTGTTGCATTGCAAACATAACTTTCAGCATTAATCAAGTAAGCCTTTTATTTTTCACATCCAAAGGTGAGGTTATTAATATAGTCACCATTTTGATTGCAGCACATATTGGTGTCATAGTTTAATTTTGTCAGTAACAATTCTGACACCTGTTTAAAAGCTTCTTGCAGGCATTCCTAGTGCAGGACATCAGTGATTAAGCAAGAAGCGAAGCTTAGTGGTAGTTTGTTTTATGTATTGCCATGACGACATGCAGTACAGTATATCACGTTAGTATATATCACAGTATGTACAGTACTGTGCAAAAGTCTTAGGCACCCTCGATTTTTAAATATATAGTGTATATTTGGTCTTAGATGTTTATTTTTTGTTTTCTGTATTAGTGAGTCAGTAGAAAAGAGCAAATTTTAGATTTACAAACATGAATTTTCCAAAAAATGAAATTTTACAGATACTTTTTTGTATTTTGTTAAATAAAGTAATATTTTAAGTAATAGACTACTTTTCAGATAAAAACGTGATCAAGGGTCTCTGGGATTACCTGGAGAGCCAGAAGCAAGCGAAACAGCCAAAATCTGCAGAAGAACTGTGGCAAGTTCTTCAAATTGTTTGGAACAACCTACCAGCCGATTTTCTTATAAAACTGCCGGACGGTGTACCTAAGAGAAAATGATGTAGTTTTAAAGGCGAAGGGTGGTCACACCAAACATTGGTTTTATTTAGTTTTTTACTATTTACTGCTCTTTATATTATTTTTTCGATATTTATAACCTTTTAGTTCATTTTTGAAAGCATCTTAGCTGTACAGAATTTTTTTTACAGGTGCCTGAGACTTTTGCACAGTACTGTATGTGCATCATGTCATAGAAAATGATTCAAATACATTTTTTCAGGCTTTATGTTCAGGGTGCGAGCATGTTTTGTAAATTTGCACCAAAATATGGCCTAGTTTAGTGAAAGAAATTATATTCCCTTTAGGTGCTGGTTTAGGGGGTTTTTGTTGGATTTTTCTTTTACCCTCTTTTTTACAACCACCCACCAGATGTGATTTTATTCAATTCGTGCTCAGGAAGAACGGATGTCTGTTCCTTGTTCATTTTTTACTGAAAGAATCACTAATTTCCATTGTGTTCTGTCAACATATCCCATGGTCCTCTTCTTCAGTTGTGGAGTGACAGTGCGAAAACAGGCAACCCGTGTTGATTTTGGTGAAAACTGTAACAGTATGCTACAGCAGGTGTTCAAGTTGAGATTTCCTTTTTTTCATTATTCTCCTTCTTCTTTACTAATCTGAGGGGCCAGTCCAGGTGGTTTCCTGACAATGACACTGTCGAATTGCCCAGAAATAGAAAGCGCAGTTTTTGAATGAGTAAGTAACTGTTCTCGCAAAGGAAGGGTTAATTTATTTTGCAGTATCGAGAGCTCTTGCTGGGCCGTTTGAAATGCAAGCCTGCTGAGTGAGATTCATTTAGGTATATCTCAAATATTTGCCCTCTCTGTCTCATCGGATTCTGAGTGAAACTGAGCTTGGTGTATTTTAAACTGAAATTCTGTGTCTTGTCCTTCGCATGCAAAATTATATCTGAGTGCAGAGCAAAATGTGGAATCGCAAAATAAGAATGATTGAAAAAGGATTGTAATAATGGTGAAATATTATTAATATGTGCTTTGTTTGTGCAGTGGAATTCATTAACAAGTGTGACACATTTTACGGACCTGTTTGGCAAAATATCAGTTTTATAAATAACTTTTTAGTCATGATTCTGAATCAGTTGCTTAGCAATCATGATTACTACAGCTAAAATTTTAACACATATATTTTGCAATTATCATTTTTCTTTTAGAAATTTGTGCTTACACCAATAAATTAATAACAATAATTTTAAGTTCCAATTAATTGTATGGCAGGCTGCATTGCAAAGACTGACATACATCTTTGACTTTTAATATTCTGTGATAAAACAAAAATGCTTCCACACAATAATTAGCTTTTTATAAGTAGTTTTTACCTGAAATTATCCAGTAAAATCAAATGGTGTATGTAAGAAATTCTGGCTAAATGCCTTTCCTTACTATCCAGGGTACTGCTGCAGTTCCCTACCTCAGATTTGAACCTGCAAACCCAATTCAGCTCCACAAATAGCACTATAGCTCAATAATTTGTTATTATTTCCAGTTGAAAGTACTTTGTTGTATTTGTAGTTTGAGAGACTGCAGACCAGCACACCTGTCCTCTAAATGCATGCAGGTTCTTCTCTAACTCACCTGTCCTTTAAATGCATGCAGGTGCTTCTCTAACTCACCTGTCCTCTAAACGCATGCAGGTGCTTCTCTAACTCACCTGTCCTCTAAACGCATACAGGTTCTTCTCTAACTCACCTGTCCTTTAAATGCATGCAGGTTCTTCTCTAACTCACCTGTCCTCTAAACGCATACAGGTGCTTCTCTAACTCACCTGTCCGTTAAATGCATGCAGGTTCTTCTCTAACTCACCTGTCCTTTAAATGCATGCAGGTGCTTCTCTAAATCACCTGTCCTCTAAACGCATGCAGGTGCTTCTCTAACTCACCTGTCCTCTAAACGCATACAGGTGCTTCTCTAACTCACCTGTCCTTTAAATGCATGCAGGTTCTTCTCTAACTCACCTGTCCTCTAAACGCATACAGGTGCTTCTCTGACTCACCTGTCCTTTAAATGCATGCAGGTGCTTCTCTAACTCACCTGTCCTTTAAACGCATACAGGTGCTTCTCTAACTCACCTGTCCTCTAAACGCATGCAGGTGCTTCTCTAAATCACCTGTCCTCTAAACGCATACAGGTGCTTCTCTAACT
Organism: Anguilla pacifica; assembly: GCA_039654925.1. Lineage (NCBI taxonomy): Eukaryota > Metazoa > Chordata > Actinopteri > Anguilliformes > Anguillidae > Anguilla > Anguilla pacifica. The sequence goes on along the minus strand of CM077289.1, from coordinate 62,033,558 downwards.
CACCTGTCCTCTAAACGCACGCAGGTGCTTCTCTAAATCACCTGTCCTCTAAACGCATGCAGGTACTTCTCTAACTCATAATCCTGTCGTACAAAAATGATGAGCTTGTACTTGTTTGAGATGCATAGGGTTCTCATATCTCAGTACACAAGTTCGCACCCTTGTTGAAAAATGTATTTTTTCTGTCTGTTGGTAAAACATTTTTTTTCATCTTGATTGATTTTATTGGTTTAAGTCACTGTGCTGTACGCAAGAGGGTTGCCAGGTCGTTAAAGTTGAGTTATTCAGTGAGTGGCATGGGGTGTGCACACGATGGTTGCCAGGTAGTTAAATTTCAAATGGTGAAGCTATCATAAATGGTGTCTGCCATGGATCTCTTTGTCGCTATGGTTTGTGAGACACTGAAGACACATTCCTAGACTCTAATGAATATTTGTCTTTTTTGAATTCTAATTTTTTTTTTTAAATGCATCTTAAGTTCACTTTAACTGTTACTGTACTTGGCAAACTGTTTTTGTTTATTAAAAAAAAGACGTAAATATCGACTTACTGATTTGTGAATCTGTATGATATAATTAATCATTTTTTTTATTGATATATGGTAGTGAAACTATGTCAGTGGCCCAGAATTTTAGTTAAATGTTCAACAGAGAACCAATTATTTATGCTTCGACTAAGCAAGCCTTGCGGTGCTTGATTCTTGATACTTTATTAAAAAAAAATATGGCTCTCAATAATATATTTCACCACCGTCCACACCTGTGCTGTGCTGAAAGAGCTCTGACTTGTGGAGCGGGAGAGTCTGAGGGATCTGGGCCCAGCCTGTTTTTGGTGTGGTCGCTTGCCGTGTTTGTTCTTGGCAAACTTTCCTTGTCAATGGATCATGAGTCACGTAGCCATGAGAGGCTCCTGGCCTCGCGGGCATGCTTCAGACGAACCCGGCGTCTGCGCTCCTGCGTACCTGTCTGTGCGCGCTAGCTACATCTCCACGTTTAAAATAAAATAAAATAAAATGAATAAAATTTAAACAAATCATTTAAAATTACCATTCTGTGAAGTCTTTGGCTGGACCCCAACAGCGGGGCCAGCCCTACAAACGCGAATGTCTGTGACTGAGGGACTGAGTGAGTGAGTGAGTGATGAAGTTACGCCATTGGTCGGCCGGATCACGTGTGTCAGGTCCAGCCATGTACTACGTTTTAACCTGGTCTTGTTTTGTTTTTGTTGTATTGTAAAAGTGTTTAATTACTAAGAGAGCTGTGGTTGGCTGTACCCACCTCGCTATCACCAGAAAGCCATTATTATTTTTTAAATTCACTTTTGCGGGTGAATTCATAACTTGTTCTTTTTAATGCGAATGTTTGGCACCGAGTGGGCGTCCTTCACGACGCTCTTTGAATAATTTCTCAGTGTAAGAGCCTTGGGTGCGTTTCGGTATCTTATCTCCCCTCTCCCGCTCTGTTTTTTATGAACCCTCATAATGGCGCGAGGAGCGGCGAGGTGAGGCGGGCGGCGCACCTGTCCCGCGAGCGAGTCTTATCGCCGCGGCGCGGGGGGCCTGGCTGCCCCTGCCCCGCGTCCCGTCCCCCGCGCCCCGCGCCCCGGTCCCTTCGCTCTCCTGTTCCTTCTCGTCGGTCACGCCTTGGCGCGGCGCGCTCTCTCTCTTTGTTGAAGCGTACTCGCCGGTCTTGTTAGACGCCTCGCTCAGGCGGTGTCGGGAAGGGAGTCTCGGCGCCGTCCCGCTTACGGGAAACCCGAAAGCAAAAGCCTCGCCGGGTTTCGAGAAGTCGGAGGCAGTTTTTTTCCCCCCGAATCGAACGTACAGTAGGTCCCAATAAAAACGGAGATCGGCGTCGTTTTAAACACGATTGTCCCGATCGGGACGTTGGTGTTTTGTTTTGTCGTAATGCCGAGAGACGCGTTTATTTTCGGGAGGGGGCAATGTGCCAGTATTGCGGAGAGATAGCAGACCAATGTGATAACGTGCTGTCTGTGTGAAAGATTCCTTACAAAGCCATCAAATCCCTTTTGAGCCGGGCCTCAGATTGATAAGGCTGGCTACCTGCGGTCAGCCACTGCAGGAAATGGGGTTAAATATGGGGGCAGCGAGTGCCCCTCCGGTCTTACGAAGTCCTCCGTTGGCCCGTTTCCTGCCGGCCCCCAAAAAAAGTGAAGTTGAGGCGAGTTAATGTACCGTGTCATTTCTGGGAAATGAGTAACCTTACTGTGTGTGTGTGTGTGTGTGTGTGTATGTGTCTTTGTGTGAGTGTGTGTGTGTGTGTGTATGTATGTATGTGTTTTTGTGTGAGTGTGTGTGTGTGTATGTGACTTTGTGTGAGTGTGTGTGTGTGTGTGTGTGTGTGTATGTATGTATCTTTGTGTGCGTGTGTGTGAGCGTGTGTGTGTGTGTGTGTGTGTGTGTGTGTGTGTGTGTGAGTGTGTGTGTGTGTGTGTGTGCGTATGTGCGTGTATGTATGTGTCTTTGTGTGAGTGTGTGTGTGTGTGTATGTGACTTTGTGTGAGTGTGTGTGTGTGTGTGTGTGTGTGTGTGTATCTATGTGTCTTTGTGTGAGTGTGTGTGTGTGTATGTATGTGACTTTGTGTGAGTGTGTGTGTGTGTGTGTGTGTGTATGTATGTGTCTTTGTGTGAGTGTTAGAGTGTGTGTGTGTGTGTACGTGTGTGCATGTGTGTGTATTTTCTGTATGTTTGGTGTGTTTGAATAGGTCTACATATGATGTGAATGTGTGCGTGTGTGCATGTGCGCGTGTGTGTGTGTGTGTGTGTGTTTGCGTGCCTGCATGCGTGCGCGCGCGTGTGTGTGTGTCTATCTATATCAGGGAAGCCAGTAACTAACTCCCTGGTGACAGAAGGACATATTTTTTCCTCAGACAGTAAAACAAAAACACAATCTTCTCCAAGACCGTATCTCCTGCACTTAAGCACAGACCCACGGACACTTCCTGCCTTTCACACTTCATGACCCCGCTCTGTCCCGCTGATAGCACTGTCGTTGCCTTGTGGCTTGTCTCCACAATCTGTCTCCATGGAGACGATTGGCGGAGAGTTACCTATAGTTTACGACTGGCTGTTTTTCTCTGGACACCCATAGAAACATTTTCACTCTGTTTTTTTTTCTGTGAGCTGGTACTTTTCCCAGGTCTATCCTCCACTTTTTGAAGGTTTTTTTTAAATTTTTTTTTTTAATCGAAGCACAAGAATGTAGGAAAGTGGGGGGGGGGGGGGGGGGGGGGCTGATGATTTGACTGGAGGACGACCTGGAGCCAGAAAAACCCCTGTGACTGCGGGTTATTAGTGACAGAGTGGGAACAGGGGAGCTGGTGTTTTGCCTTGCAAATGTTCATGCAAATAAGCGGCATTGTGTGATAAGCAGGGTCACGTCTGGAGTGGGAACAGCGAAGGACAAGACCTGCCCCCCCCCCCCCCCCCCCCACCCTCCACCCCCCCCGCCTGTCTGAGCCTGCCCCACCATCCCCGCTCTCTCCCTCCACTCCCTTCAAGGAGGGCCTCTTGCTATGGAAATCTGGTATCTAAGAAATATGTGCTATTTACATAATTTGCATAAGATTGAGGCGGATAAGAAAAACAATGCAAAGTAGAAGTTGGCGAGGATTACTACTACTACTTCTTCTTCGGTTTGTTCCTTTTTTTTTCCCGCCCCCTTCCCCCCCCCCCCAGCTCTATGACTGCAACTAGCTCCCGAGGCTGTTTTTATTGCATCAATCCAAAGCTGGAGTAAATAGATAGAAACGCCCCCCTGTTCGTTTCCCCTTTTTTTTTTACTTTACACTCTCTTTTTTTTCACGGGCCTTGTGAAACCAGCCAGCTTCTTTCTCCCTCCCGACGCCATCTCTCTTTGACAGTGCAGTTTTTTTTAAGTTTTTTTTTTTTTTTTTTAAAGTTTGGTTTTTTTTTTTGTATAATCCAACTGCTCCATTCATTCAGCCCAGGAGAATGAAACAGTGAAATGTTTTGAGGAAGTTGTAAAAGCAGGAGGGCAGGCCAGGGAAATGTGCAATAGAGGATTGCTTTGACCATTGTTTATTTTAAGGACAGGCGATTCCTCATTTTTGCACGGGGCCCTTTCGAGTCCGTCCGTTCCTTTTGCGCGCACGGTAACTGAGCGCTCGAGGACCGCTAACTGCGGATGGATACAGGATTGAACGGGCTGCGTGGGTGTGATGTGGCTCAGACTAGTTGTGATACTTTTTTTTTTGTTCTCCTCTCAGTGGAAAGTTTCAGTCTCACCTGTAGAAACAAATGTTCAGAGGTGTAAAAAACGATTTGCACATCAAAACATAACACTGCTCACTGCTGCTGAACAGCTGCCTGATTTCAAAGTATTTTTAAAAAAAAAAAAGTTGGCCAGGAGATGCTTGTTAAAAGCTGTTTGTAATTGATGCACATTAGTCGCATTAATATCCAGGCTTATAAAAGTGATCATTTTGATCAGGGGTGACTGCTTATATTTCGTTCTGCTGTAGCCCCAGTGGAGGGTGAACCTGTCTGCTCATTCGCTGATGAACACCGTGGGTCTCCATATCAGCTACATGGTGCTAACGGCACTCTGCGCTACAAGGTCCCTGTCCTCTGGACTGTGTAGATCTCTCTCTGCTGCTTCGGTAAGACTGTTATCATTCTGAATTTGAATTTAAAAAAAAAAAAAGATGAGTCCTATTATTCTTCTCTCCTCTCATCTCTCTTCTTATTCTTCTCTCCTTTTCGAGGTTTGGTCTTCTGAGTTCAAATGCTAAATGAGCTGTGTGATATCATGTAGAATAGTACTGTTGAGGACAGTGCAGTATAGTGTAGTGTAGAATAGTATGGTAAAGTACAAGGGTTCTCATTCTCCAGGCCTGGGATTAGCTGGGATTGCTGGTTTTTTTTTTTTAGTGTGTTTCGGTCACCGATTGGCTGAATGTGTCTCACAGCTCAATTCCAAGGCCTTGATTGGCTGTTGATTGAAAGGAAGACGCAGTGGCCAGGTGACACTGTGACCCCCCAGGAGGGTATGTCCTGCAGCACGATTGCTGTTAGCCAGATAACTGCAATAAGCAAACCGGAATAGCTCTTTTCACTTCAGTCCATGTTCCAGTTATGTGAGGGCTGTTCCAGGTTTTACTAAGTGCAGTTATGCAGCTAGCTGGGTAATACTACTTCCTGATACAAGGCCCTGAACTGGAGTTGCTGATGCTGTGTCTAGGCAGGAGTTTGACATTCCTCTTGCAATGCTATGTCATTTCACTGCGTTCAGCTTCTTTAGCGAGTTTTGTGAAAATCAGTGTATAAATAGAATGTACCAAATGATGATGATGATGATGGTCAGGGCCAGTTGAATATTTTTTTGACCCAACTTACAAAGCAAGTCTGCAGAGGTGTCACCCTGACCCCCCCACTCCCCACCCCCCCCCCCCCACACACACAGTTTTTAGCACAATATTGATCATTGAGAATGATGAACATAAATTATAAATACAGTTCATTCATGTAAAAAATTTTAAATTAGTGTAGAATTTTAAATTAGTGTAGAATTACCTGTGTTACCTGTGAGAATAGCTGTGACAGTTGCTTGTGAGAATTAGCTTGCGTTACCTCTGATAATGAAATGTGTCACCTGTGAGGGGTACCTGCGTTGCCTGTGAGAGTGACCTGTGACATCAAAGCGAGCGCTCTCTCTTCCCCCTCGCTGCCCCCGTTTACGCGAGCTTGTGGCTGTTCCCATACGGAGGCGTCAGACGGGCCAGCGCGCTGTCGCGTCTGAAGCACGGTGAGAATAATGACATAATGGAGGCCAGGCTTGGCTGGCGAGTTTGCTTACGTGAGTCACCTTTGCACAAACACACACGCTGTGTGTGAGAATGGTGGTGGTGATCGGCCAATAGGATGGGGGGTTAGCAGTGGCCATTGTGAACACTGAGCGACAAGTTCCCACGCGTTCAGAGAGAGAGAGGGAGAGATTAACCCGAAGACCAGCGTGGAAACAGCAGCGGTGGAAGTAGACAGCAGTAAACAGCAGTTCCATTAGCACGGCATTAAAAATGAGCTGGATCAGTTACACTGCGCTATAGTGCTACGCATTGTATGAATGTGATGATATTCTGTTTGTATTTTTTAGGAATTTAACACCTGAAACGTTCAATGCTGCATTGATTGTACGTATAATTTAACAGATAACAGTTCCTCTCTCTTGTTTCTTGAGGAATGTCCTCACAATTCTATTGACATGTCTTGGGATTTCTTCTGCTGTGCAGATCGTTCAGTCCAGTGTTCCTCTATTTCTCTGTGATCTGGGCAATCAGTTGGCACAGCGGCCTTGACAACACGGAGCCAAGAATCTGCTCAAAATATTCTTGACCAATAAGAGAAGGTGACTGAGAACCGTCACTGTAAGATCGCTTTATGATCCGACAGCCTGTTCAGGGCAAATGTTATTGAAATTGTTTTGGCGCAATCTGCGTAGCCTTTAGCGTTGAAAGTTAGCATAGCCTTCAGCATTTTTTTTCCCCCTGAAAATTCACT
>CM077289.1:62007020-62022020 GCA_039654925.1 Anguilla pacifica | reverse complement strand
TAAGGGAGATATTCCGTTCATGGCCTGACCTACACAGATTCACGTACGCTGAGTTATAGTACATAAAGTACAAAAACGTTCAGTAATATATGGCAGTGTTCAGTACACACAAATGATGCTGAACACTGATCTGGTGAGCACCCCGCGGATAAGACCCTTAACCTTTCAAAAAGTGTGATGTGATCTATGGGCCCACGGTGAGTCAGGATCTCTGTTGAACACCTCCCTTGCAGGACAGTACCTCCTATAGGGCAGTGTCCCCATAACTTGGATTCCACATTTTTAATTTCACCCAAAGGGAAAACAGCTCCTGTTGGTTTATTGACACTTCTTCAGTGTCTGATTAGGAGGCACTAACGGGTCTAATAATCCCCCCAAAACATTCCTCAAAATCCCCCCCCCCTTCTTCATTTGTCTCCTGTCACTTTTTTGAGTCTCTTCCCCATTATTACTTTAGAAATTCTTGTACATATTTACATTGAAACTTTCCCTGTGAATATTTCTCAAACTTCCTCGTTTGAGGAATTCCCCCATGTCTGGCAGATGCCGTTGTGGTGTGGGGTGGAATTAACTGACAACCAGAAGGACATCAGTTCAAATTCCTATCACTCCCATTGTACACTTGCAAGGCGCATATCCTGATATTTGTCAGTAAGATATAGCAGGATAATCTTTGGGGAACAGCAGGATAATCTTCCTTATTTTATTAACGTTTATTAGGCACACTGAATAAATATTTTTTTATGTAAATTAAATGATAATTAATAAATCTCTTAAGTGAGAGCAATAAAGCTGAAAACATGCTAAAAGTTTGCAGGTATAAATAAAAGAGACTCGTTCTCCTCTGTATTCATGAAACACTCTGTGGAAGCTTCACAAAGAGGTTTTGTGTTTTAGTGCCTCAGGACATGAAACCAGGAGCTTCAGACTACATGAGCCGGGAGAGGAAGGTGGGGTGCTGGGCGGGGGGGATTGTGGGTGCCAACGCGTCCCACACATACGACAGGGAGCTATGACGGTCCCATTAAGTCCTGCGCCCAGTTTTAAGCCTCGAACCAGGAACCGTTCAACATCGTGAGGCTGTAGTAGTATCACGCTGTGTCGTGTTAAGTGGTCTCCCCGGCCAACTGAAAACAATTCCGGAACATTGGGGGAGATTCCGTTTGAACTGCCGTTTGGTTGTGGCGTACTGTTATGGCAGGAGCTCTCTCCAAACATTTTCAGATTCCATGGGTGCTCCAGCGACACCCGAAACATTAGCATTTTTGCCATGTTTGCATAAGTGTGGAATTGCAGGAGCTTAATGCTGTCTATTTATTCATTTGTTTCTTTATTTGCGTATTTGTTGGGGGACCGATACAAAACACAGACACAAAAACAAGTGTGCAAGGCCATGTGTGTAGTATATAGCACATAGTCGAGCCTAATTTTTGATGCTCGTTTAGACGTATAAATAAAGATCTGTGAAATTTTGTTACACGGATGAAGGATTTAAATTGTGTTGTCACAGTTTGGTTTTGTTTCAGCAGTGCCTTGTCTTTACTGTTGACGCCACAGAGTTGTAGAAGGTGTTGTTGATTTTTTGATGGTCTGGCTTCGCCCCAAAAGGATGATGTAGCTCCATAAACTATGCAGTTTACACTGATAGTGCCTCCAGTTAAAGACACTCCCATGCTGAAATCTTTCATCATGATTCTGCACAATATGATTATATAAGGACATTAATATGTGGTTTGAATTTTGAATATCATTCCTTAAGTTAATCCTTCATTAACATGCAGTAGTTGTTAAATCTCAGTTTATATGAGGACTTAAACATTACTAGGAGGTTTGAAGATTGAATATCATTCCTTAAGTTTGTCCTCTTTAACATGCAATAGAAATATTACATGTGACCTGTCATCCTGTGGTTTAATTGCTTTGAGCTGAAGTGTTTTATAATTTAATGGAAGGTTTTAGAAAGGTCTGTTTGAGAGGTCTGGGTTTTTATGAAATTTGGGGGAAAAAACATCACTGCACACGCAGACTTGCGAGCTGAAGTGAACAGTAAGCAGTGTCCTAAGACAATTAAAAAGTTTTTGTAATGTTGGGAAGGTGGTTCATTTTCAGTTGACCTGACACCATTTTTGTAAATTTATGAGTTTTGTTTTTTGGTAGCGGTCTGCTGTGCCTCACAGGTGCTTGGCGAAATCTTCCTCTGATGCGTTTGGCTCACGGATTGTGGGGGGGAGGGGGGGGGGACAATTATTCTGAGGCGAAACCCGAAATTTAGACATTCCTCCTTCCTTCTCCTCTCGGGCTCTTTCTGTTTTTTCCGTTCCCGTCGATCCCGTTCGCCCGGCGCCGTTTACGAAAAATCCGTCGCTGAGCGTGCGGGGGGGGGGGGGGGGGGGTTAATAATAAATAAATAAATGAATAAATAAATAAATAAATGAATGAGGGGGAGGAAGGGGGGGGGAGAAGGGAACGGGGAGCCTCCCACGTGCTGGCCCGCGCTACTGCCTCATTTACGGGAAACGCGGCGGCGTTTTGGCTCAACCCCCGACGTGCCCCGACTCGCAGCCCGGCCCGGGCCCGGCCCGTGACTGAGGAGGACCTCGCAACCCGAATTTCAGGATTCCCGACACGGATCCGGCTGCGGAGCGGCATACCGGGCCCCAGACTTTCCCACGAGAAAACCTCGGAATGACGGCATTCCTGATCGGAAGCTTCTCGGGAACTGCACTGCGGGCCCGCCACACACAGGTGTGCGTCAGCGTGGGGTACGCATCGCGGGGGGAATCGTTAGCGTGGGGTACGCATGGCGGTGGGAATCGTTAGCGTGGGGTACGCATCGCGGGGGGAATCATTAGCGTGGGGTACGCATCGCGGTGGGAATCGTTAGCATGGGGTACGCATCGCGGTGGGAATCATTAGCGTGGGGTACGCATCGCGGGGGGAATCATTAGCGTGGGGTACGCATCGCGGTGGGAATCGTTAGCATGGGGTACGCATCGCGGTGGGAATCATTAGCGTGGGGTACGCATCGCGGGGGGAATCATTAGCGTGGGGTACGCATCGCGGGGGGAATCATTAGCGTGGGGTACGCATCGCGGTGGGAATCGTTAGCATGGGGTACGCATCGCGGTGGTGGGCTGGTGCTGGTCAATAAAATTATGACCCTCTCTTTCTCTGTTGCTCCCCCTATCTCTCTCCTCTCCTTCTTTCCTCTCTTTCATTCTCTCCTGTTTTTTGCCTCTCTTTTTTGCCTCTCTTTCTCCTATTTAACCCTCCCCTCTCCTCCTCTCCCCTCTCCCTTTTCTCTTTCTCTCTCTCCCTCCCTCTAGGTGCTATAGACTGCAGTACATCATTTTTGTTCTTTTTTTCGCCCAGCCTTTGGGTTCGGCAAGGGAAGCGACGTAGACTCAGTTAATCACCATATAATAAAACTCTTTCAAACTATTTCCTAGTTCTGGCCCTTTTGAAAAATAAATCCTTTCAGGGTCACCTGTTGTTCACAGATGCTCATTTATTTCTTTCCCCTCTTTTTTATTTTACAAAAACAAGTCTGAATGCAACTTCCGCCTGATGTGAAAAGTCGACACGGGGAAGTAGCGTTCGGGGCAGGAGTCTGGAACGGGGGGGGGAGAGGAACTCTGACAGGAGAAGTTTTTGCTTCCTGCTTCAGGGATCATGGAAGTTCACCCTGCACTATGGAAGGCAAGGTCAACTCTCTTTTCTTTTTTTTTCTTTCTTTCTTTCTTTCAATTCACGGCGAGCACCACCCAATCCTCCCATCATCCCCACGGCACGAGGTGCTGTCGTAATTTCAGCTGGCACGGGCGATCCGACATGGCCCAGTGTTCCCGTCGCTGGGGTGTGATGTAACCTCGACGCTGTGGCTCCTCCCACTTTGGCTTCGATGCTGCCCGTACAGTACTTTCTCGTTCTATGGGATCACCCACGTTTTGCCAAACCGGTTAAAGGCTGTGGGGGGAAAAGATTTCCAGTGCACTTGTACTTTCAGTTCTTTAGCTACTTGTTATGTTTATTTGTTTGGGGGGAGGGGACGGGGGACGGCGATGGATCATCTGGGACCCTTCCTTTGCTAATGCACAGTGAGATGATGAGCGGGACCGAAACCTCTGCATTTCTGGAAGGGTGGGGGTGCTGTGGTTCATTTTTGTGGGCCATGGTGCCATGGTGCCCCCCCCACCCCACCCCCCTCGATGGTGGGATTAAAGAAGCAGAGGTTGGCTGCACGTGCTTCTCAGGACACGCATGCTAACGTTAGCCCTTCTAAATTGATGCAGGATTCTGTGCTGATTGGAGAGACCATAACAGGCCAAACTGGGAAACATGAAATAGAAAATGTGCAGAAAGTTGTTCCAGCAGAAAAAAAGTCACTGAAAGTGATGATTTGTCGATTTCTCTTTCTTTAGGGTTTTCACTATAAAATATCTTCTAAAATGTGTAGAGGAATTTGAGATCATTTGATAGTTAACTGCTTAAATTGTTGTCTAGAATTTAGCATGTTTCATGATCGGTACTTGAAAGGTGCACATTTTCAGGTTATGATCGTAACGGTTGATAATGTCAATATTGGGAAATGTATATTACGGTTCAAAAGGGAAAAAAAAATGTGCAAGAGCAAACTAAAGCAAATGTAAACAGCCCGACCATTTTCAAACATACCAACAAGGGTTTGTGTTCAGTTAGGTTTCGTTTACCCAGAAGTCTCTTCATCGTTTTTTTATTTATTTTTCCTTTCAAACTTTGACACGGGTTAAAAATTTTATGCTTCCCCCACATCCGTGTGAGATCCTCCCTCGTCCCCCCCCCCCCCCCCCCCCGTCCGTCAACTCCACCTCACCCCTTTTTAAAAGTCCTGTTTTTCCATCTTTTTCCGTCGCGTTTCGCCAAACCTGTTCTCCCTCCACGCGGTGTCACGCAACGCACCGCGGTGTATTAATAGGGCGCCCGTGCAGGACGGGACCTGCCCGAGCTGCCACACGAATTACCTGCGAGGCGCACGGAGCACTGCCTGCGACGGTCCGCCCCCCCCCACCCCACCTGCCCTGACTCACCGCGGGCCACACGGGGGCCTTCCTGTTTGTTTGCCGTTCCCTGAGAGGTAAACGCGAGCGGGGTGGGGGTGGGGGGGGGTTGGCTGTGACGTGTGTCAGAAGCCAGCCTGCTTGGGTAACGGCCAGATCCGCATGCTTTCGCGTCCGCGCTGCCAGATCCTGCCTTTTCCTCCTCTTTCTGGGAAAATGCAACTTAAAATAAGTTAATCCGGTCTGGCCGATCATTTAAACTCGAGCGGAGTGTACCTCGTACCTTGGCTCATATGAAGGCTTTTGGAGTTGATTTAAGACTCGGAAGATGTGCTGTGAGCGCTTTTGCTTCAAAGCTCATTTTCTCGAGGGTTGGACAGATGTTTCAGAACACCTGCTTTCCCCATTGTACCGGAGAATTGACTGGTCTGTGTGTACTGTGCATCCTGTGGATGGTTTATAAATATGGTTGATGTTCAGTGTTAAATTCACTCTTGCAGGGTACATTTTACTGTGATAAAGTGCATTTGACTCCTCTCTGCCTCCTCTCTCATTGTAACACTGGCCATTTTCCTGTGTACCTGTTACAGACACCCGATTGGATGGTTGTATTATGATGTCAGTATGGCTGATGATTCTAGAACTTACTGTTACCGTGGTACTGATTCAAAAAGAGGGTTACCGGCTTTTTTCAGTGGTCCTTGTATTCCTGTTGTGATGAGTGGTGCACCGCTGTGTTAGGCATGACATGTAGCGGAAACATGAAGGTTATGATTCACATTTTGAACCCGGCATATCTGAATTTTTTTTTTCTCAGCTTTGGAACAAGATGTCACACCCCTGACTCACTGTGGTCACTAAAGGTCCCGTTCTCCAAGGGTCCAGGGGGCTCCCCTCCCCCCCACACTCCCACTGTCCTCCTGGGCCTGTCCTCCCTCCATCCTCCTCCTGGGCGTCCCCCTGGACCCTTGGAGACCACAGTGAGTCAGGACTCCGGGGTGTGACATCTTGTTCCAAAGCTGAGAAAAAAAAAAAATTCAGACATGCCGGGTTCAAAACGTGAATCATAACCTTCATGTTTCCGCTACATGTCATGCCTAACACAGCGGTGCACCAGTCATCACAACAGGAATACAAGGACCACTGAAAAAAGCCGGTAACCCTCTTTTTGAATCAGTACCATGGTAACAGTAAGTTCTAGAATCGACAGCGCCACACTGACATCATAATGTCAGTGTGGCGCCTGTAGTTCATTGGTCCGTCGACGCCAAGAGAGCTCCGCCCATTTTTTTGGGTTACGAATTTTGATTTGTAATGTACCGACTTCCCGCCTCTGCCTCTTTGGCGTGTCAACTCAACACATACTTCCAATCGGCACTCTGAACAAATGTGGCGTGTCCGAGCGCTCGTACATACCGAATCCCTGTGTTTATTTTTCCATGTTTTTTTCTGATCTTACAAACGCTTCAGAAGCCATCAATAGTTTTCTGCACCAACTGTAAAATAAATTAGAGTTTACGAAGCAGCTGAAGTGCACTGGGGAATAAACACAGCGTTTTGGCTCACTCTTCTTATTCCGACTGCTGCCCTTTTCTGCGTCTGTCTGACATTTTGGGTTACTGCCACGGTGACTGGGCTGGTGAAGTGTCTTTGTGTTGGGCAGGGAGGGGGAGAGAGGTGTTGGGGGGGGGGTGGGGGTTGTTCAGAATTTTGGCTCCAGTGTGCTGTGTTGTCAGAAGGAGGAGACGGAGTTGGGGACAGGGAAGTTCCGGGACCCCCCCTTCCCCCCCCCTCCCCCAAACGCTCACGCCCACGCCCAACCCCCCCCCCCCAGCGGACCGCACACAGGGCGTGTCTGTGCCCTACCCGTGGTCGGTGTGGCTGAGATCAAAAGAGCGGGGAGGGTGAGCTCTCTCACCCCTCTGTCTGCTGAAATTTGTTTATCTCCCAGGTTTCCTTTTGCCTTGCAAATGAGGCTGGGCCTGACCTGCAGCCTATACTGTGAAGAGAGTCCCTCTCTCTCTCTCTCTCTCTCTTTCCCTCTCCCTCTGTCCCTCTCTCTCTCCCTCTCTATATCTCCCTCTCCCTCTCTCTCTCTCCCCCTGTCTTTCTCTCTCTCTCTCTCTCTCTTTCCCTCTCCTCTCTCTCTCTCTCTCTCTCTCTCTTTCCCTCTCCCTCTGTCCCTCTCTCTCTCCCTCTCTATATCTCCCTCTCTCCCTCTCTCTCCCTCTCCCTCTGTCTCTCTCTCTCTCTCTCCCTCTCTCTCTCTCACACATACACTCTCCCTATCTCTCTCCCTCTCCATCTCTCTCACACCACACACACACACACACACACACACACACACTCCCTATCTCTCTCTCTCCTTCTCTCATACACACACACTCACCCTCCCCCTATCTCTCTCCCTCTCCATCTCTCTCACACCACACACACACACACACGCCCTATCTCTCTCTCTCCTTCTCTCATACACACACACTCACCCTCCCCCTTTCTCTCTCCCTCTCCCTTCACCTCATTGTAGTCCTTCTGGAACACAGTCTGCCCTTCCTCTTTCCCCATCTCTCTCTCTCTTTCACGTTCCCTTATCGCAATCCTTCTGGAACGCAATCTGTCGTTCCTTTCTCCATCCCTCTCTATCTCTCCATCTCTCTCCCACTACCCCTCCCATCTTCGATTCAAATTTTTTTTTTTTATTGGCCGGAAATGCATCTGTAAATACTGAGTACAGCAATACGTTTAAACATTAAACTTGGGTTTCCCCTTCTCTCTCTCCTCCCCTCTCATTCCTCTCCACCACTGGCCCTCTCCCATTTTCCCTCTCTCCTTCTCTCTCTTTATCTCTCTCTCTCTACGCTATTGTTTGTTGTGCCTATGGGCCAGTTTATGATGGCACAGCTGACACCTGCCTCATTTCTCAATCAGCTTGTGTACAACTGCTGTACTCAGTAGTAGGCGAGTAGGATGTTTTGGACACAACGCAGCTCAGTTAACTTGGGGGGAAAAAAACTGAGGTTATGCCGGGTTGTGGAGAGGGGAGGGGAGGGGGGTGGCAGGTTTTCGAACTTGTGACCATGAGGCTACGGGTTCACATCCCTAGCTGTGCCAATGCAGTTTCGCCTTGTCGCTCTCTGGCCTGGTACCTGACCCAGAATGACCTTGGTAAAAAAAAGGCCCTGCCTTGTAAGATGGCAGTGTTTGTAAAGTGCGGGTTGTGGGACCTCTGGGCTGGGTAATTAGCATCCGCTAACCAGATCAGCAAAGGAGCATGGGATTGGTCTCCATCAGTCCCAGGACAAGATGGCCACTCTCTGTGGTGTGGGACGGAGATCTGGATCCATGCTGCTCCTCCAGGCTGGTAGTTTCCCAGGGTTTAAGAAGGGGGTGGGGGCAGGGGCTGGGGTGGGGGGGGGGTGTTATCATTTGTGCTTTCTATATGAGAGCACTATGTACATTAGTCCCCACTCCTTCCGCGCCCACCTCCCCTCCCTCTCTTCTTTTCCTCAATGGCTGGCTTCCTGTTGAGCAGTCATCACATGACTTTCCAAAGTGGATGCCATGGCGACGCGACGTGACATTGCGCCCTCACTTTGTTTTGGGTTGGGTTTGGGGTGCGGCGGCATGACCTCGCATCCTTGGTGAGGCTGGCCGTCAGACGGAAGCGCATTTGATTTTTATTAATTCATTCTTAATGCCAGTTTAATGAGGGTTTAATGCATTTGAAGTTAACTTTATTCCTTGTTATGAGAAATTAACCAGCCAATCGCGGTTCGGTATTTTGAGGTTCAGTTGCCCGTTTGGCTCTTTCCGTGCTGGTGATTGGTTGGTTAAAAATGTACATGAGACTCATACTTCACCTTTCTTCCAGACCCAAGCGAAAGGAGGTGCCTTGTTTGGCTGCCTTTAAGATCTTTGTTGTGTTGCAGGTGTGTTTGTGTGTGTGTGAGAGAGTGTGTGTGTGTGTGTGTGTGTGTGTGAGAGAGAGAGAGAGCGTGTGTCCTGTATGACTGTTATCTCCACGGATTTCACCTGCATGGCCTGCACCTGCTCTTTATGACTCGACCCGATTGGCTGATAGACCCGCGGCGTGTTTCTGCTGTGCAGTGAATGCCTGCACCACCACGCCGCCGAGGATTGTGGGAAGAATTATATAACTGGAGGGAGCCAGGCCACCTGCTCCTGTAATTACAGTGTGTGGATACATTGTTCTACTTCTTTTACTGTTTGAGTATTGCGAAGTAATGGATCATTTATTTAGGCTTTTACACAACATCCATTGTTGTTTGTTGACCTCTGTATCACTATCTCAGAATGCCTTTGATAAAAAGGAAAAAGGGAAGAGGAGTGTTCAGTCAGGCTTTGCTGACAGTCTTTTGAGTCTTTGTTATTTTATTTTCCGGTTATATTTCTGTTCTGCTTTAAATCAAAAAGATATCTTGTCTTTTAAAAAAAAAAAAAGCAATGGAAATATTTTCTGGAGACCTAGGTGCCATTTGCGTGTCTGTGCATCTGTGTGTGCACGTGTGTGTGTGTGTGTGTGCATTGTTGGTATACTGTAGGCATCTGTGCACTTTTGGAAACTGAAAATTGCCTATGATCTTGATTTTCCTTGGCAGTGTGCATTTCCATTGCCTTTAAGTGACGTTTCTTGTCTCATTTCTCGTAAGTCTTCGTTGCGCAGGCTCAGAATCTGATCAAACGAGTCCTTTAAGACACGATTGTGTGCGATTAAGGCTTATTTGTCAAAGGCCCAATTTCTAAAACCGCAGTCGTTCTCGTTGCATCCCTTGGGCAGTTTTCTCATCAGAACTGTGCTTGTGTTCCTCCATTCTCCCAGTGCTGACTGCATTTCCCCTTAGTCATGGCGAATTGGTTAACCCATTTTTTCTTTATCTGTTTACTGCAGATGAGACCTTAGCAAGAAGCGGCATTGTGTGCTTGTGAAAGGAAAACTGTATGAGTGTGTCACATTTCAGAAAATTAGTCATCTGCAGGTATTGCACTTGCTATTTTAGCTTAGTCAGTGACCAAACTACATGCAAGAAATGATAATGAATCTAAACTAGTGCCAGTCAATCTTTGTGGATCATAGTTTCTCAGCATGTTTCCTGCACTAGTATTTCAGAAGCCAACACTGTACACTTTATAGTTTTGATGATCATCATCATTATCATCTTACCAACTTAATTATTTGCAATTTGGATTTACTTACTACTTAATGAAATGCATCAAAGAAAAAAAAATTGCGATTAGTTTAAATACTTTAAAGTTCTTTAAGCGGCGTCTGTTTCATTGATCTTTAATGCAAAGCCAAATACCCAAGCAGATATTTACCCTGAGTGATGTGCTCGGATTAGCGGTGAGCTTGAATGGTCTCCAGTCCGGACCCTCAGAATAGTGCGTTTTTCTCAGTGAAAATGCTCGCGTTTGCCCTTCCGCTCTCGGACGCTCTCGGACGGCCCGGGACCCGTCCGCGACGCGCACGGTGAGCCTGTCGTCTTTCCTTTGGCGTGCCGCGCCGCGTTATTGGATGGACGGGCGTCCGTCACTCGCGCCGGGGCCGGTGCCCTCTCCTGCGCCCAGCTGCCCGGAGTCTCATCGGCATCGCCACGGCAACGTGTGGCGGGAAGAGTCCCGCCAGCTGAATCGCCGGTCGGCCCCCTCGAGAGTGAAAGAGAGAGAGAGAGAGAGAGACAGAGATACGGAGAGGGAGAGACAAAGAGAGATAGAGAGAGACAGAGAGTGAGAGAAAGAGAGAGAGACAGAGAGAGACGGAGAGAGATGCCTATTTATTGATTTACTTCGGTTGCTGTTATTGTATATGCTGTTATTTGTATATATTGTTACATTTACAATTATTATTTTAATATTATTATTATTTTACATATTATATATGTATGCTTTGGCAATAAGTACGTTTGTATTTCATGCCAATAAAGCAACGTAAATTGAAATTGAATTGAAATTGAATTGAGAGGGGGAGACAGAGAGACAGAGAGAGAGATACAGAGAGGGAGAGACAAAGAGAGAGGGAGACAGAGAGGCAGCGGGAGAGAGAGAGACAGAGATATACAGAGAGACAGAGCGAGAGAGAGAGACAGAGAGGTAGAGAGAGAGATAGAGAGAGACAGAGAGTTAGAGATGGAGAGAGACGCCTGTGCCAGGCATTTGTATGGGCAGGGATTTCGGGGGGGGCCGGGATTCCGGACCCAGATTCCCGGTTCTGGAACCTTAACCAGTCCAGGCTGCGGCGGTGACGCCCGGCCCCCCCCCGTGCCCCCCCGGCCCCGCGGCCGGCGCACGCTCGGACTTCCTGTTCTGCGGCCGCGAGCCGCGATTCCCCGGGGCGAGTCTCTCCGGCGTTAAAAACGTCTCCTGGGTCCTCTCTCTCTCTCAGGAGGAGTCCGCGCTCCAGGGTTCGGAGCTTACGGCTGCCCCGCCGGCTGCCGGAGCACAAACGGTAAGGACCCCGGCTGTCCCGGGCTCTGCCTGAACACCTCGCGTGTCCAAGCATTGCTCATCACTGAAGTTTTTTCATTTTTAGCAATAAGCTGCACAGGTCAGACGGTCTCATTCGCATAGGTGTGTGGATCGCGCAAGTTTCTCGTCCAGGTATCGCATCATTGTTATCGAATCAAAATTAACATATTTTATTTTTAGTATTGTAATATATTTAATTTTTTTTTTTTTAAATAATATTTTAAATGTATTTTATTCATGTCCCAACGTGCAGCACCCTGTTAGCTGTTGGAACTGCAGTCTGTTGTGGAGAGATAGCTGTGGTTGCTTGCGACGCGCTGGTCCGCAGCGCTGCTGTGTTTTGTTTATGGTGTTTTGGGTATTTTGGCGTGAGTATTAGAGTAACTGGAGAGCGGGCGAATGATTGTCCTGTGGTGAGGGCCTGGGCGTGGCGAACCCCACCCAAAATTCAGTTCCTGTGGGCATCAGCCGCGACACTCCGCCCACGCCCCCCCCCCCCCCACTCTCTCTCTTATGCACTGAAAGGATGTAGTCCCCTGTGGCGGCGGGGGGGGGGCGGGGGAGTTCACCAGTGGCAGTAAAAAACAGCTGTCAGAGAAAACAGTGGGGGAAAACAACACTACTTTTTTTTTTGTTTTTTTTTTTTCCAGACACGCTCCTCTGTGATTGCCAGCCACGGTAATAACAAGCACGTAGCGTCTGGGGGATTTTGAGGTGTCAAAGGGGGCCCTTTGAATACCTGTCGGATCGCTTCGCGCTTTGAGGGGGCTGACGGGTTTTGCATGCAGCGGCCGACACGCCCCTGTTTTCCCCGTTAGCCGGAGCGCCTGGCGTTCGCCTGGAGCCTCTGACGCGCCACTTCCTGGTTCGAGGAATCCGCCGCGCTGCTCAGTGCATCTTCGCCGGGGGGGGGGGGGGCGGTGAAGGGAGGTCGGGTGCGGGGAGGCGGTCAGGGGAGGGGTTCGTTCAGAGGCGCAGGGTGAAAGTGGTCTTCTGGTTGTGAAGAATTTCAAATGGCGAACCCCCCCTTCCTCCCCCCCTCCTCCCTTCCTCCCGTGATGAGGAAGGAGTAACAGGGACTCCCTGCACCCCCTTTAATGACGGTGTTGATGGGACAGGCGCGGGGTCGCCGTTTCTCCGGCTCTTGCTTGCCCGGTGTGTTAGCGGCTGTCTGTTGTGTTGTTGTCTGCCGGCTCTTGCTTGCTTGGTGTGTTAGCAGCTGTCTGTTGTGTTGTTGTCTGCCGGCTCTTGCTTGCTTGGTGTGTTAGCGGCTGTCTGTTGTGTTGTTGTCTGCCGGCTCTTGCTTGCCCGGTGTGTTAGCGGCTGTCTGTTGTGTTGTTGTCTGCTCTTGCTTGCCCGGTGTGTTAGCGGCTGTCTGTTGTGTTGTTGTCTGCCAGCTCTTGCTTGCTTGGTGTGTTAGCAGCTGTCTGTTGTGTTGTTGTCTGCCAGCTCTTGCTTGCTTGGTGTGTTAGCAGCTGTCTGTTGTGTTGTTGTCTGCCGGCTCTTGCTTGCTTGGTGTGTTAGCGGCTGTCTGTTGTGTTGTTGTCTGCCGGCTCTTGCTTGCCCGGTGTGTTAGCGGCTGTCTGTTGTGTTGTTGTCTGCCGGCTCTTGCTTGCTTGGTGTGTTAGCAGCTGTCTGTTGTGTTGTTGTCTGTGTTTAGGTACTTTCCCTGGTCTCAGTTCCTTCTTAAACTCCCTGTTGTTAGCTGATTTTTTTTTTTTCCCCTCTTCTGCTGAACTGGTCTGAGAAACACCGAAAACTTCCACTGATCTACCTCCATCAAAATACTGCTGGTACAGTGCGTGTGTGCATGCGTGCGTGCGTGCATGCATGTGTTTGTGTGCGTTTGTGTGCGTGTGTGCGTGTGTGCATGCATGCGTGCGTGCATGCGTTTGTGTGTGAAGTTGATGGACGGGTAGTTATTGTCACAGATCTGGGAACTCATTGATGGTGCCGAAGGATATGACATCATCAGTTCAATCAATCAAACCTTATTTATATAGCAATTTTCATACAATCAAATGCAATACAAAGAGCGTCCCATAAGACATTAGACAAACACAAGTATAATACAACATAGAATAAAACAAAAGAACGTTCTGCCCACACAGAGTCAAAACTGGAGTGAGGAAACACAAGAGATTCATCGTCCGTGATTTCATGCTCAGTTCCTTAATTCTTCGGTGAAAAACAACACAACTTTTCAACTGAAAGCAGGCAAAATTTGGACTTGTGTAAGTGAGACTTGAATTGAATTTAATGCGTTTCCTTCTGTTAAATGTGAAGTTAACCACCACACGAGCAGCAGACGCGAGCCGATCTTTGTCATCCTTTGTCTCACTGAGTTGACTGGAAAAACCGTTTGGTTTGCTCCACAAATTAAACCTGCACAGTTATAAACGCTAAACCACGGCCTGGTTTTTTTTTCTGTGTGTGAATTGCCTCATCAGATTACCCTGACTTAGCCGTGCTATGGGTGCAGACCTATTTCTTTCTCTCAGGAATGCCTCATTTCCCCCCGATCGTTGTGCTCTGGAACGTCGGCCAAAGGTTTTGCAGAAGAGCCCCTCGGCGGGGGCTTGTGTCGTACCCGGCCCAGATGATTTTGTTTCGTGTTGTTTACTCTGAGGTGTCAGCGGCGGGGACGTGTATTTGCATCTGTGTCGGCGCCGCCGTTGCTCCTCGTGACACTTCGCAGAGAAAGTGCGCTTTGCATAAACCTGAGAGGTTCCCTTTTTCTCAGGAGGGCTCCGGCGGCCGCTCGTCTTCGATCCTGCGAGCGGAGGCGGACCGACCCGTGCGTTCTCCGGCGGACCGTGAGTTCTGACTCATCTCGCCGCCCCGTCGCACCTACGAGACCGAGCGAGAGGCGCGCGAGCCTTCTTTCGCTGTCCCGCCTCAGTGGCTTCAGAACACTCCTGCGAAGCTCTGAGATGTGTGAGAAGAACTCTCCTCTTTTCGGATGCCGAGCGCGGACCGGTGACGTCCGTGAGCGTCGCGGGGTGTCTGAGGACGACGGTTAACCCTTGACTTGTTCGAGCGGGTTGAACGTTTTGAAAGTGCGCAGTAGTGATTTTTTTTTTTTGGTTTTTTTTGGGGTTTTTGTTTTTGGGAAGCTCGCGGTGAGTTGGTGAGAGGGTTTCGGCTCGACCTGCGGCTCCTCTGGCCAGGATTTCGGTAAACGGGGTGACTCAGATGTTCCATAGATGGAAAAAAAAATGTTCACGGAGGTGTGTGTCACATGACTTTCAAAAAAAAAAAATCAGAAGCTGGAAAAAATTTGGAAAGAAAAAAAAACATGGCTACTTCATATATACCCAGTGGAATACAGCGTAGTGTAGGGGTCAGGGAAACTGCAACTTAAGGGTTGCAGGTTCGATTCCCAGGTGAGGAGCTGCCGTTTAACCCTGGAACAAATTAATTCCTGTGTTTCCGTGTCAGTTCTGTGTCGTTTCAGTAAATATCCGACTGCATGAGGTGC
>CM077289.1:61692020-62004520 GCA_039654925.1 Anguilla pacifica | reverse complement strand
TGACTGATATGCAGGGCCTGTTCAAAAGGCCAGGTCCTCCTGGGAGTGACCGGTAGCCCCATGCGATTAATAAGCAGACGTGTTATCCTCTACAGGGTAGATCCACAAAAACCTATGAGGGGACCGACAGGAACCGACAACAGATGACTTCCCAGGCACGTCCCGGGTTCCGGAACTCCACCCACCGAATTTTGCGTTTTGAATTTTGTCCCACGCGGCATCCCGTACACGGGTTTCTGGTCGTTATTCATTGGCCGTTGGTGGCCCTGCTTTCAAAGTCTTCTGTTCAAGGTTTTCGGACCTGTGAGAAACGGGTTTTGCTGAGGCGCCGGTAATGCCTAGGAAGACCTGATCCGGGCGTGATCTGAACAAGACAAAATCCGAACAGAAACGGGTTCTTCTGGTAGGCAGTGTGCCCCATTTTGGTTCAGTAACTGAGCTGGTTTGAGTCCAGAAGCCCAGTCATCCAAGTGCTCAACCATACTGTTTACCCGGAAGGGTGCCCCTGCACACATAAACAAGCCAAATCTATAACAATTAACACGCACAAGAAAACAAAGTCGCTACACAAGATATCTGAAATTTGAATCTTAATTCAACCAAGGGCACCAGCTGGCATTAGTGCACACTCTTTGTGGAGTAAGGCTTCTGTGTCCTTAGTTCTTTTTCTTTCTTTTTTCTTTTGTCAGTTTTTGTTCTTTTTTTCTGTTGGCGACCATCGTGCCGTTCTATTTTCACACCTTGAAACGAGAGCGCGTAAGAAAGGTGTTGTGACACAACGCATCTTTGGAGCCGTGCGCTTTAATCTCTTTCTCTCTCTTCTGCTCTCCTCCGTCCAACACCCTGTGCCTCCTGTTGCATCACTGAATCATAATGGCCAATTTCAACACACACACACACACACCGTGTGACACATGAGGCCAGAGAGAGAGAAACCAGGGGCTGTGTGTGGATTTATTGCCTTGTATCGAGGAAAAAAACATCATAGTTTTGGGGCTTGTCAAAGCCACACGTTTAGAGAGAAGTGTGTGGTAAGCAAAAAAAAATAAAGAGAATTACTCCACCCTCTCCCACCCAGACACATCAGTTATTGTTCATAAAACTCCCCTGTAGAAGATAGAAATCTGACTCCCCTTGAAAAACAATGTCCGAGGTAACTACCCGCAGCGTACGTTTGGAAACGCGAGTTGTGCATGTAGCAAAAAAGCGAGTTTGTTCCATTTCACATTTCACCAGGGGTGTCATGTTCAGTAGCTGATTTACAACCCAGGAACCTGGCCGTGCTGGTTGTGAATAAATGACTTGGCCTGCAGCCCTTGAGCTGCTGGAAGACGTCTCTTTCTCCGTGAGGTGGAACTATATAATTGTGGTGCTCGATATTGTGTTGTTGTTTTTTTTTTTAACTCCACCTTTTGCGGTCTCATTCTGTGTAAACAGTCGGCGTTGAGGAAGTGACTCGAACACGCTCGGCGTGTTTTTCATAGGTGTGGGTAACGCAGAGGGCTCCGTGCTCTAAACCAGTTAATTCACACCGATTTTAAAGGGAAGTGCACAGTTCTGCTTTGTTTTTTTTTTTGTTTTTTTTTTTTCCTCTCTCTCTTTGTGTTTCTTTGTTGAGCTCACTCACATGTCGTCCGACAGGCTGTGTTGTGTTGGGTCCTGTGATGCCGAAATGGGCTTTTCGGCATTGAGCTGCTCGGACACCTTTAAACTCTTTTTTTCCACATGGGAAATGAAGCATCCGTCGTGTCCGCGCCATGCTTCGCACCCCATTGCATGCTGGGATATAATCAATCTGGGATATAATCAATCAATACCAATCAAATGGGTTACCCTGGATAGTGGTTTATTGCCAATGAAGGTTTACCTGAAGGCTTTTCTGGGGGTGGGGGGATGGGGGGGGGTGGTTCCCTGAATAATGCAAATGCTCAGCTGACCCGAACCCAAACTCACTCAGCCCTTTGCTTTTGGAAACTCGAAGTTTGCAGTCACAGGTGCTACAGAAATCCAAGATGGCTGCCTCATTGTACTTAAGTTGTGTCTGAAGTTGTGTCTATTGATCTGAAAAGCCCATCACTGTGGAACTTTAGTCTGGTGCTGGTGCCGACCCCAGTCCTGAGTCTGAACTGCTGGGTCTGTTTTTATTTATGCTGAACACCTGAACTGAATTAAAGTGGCTGATTATACAGTTAACTCCTCTCAACCTGGTTTACTGGGTTTGGTATAGCTGACTCCCCCAGTCAGACCCTGATTGAGCGTGCTCTGTGGGCCCAGTGCTGGGTTGTTGGTTTAAGTAGTTTTTTGGAGAGTCTTCCACCTTGTGATGACTCCCACTCTTCCTTCCTCCCAAAGAAAGTAGGGGCGATACAGCTCAGGAGGTAAGAGCGGTTGTCTGGCAGTTGGAGGGTTGCCGGTTCGATCCCCTGCCCTGGGCGTGTCGAAGTGTCCCTGACCCCAGTTTGCTCCCAACGAGCTGATTGGTCCCTTGCATGGCAGCCTTTCACCGTTGGTGTGTGAGCGAGTGTGTGTGTGAATGGGTGAATGAGAGGCATCAGTTGTCAAGCACTTTGGATAAAAGCACTATATAAATGCAGTCCATTTACCATTTACCAAAGACTCCTCCTCTTTCTCTCTGTGACCCCTCCTCTTCCTCCCCGTGGCCCCTCCCCTTCCTCCCTGTGACGCTCCTCCTGTGATTCCGTAGGTGTCGGCCTGCATGGATTCGCCCGGTGAGCTCAGCTTTGTCTCGGAGCACGACTCTGACTCGGACTCCTCTGACTCCTGGTGAGGAGCGACGCTTTGCGCACCTCACAGGTCACACACAACATTTCCCTTGAAATTCATGTTTCATCCGTAGGTCAACAAAACATTTAACTACGTCACAGGTACACACTCAGAAGGTCTCTTAAAGGACTGCACTGCGTATTCTATTAACATTTCTCCTCCGCAAATGTTTGCTTTAATGTTTGGTTTAAAATCAACAGTTTGTTGGGTTTATTTAGGCAATTGTTGAACTTGCCGAAGATAAAAGCTAACACATTTTTTTTTTTCTCGTGGGTAATATTGTAAAATCCCTAGAAACTGTTAAAAGGTTAATTCTGTATTTTATTTTTTTTTTCCAAAAGTGTTCCAAAATGTAATGTAAGGGGTTAATATATTTTTCTGCATACATTCTCGTAAGTGCAGGTAGAAAAGTATGGGAGAAGGTTGCCTTGGCGATGGACGCACACGTCGCCATGTCGCCTCTAATTAAACCTGCCGTAATCAAACTGAGTAAAGAGCATAAAACTCTTACTGGAGCAATCCAGGGGACCGATAAGAGCCTTATCTTTTCCGCGGGGCAGGTGTTTTCGGATATTACCCGCTTCTGTTACTTCGCCAGCCGCTCACGGGAGATCTTGGACGCTAAGGTTCCAGGTTCCGTAATGACAGCATTCCAACGAAAGGCGATTTCATTGAGCAAACACGTCGCTTCGATGCGGCGGCTGAGCGATTGCACTGGCAGGGATGCGTCTCAGCAAACGCACGCGATCGTCCCCGCATGATGAATGTTGTGTGTAACTTTGAGAGGTCAGAGGTCAAAGTTCAATTGTAATGTTGTAATGAATGAACCAAAAAAAAACCAAAACGAATATAAATACTGACATATGAACATGGTCATGACTTTCATGCTAGATCAAGGAGGCTTGTTGAACTCCCTGGGGGATGATGGGTGGAACAGAGAAAGGCAGTGGATGAGATGATCTTACATTACATTGCTACATTACATTACATTACAGGCATTTAGCAGACGCTCTTAGTGACTTACACAATACATAGCATTCACATGGCACCCATTTATACTGCTGGATATTTACTGAAGCAATGAAGGTTAAGTGCCTTGCTCTCAAGGGTACCTCAAGGGTACAACTTTGAGAGGTCAGAGGTCAAAGTTCAATTGTTTCAAGTTCAAAAGTTCAAAGTTCATCCAGCCAGGGAATCGAACCTGTGACCTTCAGGTCACAAGACCAACTCCTTACCCGCTATACTAAAGAACCGTTATCAGCACGTCTCTCTTCTCTTCCAGCGCTTACCGGCAGAGACAGAGGAAAAAGAAGGAGGAGGAGGAGGAGAAGAAGAAAAAGAAGAAAAAGGTGAAGAAGAAGTCGGAGGGCGGTGTCGCCCCGACGCCTGCGACTGCGGCGAATCCCGCGCTTCCCAGCGGCGGCTCGGGCGAGAGGAGGACGCCGCCCAGGATCGCCGACGGACCGACGGCGGGACAGACGAACGGGGCCTTCGAACCCGACGCTGAGGGCTGAAGGCAGCCCGAATCACTGAAAAACAGCCTTTTAGCGCATGCAAAACCAACAACGCGACCAGTGATTGGCCATCGTATTCGTCTCGGACCAATCGTTGGTTGTGTTACTAGCTTTTTTGTGTGCTAAGAGGGTTTTTGGACGTGTTATTGGTAAATTAAGCCCTTGGTCTGCTACTTGGGAAAACCCCCTTTGATTTGATTTGGAAAAACTGCTGACAGGGCGCTATGGGGTTTAAACTGAAGATTCCCTTCCCTGCGCAGTTCAACAGGGCATTCTTTCTCCAGAACTTTCTCCAGAATTGGTTCCTGGAGAGCTACTTGATGACTGATAGATGCCTTGAAGTAGGTGAACTAAACCAGAAAGAAACATGGGAGAATGGGATTGCAAGGAATGTCGAACTGCTTTGGGACGTCGAATCACCTGACATCGTTGGATAAAATCATGGACCTCTGCTGGAAACTGCATTTGCTTCCTTAGCAAAAACAATTATGCTGTGTTACATTGTAGAGCTCTTCAGCAAATTAAGCCAGAGCTGTTTAACAAAAACTGCGCAGACACACACATCCACACAGTTTCACACACACACACACACACACACACACACACACACACTCACACAAACACACTCACAGTTTCTCACACACTCACACTCTCAAACACACACACAAACACACTCACAGTTTCTCACACACTCACACTCTCAAGCACACACACAAACACACTCACGGTTTCTCACACACATACTCACTAACACACCACACACACACACACACACACACAGTCACATATGCACACTGGCCATTCACTATAGCCATGACTTATACCATGAAGTGGGAATTTTTTTTGTGTGTGTTAAGCTTGAAAGGCACAGGTAGACCAGGTAGCATGAACTGCATGAATCTCTGTTCTTTACCTGCCTTTGTCACCTTACAGTAATTCACCTGACAGCTCAGTCTAATTCAAACAGCAGCTTTGAAAAGCCCCCCCTCCTATATGCACAGAGCTGAGGTTTTACATTCTGGCTTGTCTGACACATATGGTGCTGGTGCTGACTGGAGATTACACTTGTGAACTAGAGTTTGCGACAAAACTCTAGTTCACAAGACACGTGTGAAGCTCTGTCGATAGCTGCTGGATATTTCAAGAGCTTAGACTGAGGACAGTTTTTTGTGTGATACTTTACATTATTTTTTTAAGGTTTCAAGTTAATGGTTTGTTTTGGTTCGTCGTGATTATTTTTTGTTATACGCCGTTTGATTCTTTTTGCCACAAATAAAAAAAAAATTTGATACATATTTTATAACTTGTGTAAACTAATTTGTATCTGCTTCCTTTCTAAGTACTGTACAGTATGATTTATTCCTGCAATTTGACTGAAATTTCCTATCTCTAGAAACATAATATAACTAAAATTTTACAGTGCAAATTTTCTTTTAATATGCAATTTACCAAGTGACTTAATGACTTAATGAAAGTATTTTTAAGACAACTCAGGAGAATCCCTTTGATAACAAATGTATTTGAATGGCCAAGTGCCAAGCAGAATCATTGGAAAACACTTCACTGAATGTGCAGTTTGATTAATATGAAGGTCGTTATGAGAGTGGAATCATGCCATTACATGCATAGCTTACCTGTCCTAGACACAGGTCTGGATCCAATTAACATTCCTCCTGTACTTTGACTTTTCACATAAATGCAATCGTTTTGCATTGTGAGTTAATTTTGGCGATCCCTCAAATCGCCAAACCGTGTTTTTGGGAAGAAGCTAATTTGCTGTCGGTCGTGAGTTTGCTGTTAAGGACGAGGTCGACTGAATTGCGGCCTTTTTCTCTGCACGGTGAAGAGGCCCATCGTTTACCGTGCATGCGGCTGCTGTTTGCACGTAAGGAGTGTCAGCAGCGACACTTTCTATTTGAGAATCAGCAGAGAAGACCACAGGCCGTGCTGCAAGTCAAATGCTTTCTGACTGCGCAGTTTCAGCAGTGCGATAAAACGAAAAGCGACATGTTGTGGGAAACCCTTCTGCGTGTACTTAATTGTAAGAAAAGAATCATATGCATGTACACGCACACGCACACGCACACACACACTGGCATACACACACACACACACGCGCGCACACACACTGGCATCCACGAGAGTAGTTAACTAAGAAAGTTGAGTGCGTCCTGGTCACAAAGAAACTTTTGAACGTACAAAGCCCTTAAAGGTTTGGCTTACGGACTGCGAATCGCAAACAGCTGAAATGGAAGGCAGCTTGTTTTG
Organism: Anguilla pacifica; assembly: GCA_039654925.1. Taxonomy (NCBI): domain Eukaryota; kingdom Metazoa; phylum Chordata; class Actinopteri; order Anguilliformes; family Anguillidae; genus Anguilla; species Anguilla pacifica. The sequence goes on along the minus strand of CM077289.1, from coordinate 61,997,954 downwards.
TTTTATCATCGAAACAATTTATTTCCCCCCAAAAAACGATAAAGCATAATGAAAAGAAAAAAAGGAGGGATAGAGATGGTTGGTTTTTTTTGAAGGGAGGGGGGCAGTCGGGGAGGGGGGCGGGGCTGTAGGGGAGGAGAGAAAAACAGTGAGGAAAGTGTGGGGGCTATTGGTGAGAAGTCCTCGATGACAAGTGGCCTAAATCTGGCGGCTGGGCCCAATTGTCTGGCGCTGAATTGGATGTCAGGATCGTTTAGGGTTAACAATGGGCCAACGCACGCCACTCTGGCCACAGGCAGGAGACCGTGGCGGGGGCCCCGCGGGGCCCGTGGGGGCCTGTGGGCCAGTTTGGGGGGGGGGGGGGGGGTCTCCCGCATTCGGTCCGTCCTTCTGCTCTATTTCCCCAGGTGAATGGGTTCGAGCCACCGCCCGTCCCGCCACCGCCGCCGCCGCCGCTGCCATCGCTTTTGCGCGCGCGAGAGAGGGGGAACCCGACGCGGGAAAGAGAGAAAGTTTGCGCCGCGGCGGGTTGTTTTATAAACAGAAGCCGTGCTGTGGGACGGTGCTCCACCTCCCCCCCCCCCCCCCCTCAGTCAGAGGGGTCAGAGCGGGAGGAAACTGGCCAGACTGCCCCCCCCCCCGCCCCCCTCCCACACACTTCCCGCCTATCTGTGTACAGAAAAAGTTGAATATGAGGTGAATGGGAGATGTGGATCATAATAACAATAATCATTATATAATCATATAATTATTGTTATTACCACCCACTTCTCCCATTCAACAATATAATAACAAGTCTTATTATTAAAATTTTAATTATTGTCAATTATTGACAGATTATTAGCAATGATATTATCCACTTTATAATTAATATAGATTCATTTTTTTATTTCTTTATTTTTTATTTAAAATTCATTTATTTAATGTTTTTGAAAGCTATTTTCCAGGTCTAGTTTTTCAAAAATTTTATTTCTAAATTTCCGCTCCTCCTGCAGCCCTCCTGTGATTGGGCCGCCGGTGAAGAGCGCTGGATGAGGTCACAGAGTGCTTCCTTAATGGCTGCTGATAACGCTGTCAGAGTGTGCTTGGGCTCCGCTTTACTGTACTGCTGCAAAATGCACCCTGGGATTTCATTTGGCCCTGAAGTCTCCTGAGGGGTATCCCAGCATGCTTAGCCCTGGTAGCTTATCATCTTCTGAAAAGCTTGTATAACTTCCAGCAGATTAGATCTTGGGGAGGGGGGGAGGGGGGGATCCTGTCACTCCAAATGCATTATGGGTATTCACTCACCCTGATGCATTCAGATGTTAAATGTGACCTCACTGGTGGGGTATTTTAGGGGTTGGGGGGGGGATTGGGGGGGAGGCAAGGACAGAACAATAATTCCCTCAAAATTTCTTTTGTTTTCACATCAGTGTGTGTGTATTATCAGGGGAATCCTCCAGAAAATTAATATGTTGACAATCTGAATTTGCTTGAGACTCTTAATGTCTGAAATTCTTCTCTTTTTTTAATGCTACAAAACTATTGAAAAACTATTAATTTTTTGCTTGTTTCAGTTCTACTTTGTTATTTAAAATTACATTAGACTGATGTGACTAGATAAGCCTTTATTGTCTCTCTCTGAGAAATTTGTCTTGGACATTTTGGAGTTGCTGTTGGTCTCATAGCAGGCTTAAAATATTACAAAAAACACATATATTCTAATATGTTGCCCATTCCCACAGTATCTTTTGTCTTTTGTAGGTGGAATATCATCGTGGGGACTGTGCAATATTTTTTGAGCAGTATGTTTAACAGTAGTTGCAATGTGAGAACCTGTTCGTCAGTTGCACCCACAGCCACCTGTGAGAGAGAGAGAGAGAGAGAGAGGCAGGAATAATTAGAATGAATTTTAATGAGAGTTGAAAGCACATGGAGTAAGTCAGGAGTTGGCTGTGGCCGTGTAGATCAGACTCGTGTGCAGATAGACACTGAAGCATATGCCCCGAGTCTGTGAAAGTGCCCTTTGTGTCACCATCATCTTAGCATGTTGGTGAATATTAAATCCCCCCCCCCCCTCCAGACTACACACAGCTCCCCCCATGGCACCACCTATCATGAACACCCCCCCCCCCCCCCAGGTCCTGCATCCTTCTATAATACACAAGGATGCAACTCTTAATCTGACAAGAGATTACAGAGAGAGAGAGAGAGAGAGAGAAAGATAGATAGACTCAAGATGGGAATTGTAATCAGGATGTGGGCCTAAGAGAACCCTCCCACCTCGAACTGGAGCAGGAAGTGAGGGAGATGAAATAGATTGGGGGGGAGACATGAGTAAGAGAGAGAGAGACAGAGAGAGGAAAGAGGCTCTTAATTTAACATGCATTTAATTAAGCAAGATGAATCATGAAGTGAACAGGTATATTCATCTTTCTGTTGTTCGCCAAAACTGAAATTCTGGTGTTTCCAGCTCTGAGAGAGAAAGAGAGAGAAAGTTAGGGAGGGAGGGAGAGAGGGAGAAAGAAAGGGACTGAGGGAGAGAGAGAGAAAGAAGAAGAAGAAGAAAGAGAGAAAGAAGGGGAGGGAAGGAGAGAAGCAGGCTAAGAGGCCCCCACTTAAAAAAGTGAGGTCATTCATGAAAAGAACAGCATTTATGTGATTAATTCATGTTCATTCTTTCATAGTTAGTTGAAGCTGAAAATCTGGTTTCTCCAACTCTGAATGAATTATAATACTGGCCCAGTATTATCCTACCTTTTTTTTCATGTTGCACTCATGCATTTACTTGTTTATTTGTTGAAGATGAAAAACACGAAATTGTTGTCATAACAACCTGCGAGCAGTGCACGGAACATGTTCCCAGTATAGAGGTCTGTATAATTTCCCACACTTGTCCCCATATGGGCTTCAGCTCATATTTAAAATCACTAGAGGTGGTTGGAAGAGATGTTTTTTTTCTCTCAGTTCGAGAAATGCAAGAAGTCCCTCCATTGAAGACACATTTAAGCCCTTAAATACCACAATTCTGCCTGCAAAAGAACAGGTTTATTGCGTGAGAGAAAGACAGGTGTTGAGCTGAAGATCAGCTGAGGCTGCACACAATACTCCCAACAATACTCGGCATTAACACTGCGGAAGCTCTGGCCCTTTCAGTTCAGCGATGTGCAGCACGGTCTGCCAGAAAACCGCGACCTGTACATCACTGTAATGAAACAGAAGATCTTCTGTGCTAGCTAGCCGTCTAAAGTCAAGTATCTTCTCGCCCGCTAGGCTGATTATTAAATAACGTTAGAAAACCTATTTTCCGACATCCCGCTGTTTACATTTATAGACGTCTTCACTCCTGGCAAACTACTTTGTATTCCAATTAATAATTACTTTCAACATGGAGTCAGTCATCTTAAGCAGGTAGGTTAGCATTGGCCAACACTCTCTCACAGGGAGGTGCCTAATTGGCTATGGTGAGGGCCAGAGAGTTGGAGTCGAAACGTCCTCCGTGTTTGAGATATGTTCATGTTTGTAAAGGTGTCGGTTTTATTCCTGTAGGGAAAACTGAGTGGCTGGATATAAAAGGACACCCTGGCATCCAAGCAACCACTTTTGTCAAGATATTTACTGAGCAAAAACTTTGTGCTAAACTTGCATCCTGTCGTGTTTCAGCACTGACGAGGCTAGGCCCCTGTCACACTACCCCCGTTTTAGGAGTGAATTTACAGTTGTCTCTTTTATCTAAGTTGTACACATTGTTTGATAAATTTTTTTCTTTTTCTCAAAACTCAGTCAGTAGACATTAGGCCTGCCCACCCCCCTCCCCACCCCCCCACCACAACAATGGCCTTGTAGCTACACCCTCGAGACGGCTAGCTAATCAACACCTTTCCCCGATTACACCCGACTGCAGCCGTCCTGTACGCCTATCGCCTCGATTGGCGTTTTTGAAAAACGAACCACACGTGACCGGGTTTGGGTGCCCCCCCCCCCCCACCCCCCCACCCCTCCCACCCCGCCGTGCCGACTGCGTTTCACGTGTCGGGGTGCTCAAATCCTTAAGCTCGGAGCAGAGGGCCAAACCCTCGCAACCCTCACTATCTGCGAAGGAACATCTGCCGTTTGAATCTTAACAAGCGGAGGAGAGCTGACTCGGTTTTTTTTTTTTGTTTTGGGTGGGGGGCGGGGGGGGGTTTGTTTACACTCGTCTGTGGCACCCCCCCCCCCCATTATCTCCCGCCGTACGCGGGGTCTTGTCGTGCCGTGCTTGAGCGAGATACCGGCCCCCGACAGCTTTTTGTTGGGCCTTTGATTAGAGACGCAAAATGTCCGCCGGTTCACTGTGCTTCGCTCGCCTGTTCCCCAGACACTTTGAGGGCGAGCGAAAAACACGTTGACGCGTGTCTGCGTTCATGGGTGCGCGTTCACGTGGTTAAATTCATCTTCTGGTTCGGCAGTGCCAGCCTAGCGTTCGCCAGGCTTGCTTTTTCCAATCGAGCCGAGCAGAGGTCAGAGGTCATGAAAAACAAAATGGCGAGGCCCTGTGACAGCGTAGTACGGCCCCTGCATGTTGTTTTTGGGGGGAAGGACCTCAAACATTTTGAGAAAGGTTAATGTATTCGGAGACATCAAAATGCATTTTTGAAAAATGTTGAACGAATAGTTGTCTGTTTTGGTAACCTTAGTATTTTTTGTAAATGCATTTGTCAAGATTTTCTCGTTCTCTGGTTATCCTTTTGCGGTTCTAACTTTTGTTGTTAACTGTATTTTTTCATAGGGCTGATTGATCTTCCAGGAAAGAAAATGTTTTTGATATAAAATGTTATTTTTCTATGGTCCTACTACTGTTATGGCAGCTGCAAAGTAATAATAGTTTTTTCTTCTGAAAGAAATTGGGGGAAGCGCTTGACTGATGTAAAATAACTGCTCACTCTGGTACCATGTGCCTTACAAAAATTCCTTAAAGTCTTATATCTTATAATCTGTTAACAACCTCACATAAGATTTCCTAACTATCATTAACAGTAATAGTCATAATAGTTCTAAATATAATGATTTGTATTAGTCTATAGATTTTATATGGGAATTACTGCTTAGAGATTATAATGAAAGTATTTACAATATTAGAAATAGTTCTAATTGTAACAATTACTGCTAGTGTGTGGATTTATAACTTGAATTACAGCACGTAGAGACACTAATACTGTTATTTAATAGCAATAGTTAAATTTAAATACTAATTTAAATAATTGCTAGTAGTTTTGAGTAGTAATTCAGGTCCACCTGTTTATTAGGAAAAATTACCACATAGCATTTGTGCAGTTTTCTTTGTCATGATGAAGGCCACAGTAGATTAAGCAGATACAGAAGCATTTTCCTGTAAGATGTGTCAGATCTTCTCAAACCACAAAGACCCTGCTGTGTGTGTGTGTGTGTGTGTGTCTGGGAGTGGGTGTGTGTATGTGTGTCTGGGAGTGTGTGTGTGTGTGTGTGTGTGTGCATGTGTGTGCATGTGTGGGGGGGAGTGTGTGTGCATGTGTGTGTGTGTGAGTGAGAACGCACGTGCATGTGAGTGTGTGTATGTGGTTGAGTGTGTGTGTGTGTGTGTGTGAGTGAGAATGCACGTGCATGTGAGTGTGTGTGTGTGGTTGAGTGTGTGTGTGTGTGTGTGTGGTTGAGTGTGAGTGTGTGTGTGTGTGTGGGGGGGGGTGTGTGTGTGTGTGTGGTTGAGTGTGAGTGTGTGTGTGTGGGGGGGGGGAGTGTGTGTGTGTGTGTGTGGGGGGGGGGGGGGGAGTGTGTGTGTGTGTGTGTGTGTGCATGTGGGGGGGAGTGTGTGTGTGTGTGTGTGTGTTTGAGTGTGAGTGTGTGAGTGTGTGTGTGTGTGGGGGGGGGAGTGTGTGTGTGTGTGTGTGTGTGGGGGGGGGGGAGTGTGTGTGGTTGAGTGTGAGTGTGTGTGTGTGTGTGTGCGTGTGTGTGTGGTTGAGTGTGAGTGTGTGAGTGTGTGAGTGTGTGTGTGTGTGTGTGTAGCCTGATTCCCCTCTCATGGAGGATCCAGAGGCCTGGGTACCTGCCTCTGGCAGGCAGTAACAGCTGTGGCTGTGGATATCTCCGACCACAAGCGCACAGAAATGAGGAAATCAGGCTATATTAATCTATCCACGCTCTGTGTGTTTGAACAAAGCCACTTCTGCAACATCCGCCTATTAATTTATTGTGACAGGTCCAGCAAACTGAATTTCTGAGCCAATCCACTTGCGACAGAGGAATTCTTTTTTTTGTTTTTTTGTTTTGTTCTAATAAAGTAAAATTCAGACAGTGTGCACAAGCTGTGCCCTATAAGACACGGGAAGGACATAGTCCAAACAATATGTTGAAGTTTTTCACATGGATTACTACGAATATGATTCTGTTCATAAGCAATTTCAGCTGTACACATTTTCTTAACAAAAATCTAGTTGGTGGGAACTGCTCACTCGGTAGTTCTGCTACTGAATGAGATGTTCCTCCTTCAGTTATCAGTGCGTTAGTTGCTTTTTATTTTCCATTTTGTTTACAGTCACTTATTTCGTTTGCAGCCTGTTAATTTCCAACACAAACAGCTACGGCTGTCGCTGCGGGTGAAAGTTGTGTTGTGTTACGGAATGCGACCAGCATGGTTGGAACTTCGCGTAGCCCGGAATATGACATCACAATACAACTTTGTTCCACCCGTCCGTAGCTGAAATGGGTCGTTCATCAACATGCGATTCAGCCAAAGACCATTTGAAGGAATAGACCTGATATACGGCCCTTGATCTAATTCACAAGAGGCGACACTTCTGGCGCGCTTCATATGGGCTGATAATGATTCTTATTACCATGAAGATTAGTCTGATTTTAGTGTTGAACAATGCAACTACATCTTTCAGAACACACACACACACACACACACACACACACACACACACACACATTCTCTGAGGCAGTGTTTTTGTAAGTACCGGTCCTTGTTCTGCACACTGAAGAGCCATTTCTGCCACTAAAACCTTCACACGGTGCTATGTTTGCACAGAGCAGCTCCAAGCAAACATTAACTCTTTTTTTTCTTCTCCAAAGGCGTTAGAACACAAATATGTGATTAGAATGTTCTTAACTGAACATTCTAACATTGACGTAACAATTGCCCCTGGCAACTGTGAAAGCAACGGAGTTCTGGAACGCTGACTTTGAGTTTTGGCAAAGGCATTCCAGAAAACCCTACTCTGATGCACGGGACCGAATCCGTCAGAAATAGAGACAACGCGCGAGAAAGACTCGGCCAGCGTGAGGCGCTGCAGTCTCGTAAGGGTGAGCGGGATTTTCACCGGTCCTATCTTTCCCTGCCAGGAACCCCCCTCTCCCTGCCGCCAAACTCAAGTATACATTTTTTGAGGTTTTTTCGCCACCTATTTCTGTCTCAAAGGCAAAAGCTGTTTACCACTCAGTCATCACACTGGTAGACACTGTAACTGGTCACAGTAACAGTAATTAATTATTAGATCAGTGTCAGCTATAATGCAGTAGTAGTGTAATCATATATGTAGTGGTGGTAGAGATGAGATATCACAGTAATAACAGACTGATAATAGTAATTGTTAGAGCAGTGTCGGGGTATCCAACCTTACCCAAAAATGTTCCAGCGTGGGTGTAGGTTTTTGTTTTAGCTCACACTGAGACACCTGATTTTACTTATGAAGGTCTTGATTGAGGACCAAACAGGTGTCATAGTGCTGGACTAAAACAAAAACATGCACCCAGACTGGACCTTTTTGGAGTAGTGTAACTGTAAGTGTAACTGGCAATGAAAGGTATTAGTGACAGTAGTAGAGATAGGATAACACAGTAATAGCAGCACAGACTGTTAAGTATGTAGGGAGTCATAGTCGTCTTAGAAGTAGTGTTGATAATTAAGATTCGTAGTGGCGATGACATCATTACCAATAGTACTTTGGAGTAAAGGGTCTATAAATTTTTATTATTATTTTTTATGCAAGGGGTTCCCTCATGAAATCGTTAAAAAGCTGTTATTTGAACAGAGTTTACCACCAAGTTTTTGGCACAACACAAATGTCGGCAGAAATGTTGGATTTTGTTTTTCAGCAATAACAGTTTAGCATTTTAGAAAAGAGAACAAATGAACAAAAACCCATGTTTACATTTAGGAATTTAGATTAAGACTTATAATACTTTTACCTTTAAGCATTAAACAGATGCTTTTATCCACAGAAACTTGCATGAGCGTAGACAAAAAGACTTGGGCAACAGAACACTGGCACCAAGCCATAGGTGTTACAAATGATAGTAGCTCTTAAGCACTAAACTTCCTTACAAGCAGTACTTACACAAACCTACAAATTAACCCTTTGAGGGGCAGATTTTTTAGAATGTATTTCTAACACAAGTCAGTGTTCTAGAACTCAGTTGCCGGTAGTGATTGTTTCATCAGCATTAGAATGTTCAGTTAAGAACGCTCTAATCACATATTTGTGATCTCACACTTTAAAAGGGTTACAGTGAAGCCCCTTAGTGGGTACTAAGAGGGAGAGCTTGGAATGTTGTGTTTCAAACAGCGAATGGGGTTGAGCGTGGGTTATGGCTTTCAGTGTATCGTAGTTGGGGACAATAAAGCAGTGAGCATTGTTGCTCTCTTCAGAAGCCTGGTTGTTACTGCCTTGGTGTACTGTAGGTACTTTTCTTTAGCGAGTGTCACGACTTCACGAAAAACCATTCTGGGCAAGGTGAATATCTCGGCGTGGGTTAAATTCGTTATCAATAATTGGTTGCGTTTCTTTTCCGTGGCTGGAAAACAATCCAAAATGGATGCAAGGGAGGCCTGACGTGTCTCATGCATGCGACATGCTGATCTGTGCTTGTTTTTCAAAGGTTACAAAGGCTTTCTGGCCTCTCAACAAAGACTGGAGCGGGAGAGGCGCACCTGTGACCTAGTGTTTTTGTTGTTTTGCATCGCTGTGAGGGCATCCCCTCCCTGCTTTCTTTAAACACACACACACACACACACACACGCACACACACAGGGTCTATCTCTCTGTGTGTCTCTCTCTCTCTCCCCCCTCTCTCCACCAGCTGTTTATTCAGTCAGTGTCTGCAGGTGCTCTTGCCTTGGGGGCCTGGGGATTGACGCTGTCCCATTCTGAAAGTCTGCTTTGGCTTCTTGATTTCCCCACACAAACACGCACACGCACGCACACACACACACACACACACACACACACCCGCACAACCAGTCTGACATACACATATACACACACCTGCACAACCAGTCTGACATCCAGTCTTTGGCGCACACACACACACACACACATACACACAAAGATGCTGCACAAGCTATTGGATTATGAAAGTCTGCCTCACTTTCATAGTTTCCCCACATGCATGCAAACACTCATACATTCACGCACACATTCTGACTGCACGTACGCGTACTCTCAAATGCACACATACACACACAGGCACACGCATGCGCACACACATCCACATACACACACATCCACACGCACGCACGCACGCATGCACACACACACACGCACGCGCACACACACACGTGAACGCACACGTGGGGTTGTGTGTGTACAGTTCCCTTCTGGAAGGCTGATGGACAGTGCTCAAAGCACCGTGAAGCATATACAGTCTCCACGCATGACTGGCAGGTGATGGAGCCAAGCCAACATTGGATCATCCAGAACAAAAGCACCCCCTTAAACCCCCTGACCTCCCCCCCAACAACCACCCCCCCCCCCCCCACACTCACAACCCCCACAAACTCACAGTCAAAATTTGTTTTAGCCCACAACATCTTCATATCTCTACTCCAGGAATTGAACATAATATGAAAATTGATAGTAAAACTGACTAAAAGACTGATAAGCAAATGCCTCAGTTTCTATTCTGTCTGACTGAAACTCATTTCTGATGTTCTAGGACACAAGATCATGGCCTCCATGCTTGTTCTTACACAGTAAAATGAACCCAGTGGGGTTTTTAATGAGGCCAAGAGGGATCAAGCATACCCATGGATGTACATCCCAGGGGGAAGTAGGGCACACATGCTCCCCCCCACAACTTTGGGAAAACACCTAAAGTCCCCCTAATATTACCATGTTGTTTTTTTTGGGGGGGGGGGGGTGGTATTGTTAGTGCCCCAACAAAAAAAATCCTAAGGGAAATTTCCTGTTTGCTATCACACAGAACCACAGATTCTGCTGGTTTGTTTTTTGTTGGTTCTTCGTACCTAACTGACCACTTAAAGCGATTGAGCTAACTGACCTCACCTGGTTTACTGAGTCTGAATTGGGTTTGAGCCATAGCGTCACAGCACCAGCGGCTCATTGGATTTCACTTCAAGTTCCTTTGCCACCGCACAACTCCTCCACCAGCCGTGAGCCAAAATGGACGCCTTCGACCCCAACGCTGGTTCTCATGACATCCTACACAGGCACGAAAATGGCAACCGGGAGCCGAGAGCCCCGGGGAGGGGCAGGTGGCAGATGGGGATGTGAGAATACGGACTTTTTAAATATAGACCGCCAGGCTTTTCTGCCGCGTCTCTTGAAGGAAGTGCTCTCCCTCAAGAGACTGCAGCGGACCTCATATTTGTGAGGGTGTCGAAGTTTCGTGTCTCTGGCGCTCGGGGGGGGGGGGGGCACAGCGAAAGGCATCCTCCGACCCCCCCCCCAGTAAGGAAGTCATAAAGGGTCTGTTCTCCATGACTTTCACTGTGATTACATTTTTACCTTCTGAGGCTTCTGCCAGATGCTCTAACCCCAAGGATGGCTTAAAACGGCTCACGTTCTTTTTTACACGCGATCCATTCATGCAGCTGGATGTCTTGCGACAAAGTAATTTGAGGTGAAGTGCCTTTGCTCATGGGTGCAACAGCAATGCCTCATTTGGGAGTCGAACCTGCAGCCTCACATTTACAAGCCCGTATGCTATGGTGCTGTATTTATATGTGTCGTGCTGTGTCTTGGTCAGCGCTTGTGCCAATCATTAAAAGAAAAAAAAAAAAAACTAAATTTAAATTTAAATGGATTTCCGCTTTTCTGGTTTTGCACCAGTACAGAAAGACCAACAGCATCAGCCAATACTTTGACGCACATTCCCCAGTACAGATGAGTTATAGATGAGCTATTGATCTTTGTTATTATTACCCTGTTCGTTCCAGAATTCCTGCTATGCTAACAAATAGATCTCCATGCCCTACGTAGCACAAATCATCTAGATTATCTTCACTGTGTGTTACAACTACTTCCAATTGTAATTTCTGGTTGGTTGATATACAGCATTTCTTTCAGGGGCAGAGAGCAGGAAGAGTCTCCCATGGGCTGGGCTTTGACGGAGATGTTATTAACTTGTTATTAAGGCAGAAGGTAGGCATTCAACCGCAACGTCCTCCATTTGGGCTCTAACCCTAACCCTGACCCTAACCCCGGCACCTCTTATGTCCACAGCTGCATCAACCCCCATTCACGTCCAGGTCACGAAGACGATCCAGAGAACCCCTGGAAGGATCTGGAGAAGCCCTAGCCCCAGACAAAGGGAAAAAGACGGTTGGAAAATTTGCATTTTTACAGCACTGGCTGATATGACTTTGGTGTAATGGTCGCATATAATTATGATGTCTCAGACTTCCTCTATCCACGCCGCTACTTTTAAAGTTAGATTGACACGTGGCCAAAAACTCACATATTCATATTCATGTTCTCCCCCAGTCACTAGAAGAACCTTTTCAACAGTGCACTTCAGCGTTGAGCTAATTGCTTGAGAGCTGATTTTTTCAAAAAAAAAAAAAAAAAAAAAAAGATTTGCATGGTAAAGGCTTGGAATTGAAACCCCCCCCACTTGGACCAACTACCCATTTGGAAAGTGCTACAGTTAAAAAAAAGACAAACAAACCAAAAAAAAAAAAAACACAGGATGTCATAATTCACAAGATTATGGAAAGTGAACGTTAATTTTCTGTGGATTCTAGTTCAACAATGTATGGAGAAAGAGAACAGAGCCTGCAGAACATCACCTTGAATACCTCCCGAAGCCAGAACGTTTTTACACTGGAGAGAATAAAACTGAGACGTAATTTCAAAACACACTTTTATTTACAAGGCAGTACCCAAAATTTGTATAAAAAGATATGCACTGGAAGCTAGTATAAAAAGGCAGCGGAAATAATACGTTTTTTGGCTAAGTGTTTATCATTTGCTACAAAAGTTGTAAAAAGCAGATTATAAAATTATATTTAAAAAAATTATTTAGAAAAATTATTTTTAAAAAACTGAGTATCAAAAACGTTTTTTCCCTGGAACTAGTTTAGTGAAAATGTGGTCCCTCAAACCAGTGTTTATGAAAATATTTTCTGAGAAACTAATTCTCCAAATCTAGTGCAGACATTTTTTCTTTGTAAATTTTTAGTAAAGCTCTATTTGAAGTTTATCTGGTTTACTTGCTAAACTTTTAGCAGCAACTTATCCTGGTTCTTTTGGCATTCAAATGGCACACTGGAAAACAAAGGACATTTGTTCAAACAAAAAAATTTGTTTCTATACAGTATTATTAAAAAGCAAGCTGAAAAAAACAATACCAAAAGAATAAAAAATAAAATAAAAAAGCATAGACACATGAATATGGTTTAAAACCAGGACTCTAAAATACAATACAGAGATCATACATATAGATATATATTTTTAAATATTTCCCAGTATTAAATTTGGTCTGTAATAATGCTTGGGGAAAATACTCTCACAGCGTTTAGATACTGTTACATGGTGTATGGCTTCTGTCAATATTAGTGCATGACAGGCGAAAGAAAATTAATAAGACAATACTGGAGTGAAACACTGCTTGTTTTGCCAATAGATAAACAGTTTTGTGGAAAGTAATAAATTATTCAGGTTGTTCTTTATATTAATATCCATAAAAATACATTTAACAGTTATTATTATAAAAGACGTTTACCTAGGGAATTTAGGCATGCTTTTTTAAAATTCCATTTAAAAATAAAGAATAAACAAACAAACAAAAAAAGAGAAAGAGAAATCTTTGGTTGGTTGAAATCCAACGAGTGTAAGCACAGGGTTAAAATGCTAACGTGCTTCTCCCAACTGTTGTACCACAACAAATAGATTCCCTGCCGTGTCTACCAAGAGACGCTGCAGAGGGAAGGTTGATGTTTCAAAATCAACGTGAAGTGTTTTTTTTTTGTGTTCAGTTTCCTCAATTGCTTTGGGTTTTGTTTTTTTTTTGTTTTTTTCCATAGGGGTTTCACTCAAGCCCTTCTACATGACTAGCGTCCTGGTAGAGAAAGTGTTCATGTATTTACGCGCTGGTTCCGACACCAGCATTTGATCCTCCGTCTTCCCACAAGCCACTGCTTCCCAGGTGGACAGCTGCTTTGATTACACAGGGAGAGAGAGAGAGAGAGAGAAAGAGAGAGAGAGAGAGAGAGAGAGAGAGAGAGAGAGAGAGAGAGAGAGAGAGAGAGAGAGAGAGAGAGAGAGAGAGAGAGAGATAACATCACATGGTCAACTTTGCATAAACGATTGTCCAGTACTGCATATATCACTTCTGTCCCGGGGCTGTGTCATTAGAGCTGGCTTGAAAGAACACCAACGGTATACACACATTATGTAAATTCACCTTTTTTTCCAGTAGGAATAGCAATAACACCAAGTTAAACTCCTGTGAAGTGAGGGCAGTGTGTTTGTGTCACCCAAGAAACTGGGATTTTGTCGGTAGGAAGACGAGTGGGCAAATTTTGAGGAAAATGCTACGGCAAAAAACATTATGTGCACAGAGTAACCACCTCTCCCTTCCACTAGAGTATGGCCTGGTGCAGCTGCTATTGCTAGCTTTACCCGGCATAACTAACACTGTTCATTTCTTCTCATCGCGAAACTTTCCCTTCCCAAAGCAGCGTTGTGCTTTACCTGTAGCGGGCTCCCGTGGGCTTTTCGCGGGATGTGGTACGCTTTGATGAGATTGTCCCCGTCCTTCTCCGACCCCGCCATCATCAAACCCGAGCTCGTCAGCAGATCCTGCGGGGAACCGAAACAGCTCTCTGTTAACGCTAACCCCCGGTTACAGGACACAGGCTTTTCAAAGACTACCTTCACCACAGAAATAAGACAGAAAGACTTGCAGGCATGTCCGGTAGATTGATATATAGATAAATATATCAACGCGGAAAGGTTCGGTAGATAGACATTTAGAAATGTAACTGTTATTGTCACCCATATATAGACAGACAGAAAGACAGACAGACAGATAGACCTCAATTAATCTTGTGTGGGGAAAACCAGCAAATAGGGTTCAACATTAATTAGTAGAACACCACTGGTGGGAGTCATTCTAAAACTCTTATTATGACACCATGACCCGGAGGTGACGGCTGAGAGGGAAAGGTGAAAGGTCACGCACCGGCACGTCCTCCATGGAGCCTGTGGACTGGAAGAGCTGGGCCTGAAGCTCCCCTTCTTCCCACTGGAGACAGTGTCTCCTCTCGCACGGAGACCCCACCTGCAGGCACACCGAAAGCTGGTCAGCACCCCGAAAATGGGCCAGTCAGGGAACTGGACAACCGCCTGTGTACGGGCCAATCAGGGGTGCCAAAAAAGGGCGGGTTCCCCCCTGAGGCTTCTCAGAAAGGGGTCTCAAACTCCAGTCCCAAGGGGCGGAGTCCCTGCTGGTTTCCATGGTTTCCTTTCAATCGGCAGCCATTTTAGGCCGTGGAAATGATGTGCGTAGCCTCTTTGGCCAATCAGTGGCTTAAATGAAGCACTTAAATGCAGAGGGTCATCAGAAACCAGCAGACACAGCGGCCCTCCTGGGTCTGAGTCAGAGATGGGCTCTCGCGTTTTTGGGAAAGTACCTCCTGTTTGATCTTCTTCAGCGCCGGCTGGGCGTCTGCTTGAATCCCAGCAGAGATCTCGGACTCCATGGGCTCCTGTTTGATGACCTCCGCCAGGTTCGGCTCCAGGTGGGAACTCTGAGGCTGGAAAAGTCCCAAAATTCCCAGTGAGTCGCAGCCAGGCAACAGAAGAAGAAGAAGAAGAAGAAGAAGAAGAAAAACAACAACCAAAAAAAAAAGAAAAAAGAAAGACAGAACAGAACAAAAACCCAGGCGGAGAAATTGAATACGGTGCCACCCGATCCTACAATCACTCAATGTCAAACAGGAAGGCAGGTGTACTGTTGTGCGAGCGAGTGGAAACGCCTTTAAAAAAAAAAAAAAAAAAAAAAACCTGTATTGTTGACCATCACTGGAAGGTGATTGGTGGCGGTGCGCGGTGCACTCACCAGCATTTTTAGGGAGTTGAAGTTGACGTCGTGGTGCGCCAGTGCAGTCTTGAAAGGGGTGGGGGTGCGAGGGGACGTCTCCATAATCGACCTTCGCAGATTTGGGGTCCTGAAACTGAAAGGGGGCGGATAGGGGGTGGGGGGGGGGAGTTTGGGTGAACTGTGCAATCGAAGATCAATCGGCGATTTCGGCAATTTGGAAAAGTTCAGTAGGCCACTCCCTCAAGGAACTTACATGTCGTTCTCTTTCTGGGGTTTGAGGGCGTGGTCACGGTGTAAGGGGGAAATCAAGGATTTCGGGGTGCACCCAGGCCCGGAAGACAGCGAGAGGCCGTCCATCTCTGAGCTGTCCTGAGTCCCTGATGTGTTGAAAAACTGTAAAAAAAAAAAATATATATTTTAAACTGAATTATGAATAAACACAAATAAAATACACAGCTGAGCAAAAACACTGGTCAAAACAGAAAGGAATAATTTAATGGAGTAAATTAATTGGGCCACTAACACAAGCTGAGTTTACAGGAAAGGTATACGTATATTAAGGGTTAAATTGACAGCTGTTCTGGTGTTGTGGATCTTTTTTGTTGCCTTCCAGAGTGAAATTTATTATGTGTGATCCAATACTTGATATAATTTTTCATCATTATAAGTGATTATGTAATTACTGTCACACACCACACAAAGCACATCAAACCAGGTGATATTACTGCCAACCAGGCTGGGACAGGAGAACAGGTCTGACAATTTCGCTCCAAAAACTCGTACCCTGCTTTACACAATTCCCCTCGGGAAAGAACAGCTTCAGAACAGCCTCGTCTCACAGAAACTCAACTTGCATTTGTATATTGAGATTTGAAAGAAAAGATAGAAAGAAAAAAAAAGAGGACTACGCATCGTGCTACGTGATTCAGTCAGAGTGGAGAGAATCTGGAAGACACAGACGATGGAGGTCAGAGGTCAAGACCGCCTCCTACGGCGAAGGGAATGATCAGAAAGGGGGACAGCGAATCAGCGAGCGTCCCGAACGACAGAGAAATCAAGACGAGCCAAAAAACGATTAGTCATTCGCCTCCTAAAATGGTGATTAGTTTCTCTACTGGTTTGTTTTCAGCCGATTGGCGGCCGCTGCCAGACTCTTAGCTACCTGCGACGGCGAGAAGGGGAGGAGGTTTTTGATTGGGGAACACTTAGGGGTGGAGCAGACGAAGCCGGCCAATGAGAAGAGGCCGCCGTCGCCACGCGGCAGGTGGCCGCCGCTCCCCGGGCCAGCGGGCGAGGAGAAGACCTTTGCGCCCTGACCAATGGCGAGTTTGCCTAAGCCCCTATTGGCCGGCCTGGAGGCCCTGTGCGTGGCGCTCTCTCTGGGCTCGAGCTCCGCCCCTTTTCTGGGCGGGGTCTCGAGGGTCGCCTCGCCGCAGTTCACCTCAACCCAAGAGGTGGAGTCCTGAGGGAGGGGGAGGCACAAAGCGTTGAGGGCCAGTTTGGGGATGGGAGGGGGGGGGGGAGGGGGGGCGGAGGACCAAACACACCAGAGCCTCAGTGCCAGTGCTCCGTGGTTTTTTTACGTGCGTTCCTTTTCAGCTACTTTACTTGGGTGTGGTTTTTCAATCCAAACGGGAGCACAATGTGAACACCACCACAACAGACAACTTTTCTGTCCAGCCATTACACCAAAATGGAATCTTTTTAGCCAATACACCAAAATGGAATCTTTTTTAATGGATGTCAGCAGTCCACATCTCCACACACATCACCCTCAGAACCCCCCACCCCCCTCCGCACCCTGCCCCTCTGAGAGGAGAGTGGGGGTCCGCAGAGCCGCGCGAGAGGCGGGGCGGCTCACCGAATCGATGACGCAGTCGATGTACTCGGGCAGGGCGGAGTGGGTCCCGCTCCGGCCCGAAGACGCGCTCTCCTCGGGGAGGCACCCGTGGTCCAGCGGCGGAGGGGGGGCCGCGGCCCGCTGCTGCTGCTCCCCCAGGCAGGAAATGGCCACGCCTTCCCCCAGCGGCCCCCCACCCTCGATCATGGCCGCGCGAGCCCAGCCCGCATAGCTGGGTATCTGTGGCTGGGGGGGGGGAGAGAGATGGGGAGAGAGAGAGAGGGAGTGGAAGAGGGAGAGATGGAAGGAGAGGGAGAGAGGGAGAAAGTGAGTGGTAGGGAGAGGGAGAGAGAAAGGGAGAGGCAGAGAGAGAATGAGAGGGAGAGAGGAAGGGGGGGGAGAGAAATATTACATGGTCAGCTTTGCAAAATGGCTGTCCATTACTTCATAAATCCGAAAAAGAGAGGTGAAGAGAGAACAAGGGAGAAGGAGCAAGAGAGAATCACACATACTTGAGCTTATTTTACAGTTTCCCTTACCAATATTGTAATTACATAATGTTCCTTATTTAAAATACTTGTTTTTTTTCCTTCTCTGTAAAACTACTTTCATATAATACTCCGGCAATATTTACTGCGTGTATTATTGTCAATAACGCACGTAACTGAACTGAACTGAGATGAAAGAGGGCGAGAGTAAAATACACAGTAAGAGCGCAGGAGAAAGAGACAGTGAGGGAGAGAGAGAGACAAAGGGAGGGAGAGAGACAGAGAGAGAGAGAGAGAGAGAGGGAGAGGGAGGGAGGGAGAGGGAGAAGCAGAAAAGGAACTTGGCCCGTAAGGGGTTGCACAAGCAAAGGAGCCAGCTAGGACTTGAGGCAAGATAAGGCGATTGCATCACCGCAGCAGTTTGCATGCGAAACACCCTCCCAGATGTTTCCTTGCATTAAATGCCACCCCAGCCCCCCCCCCCTTCAGCCCCCCCCCCAGCCCTCCCCCCCCCCCTCGCGCCGGATCCCCCCCAGTTTTCTCGAGGCACCCCGTAAGACCGGCTTTCGGGTACGCCGTGTTCGTAACAACGATGACGGGTCCGCTGGAAGCGCGCGCGGAGAGAGAGAGAGAGAGAGAGAGAGAGAGAGAAAACAAGGGAGGAAGAGGAGGCTTCTGTTCCCTACGCAGCGGCGGCGGCGGCGGCAGCCCTCGGGAGCGCTGACTGGTTTAGCCTGTCGTTCCGCTAAACCCAGGGCTTGTCAAGCTACAGGCTGGCCTACGTCTGTGGGCAACGCAAGCAGGGAGAGATGCAGTCACATCCAGTCACATCCAGGGTTCACCGGCTTCACTGAAGCACAGAGTGCGGAAAAGTCAGGTGTCCGGTGTGTGACCCAATCACGCGTGCGACCTTCGGCCCACAGAGATCCGTGCTGACCGGTGCTGCCGTGTTTGTCTTATAGCCGTCAGGAGGTTTTCCGAATTAATCGAACGTTTCCGACGTTATCATGTTGCGGTCAGAGTAGACAGATGCGAAGATGGTCGAGGTAAACTTGTGACAATGATTCTATCTGAAAACTCAAATGCGTAACCGCAAGTACTACTACAGAACGTCAGCATCTCCTCAATGTCTGGCATTGTCAAGACAGAAGCTTAATGAGAATTCCAACCTTTGAAAAAATATCAGTTTTTTTTAAAATACAAAAATAAAAATTTTAAGCTCAGGACATCCCAGTGACTCAGCCTTCTCTATCAGAGAACTTCATGTCCACCAGCCCTGTTCAACTTCTACCCCACCACCTCTCCCCCACCCTACCCCCCCTCTATAAAATGTAGAAATTTTTTATCAGGGCCTAATCCATTGCACAACTACAGCCACATTGAAATATGCTATTTCACATAACGGTGCAATATCAGTTATTTAATCAGCAATTACATAGTCTGTGGTTTTTGGGGATGGAGAGGGGACGTGTTACGGGAGGGGGAGGGAGGTATGACCTATGACCCATGACCTATGATCCATGACCCCACGATGCCACGCCGCGGCGGTGGCCTTACCGGTAAGGCTTGCTGGCCGCGCAGCTCGTGTTCTGTGGACATCAGCAGTAGCTCTATCTCCTTCACCCTCTTCTCCTTCTCTGGGTCTTCGTCGTTATAGTGTCTCTGAGAGTTGAGAGAGAAAGACTAAGATGAGGTGTGCGCTTTAGATGTTCTCTCCTACAGAGGTCAAGTCAAAGTGACACAAACACAAACAGGCATGTTATGACTGAGCAGTGAGGATAACCCAACATAAGTAGAAGCATCACAGCTTTCTTGTCGTTCTTTGTTTTACTTTTGTTTCTCGTGTTTAATCCCCCCCCCCCCCTTTAGCGCTAAGGGAAGCTGCGTTAGGCTCTCCACAAACTGCAGTGTGTGAAAACCCCGTTTCCCCTCACTAGCTCTGAGAGTCTGAAAGCCAAGCCTCACTTGTATAGCAGCAGTTCCATGCTGGGGGATGTTCAAGATGTTGACATGCAAGGACACAGGAAAAGGCACCTGCAAGAGCCAATCAGAAGAACAGAAGAGCGCGCATGTAGTTAGTCCAGAGGACAGCTCAGCAGACGGCATCACGTGGAGTTCTATGGGTCCAGGGCGATCGTGATTGGCTTCTGACTTGAAGCACGTACTGTGACATCACAATGGTGCGAAAATTCCCTCCCCACCAGCAAACGTGGCTGTGGTCTCAAATGGTCCACTAGTTCCCTATAGTTCAGCAGACTAACTACACGATTCAGACAATTTGCAACAAATGGCTGACACCCTAGTTAGTCCACTTCACAGGGAATTAGTGGACCAGCCGAGGCACAGCCCGAGAGTTACGGAGTTCGGAGCGAGCCATACCCGTTGGCTGTCGACCTGGAAGAACTGATAGTCGGGGCTGATGGGGGACTGGGCCGGCATCTGCGAGGAGGGGGAGGAGTGGCCAAACCCCATGATGTGGTTGGCCTTGGCGTAGTTCGCGGCCAGGGCTGGCTGGCCCGCCTTGGCGGAGTGCTGGAGGTACCCTTCCTGCTCCACCTTCCTCCGCATGGTGGAATTCCAGTGGTTCTTGATGGCGTTGTCAGTCCTGCGCGAGAAATGCGTTCGTTTGAAACGAAATCCCCTGCAGTAATTCACGGGGGTTTCCCAACCCCATTTTCCGCATGACCAACAGGCCCTTTTTGTTTTTTAAAATCTACTCTGAGACCAACAGCAACTCTGGAATGTCCAAGACAAATTTCTCCTGGAGAATCTATCCATCCATCCTGTCTATCTTAGGCTTATCTGATCACCAGTCTTGACTATAAACAATATTTAAATTAAAAAATGTGGTAAAACTGGGTAATGGTGAGAATCAGACAACACAAGCCACTCACACTGTATTGATATATAAACAGAGTGACTGAAAAATTCTGGGAGAGTCAAGAGTGAACATCCGGAAGGCTTTCCTGGATGTCTCTCAGATGAGGATTCAGGTGTGACAAAGAGGGAACATCACAGCACACCGGGGGCCGGCAGGCTCGAACTGAACACTCAGTCGAGAACTTCAAACGGAAAAACTCTATGTGCTTTCAATGCATCCCGTCCATCGGAATGGACAGGGAGAAGCGACCGAGCTTTTTTCTCCCAGCATGCCCCGCTCACCGTCCGGGCAGCAGTTTGGCGATCTCGGCCCATCTGTTCCCCAGCTTCTCGTGCGCCTGGTAGATGATGCGGTCCTCTTCCTCGGTCCAGGAGGTCTTCTTCACCTCGGGGTTGAGGTGGTTGTGCCAGCGCTCCCTGCACTGCTTGCCGATCCGGCCCTTCAGGTGCTTGGCGATGACAGACCAGCGTTTGGGTCCGTACTTCTGCACCAGCTCAATCACCTGTGGGGGGGGGGGGGGGGCAGAAAGAGGGGCGTCCCATCAGGAAAATGCTCAGTCCCACCAATGGGGGGGGGTTAGGACAATTTTGGGCCCTCTGACTGACAAGCGCCCTCAAGAAATATTAGAACAAGATTTTCTGGGGTGGTGGGGCCCAACTTGAGACCTTTTCGTGGGGTTCGAAAATCCACAGTGGTGCACCCGCCCACCAGGACAGCTGACATCACACCCTCCCCGCTTGCCGAAAATTGACTCCTCCTCGTCCCAAACAAGTTAAACCACACTTAAACACATATACTGAGGCAGCAGTGGGACCAATGGGGTTGTTCGTTGAAAATAAAAGAAAACCTATAAAATATGCACATTTCCTTAAATTCAGGAACACTTGACTACTGTGCTGAGAGGGTACCGACAGTTTCATGCTCCAGTCAGTCAGACAGACAGACGGGTTAAATGACTGCTCCAGGATTAACTTCTGGACAATGATTTATCAGAGAAACCCCCCCCCCCTCCGCCCCCCCCTCTAGTGACTCTTAACACTGAGGGAGGGGGGAAACTGCTCCTCATGGCCGTCTCGCACTCTTACCCGCTGGTCTTCCTCCTTAGTCCACGGTCCCTTGATGAGTTCTGGGTTCAACACCTTCTGCCATCGATGCTGACACTGCACGTCTGTGCGGTTCTGTTAATAAAAATAAAAAAAATAGAAAAAGAAAAAGTTTTAAAATGCGCACATTGCCATTGGTTCCTTCAAGCCAGTGTTCGGAGAGGCGACGCTGATCCCGCTCTTTAAACCGACTCCCCCCCAACCCCCCCCCCCCCCCCCCAGCAGCGAGATCAAACAGGTCAGAGTGCCCTGGGGGCGGAGGAGCCTTAGGTAGGCCTGCCAAACATCCTCCTGGCGGAGGGCCTTACAGGATGCCACCCCCCCCCTCCCCATTCCCCCCCACCGTTCTGGAGGAAAAACCTGGTTGGCCGAGTTTTCCTTAACGGTTTCTACGGCGAAAAACGGGGTTACCCTACTCTTTTTGCCCAAGGCGTCGTGCCTGCCAGTCGCAGGTTGGCAATGTGAAAACTGCAGGTGCCCGGGCAATCCTTGAAGGCGGGTGCAATTAAGAAATGAAACACCCACACGGTTTCTGATTCTCATTATACAACCCACGATTAAAAAAGTTTTTATTTGGAGAAATGAAATCACAGATTCTAGAAGGTACCCCAGAAGCAGGTGCACAAGTGCCCCTTACGTAGGCCATTAAAATAGATTCATTCTCTCTTTCTCCTTCTCTCTCTCTCTCTCTTTCTATTTCTCTCTCTCCCCCTCCCTCTCTCCCTCTCTCCCTCCTCCCCCATCTGTATCGAGTCCAAGAGCACCACATCACTGCTTCCAACTGAACGACATCATTGGCAATGTTTTCACACCTATGCAAATACACAGGGGGGTCACCAGCCAGTGTGTGACTTGCACTTGCACACAACATTCAGCCTTTACAAATATGCAAATCACTGGATGAGCGCAGGGATGAGTAATGGAGAAGCTCTTCTGTGAGCAATAGCTCTCCCACCTCTTTGCATGCACGCCCTTTCCTGGTCCACCATCCCCTTCCACACACCACCATCCCCTTCCACACAGCCCCCCCCAAAAAAAAAACTCAAGCAAAAACCTAGTGGTGAAACTTACGAGAGGACCTCATGGAAAGAGATAAAATGCTGTTGAACAATTAACAGCAATATAATATTAATGTGTATGATAATATTGTTAAAGCTGTGCCACTTACAGGAAGGAAGCTGGCAATTACTTTCCAGTCCTCAGATCCATGGTTTTCAACCAACTTCTTCAATTTCTCATCCTAAATGGAAAAAAAGGGACCAAAAACACACAATTTTACTGAATATTCAAAAAAAAAAAAAACACATTCATAAACACCATTAAGGAATAACAGTGAATGCACATGCTTACTTCTATGTGTTACACACATGATTGCTGATTGATATAAAAAGAGTGTTTTCCCACGGAACACTGCAAGCATTTATTCGTGTTTCTGACTGAAATGCCTCACAGAGGTCCACGATCCAGTTTTTTTTTCGTGCTCAGACAGCGCCTGCGTGTTTTGATGTTAAACTGCTTCGAGTGAATAGTTTTGACCTGCCACTCTAAAGGGATACCAGGCTATGGGGCGAAGGTTGTGCAATATTAGTTCAACGCCCCCCCCCCTTGTTTATTTGCGTTTGCTTACTTCTTCCCGCGTCCATCTCGTTTTGCCGAGGTGACGTTTCTTTGGCAGCGGCCCATCGTAATCGTGGTCATACATCTCGATATCGTCATCATCTTCCTCACTACTGTAAACACTGTAATAGAAAAAAAAGGGCGAACTCAAACAATGGCAGAAAACCAAAGTCAAACAAAACCAACCTTTGATTCTTCTTTTTTTCCCTCTCCCCTTTTCTTTTCTATTCTTTTTAATTTCTTCCAGCCTTCCGCTAAATAAGCAGCGATAATTTAAAAAACAAAACAGCGAGTGACAAAACCTGTAAATCTTGCAGGATCAGGTGCAGGCAAAGTGAGGTGTAAGGTACATATTTTGGAAAAACTGGTTCTTATGTTTTTGGTTTCCACAGATACATCGACAAGGATTGGCCACGTTAATTATTTTCTCATGACTTGTACATGTTGGGACCTGCACATGTATTGTTAAACAACAGGATAATCACTCCATTTGGCTGACGGTCAACCAATCAGGCTTCTAAACAAAGTTGACTATGGAGGATACTCCGTGCCGGATATAATGTCCTTTGTGCACAATGGTTATAGCCCACACAGTGCTGGAACAATCACCGATCTATTTCGCTGTACTCACAGTGTAAAAAGAGGATGGAACCCTGTCGAGTGTGCTCACTATCTCCTTGAAATGCAATGTATAATCTTACTATGTGTGTGGTTACGCATGCACACATCTACTTTTATTAATGTGAAGTATATGCAGATATTAATATTTGAATAAGCTTTTTAATGCTTCGTATGACTAGAAGACTGACTGAACGATACATACACGCGCGCATTTTCTCACGAAACAGATTTCAGACTTTTCAAAATGAATCATCTGTGGCAAAAATAAGTAGATTCTCAACATTAAGAAAACCCAAATGACAATTTCAGAAAATGTATGAACATGGAGCACTGTAAGAAGTCAAATTTAAAAAAAGTTCGCACGCTCTTTAACGTTCATAGCCACGAGATTTCACATCAGTCCCGCGGCGCACCGAGGGTTGGAAAAAGTCCAGTTAAAAAACAGCGCACCTAGCGCAAAAAAACGTGAACGAGACGGTTCGCATATTGTATAACATCGAAATAAAATCCAAAAGGAGAATAAAATAAACTAGTGCACAGTTCCGCTTCTGTTATGGTTTCAATGAATTGCCTCATCTCTCGTAGTAGTACAACGCTCTGTCACTGACAAGCGTAGGCTACGAGATACTTTCAGCACTCCGGCTCGCGACGGTCCACACATAGGCTACTCTCATTAGGACTATCCGACCGTCAGCTCAGAAGTGCGCTGCACGGGCAGTCAATCAACCTCTAACAACACATTTAATAATTTATCGTGCTAGGCATATAGCCTATATAAATGTGTCACAAGGCAGTTACAATTTGTTTAACGTAATTAAGGTTGCTTAGGTACGAGTAATGATGGGAAACGCTTTTAAACAAGATCGAGTAACATCACGGCCCGAGCCTCAAAGTTTAGCACATTTGTGATCATAGGTTCTGACAGAACACAAAGTTACAAGTAATATCTAAAAAACAATGATGCACTGAGCAATTTCTAAGACATTTGAAGCCAACTTCTCGCAGTATGTAAGCATAACGGAAACATTTAGCATCGAAGCAGGCAGTGACACGATATCCGCTAACTTAAGAAATTTTCACAAATGCAGTTTTAATTTTTTTATATTTTCGACTCGTTAAATTTTCTGTACGTGGGGAAGTGAGGTTCTGAAAGCGAACCTGTCACCTGACGCGCGCCACCTGTTTCCACGCAGAATGAATGAAATTTAAATGAACCTGCAGGCACTGAACATCGTACCGCGCTTCGCTTACGGCACCTGCCATATGCGCACCTGACATCTAGAGCGTACAAAAAAATAAAAATCAAGAAAATACAAATGCAGTGAAAACAATGAAAGCGTAACAAAGTTTCATTCATCTTGCGCGTACACTAACGCAGTGACACTAATGTAGCTGGACTGTAGCAAACCGCGCATGCATTTTATTAAATAAATAATACGAATACAAGCGCTTGCATAAGCACGTGCGTCATAAAACCTTTATATATAATTTTAACTTGTGTACATGTAAAAAATTTTAAAATATATATTTGGGGAAGGTAAATCCATTACTGTACCTGTGTCTTGGCCGCCTAGCCATCATTAAGGTAAGAGGGCAGGAGGCAGTTTCTGCAAGTGTTCGGCTACAGCAACTCTCAGGAGGAGGAAGCAAGCTGACATTAAAGAGTGAAGGAGTAGAGCACTGTAAACATCCCATGAAACAAAGAATTTTGGGCCCCTCCCTCCCCGCTGAATTTGGCGCCCCAGGTTTGCGCACGCGCACATCGCGCGGGTCGGCGGGCAGGGGCTGCGGTGCCTAGGAACTGAAGGCGGGTTTTCGGCTGAAGTCCCCGCTAAATGCAATTATTACTAGTTATTATTTCTTGCCTCTGGTAGCGGTGGGGGTTGCTGTTACTGAGGACAATGTAAACAATTAAGGACTGAACTTGGCACGGGCAGCTGCCGCGATTTGTTTGGAGTGCAGGTTTTCGTGCGTCCGCTGTTGCCTGTTGCTCTGTTTCAACCAATTACTATAGCTACTTTCAAATATTTGGCAGGCTAGCTACGCCTTGCCTTTTCAGGACTTATTTGTTGCAGTTTCACATACCAATATGATCGTTTATATGTTTGCATTTAGATCGCTGTGACATGTGGTACTCGCGGTCCTGGCATTGCTCTATGTATTATTTTACTGAAACAGTGTTACTTTCACTTTATCCGTCTCTGAGAGAAAGTGATCTCTCATCACTTAAAATGTGGATGTTTGTTTAAAGGTTGTAAGAAGTTACATCCTGTTATGTGTAAGTTATTCTTATGAGTAGCCCATTGCAAATCTCGAGGTGTGGTATATCACTAAGTCGTCATAAGTTGTTGACCCTGAATTGTATGGACAGAACAAAGATTACGAAAGTGTTTTCTCCGACCTATTTCCCCCCATTATCCATAAATTCATTGCTAAATACCCCGAAATTACCTTTATGACACTGTCCTGAAATATATATATATATATGTGTGTGTGTGTGTGTGTGTAGTCCTACATTTGAAACAATATACGTTGTATTGTCAAACGCTGCCAAACCTGCTCCGAGAGCTTACAAATACTAGTCGAAGTTAAGGGAGAAAGCGTGTGTGCCACCTGTCTCCTAATTCGAATGTGTAAACAGGTAGAGGGCGCCTGTATCGCTTAATTTGGGGAACTTCATCTGCGGATATTAAGAAATTAAGTCAGAGTTTAAACCAACATCGCGTAATTTTCGTGGACATCTTTGTCTCCCGTTAAAATTTGCTCACGCTGTAATACATGCTTTCTGAAACGCACGTTACAGTGGGGAAGCCCTTCGCGCGGGCATCGTGTTATTCCAATTGCAGTGTAGTGTATGACCACAGCCAATTATTGACTAGCGTCCGAGAAATAATGTTCTTCCCCATTGTTTTTTTTTTTGAGCTTTCAAATGCGTGCGCTGGTATGTATCATAATTTCTTCCGCTACCTTACTGTTCCAGTCGCATGCAATTATATCACTCCGATTACTTGTTTGAGGTCGCTGCTACTCATGCGAAGAAAGTTTTTCAACATACAGATCGTGCCAGAGGGCAGTTATTTAATGTGACGTGGGGATCAATCATGGAATTGTGTTTTTTTTCTTCTTTTTTCGTGTGTGGTTGATAACGATGATGTAAAGGATTTCTAAGGAATCTCAAGTCTCGGAGAGACGTAAAAAAAGTCCAAACATATTAATAGCCCATAACTCGTGATTAAGAGCCACAGAATATAACTTTTTCTGACATTAATAATTCCTCATTTTAACGATGTACCATGTGCCTGAACTATTTTTAAAATTTTCAGTAACGATTTCTTCAAGCAATTGCGCTTCAATTCTAACCACTATACTAGTATGTAGGTACAAGCCATTCAAACATTAAGCTGCATTTTGTATGTATACCTTTTACTGGGGTATAATAAATCCATTCATACTTGGTGAGGGGAACATGAAACGTAACTACAATGTGTTTTGTCCTTATATTTAAGTAAGAAAACCCTGCCAGAATAAAAATTAAATAAAACAAACAAAACAAAAAGTTTAAATGTCTTCATATACAGATTAAATACACACACTTGCTTGGACGTGAGCAAGGTAAAGCAATGCAATAATGGTTGAATGAGTTACTCAAAGCTAAGGAAATTTACTAGTAATAACTCATTGTTCAATCAGCTCCAAAGGAGACATTATATACGGTGTTAGTGTTAAAAGTGCTCGTACGGCACTGATTTTCCACTGAAAGTTGCACTGTGTATATACCATAGGATTACATATATTTAACCTCGTGAATATGATCTTTTACTTATTTGTGTTTTTTAATGGTGCTGAAATTTGCGTGAATAACACCTGTTCAGGTAAGGACAAGAACACTGACCCTGATCCTGCGATAGCTATGGGGCTTCTGTTTGAAATTATTCAGATCCAACCTTCTAAATCCCATATAAGGACAACAACAGGCTGGGTTTTTTTTTTTTTTTGGAAGGTGTTTCAAAACCTTCAGCTCATACCCACACCCCAGGTAGCATCTTCTTGATCAAATGTTATTGCAGGCACTGTTAGAATGTTTATTCCTAACTATTCGAAAATATGCCGCAGAAGATCGAAGAATGAACTGTCCCTTCAGCTCTTCTGGTCTGTGCTAAATGTGCACACTCCACAGGTTTTAAAATGACATCATTGTTCAATATTTGTATATTCAAGTGCGGTACGTCTCCAGGGACGGGAATTAAACTTTCTCACCGATATAAAAAGAGAACCTGTTTTAAGCATCGGTTCACTTGCCCGTGTTTAAACGCCCAACCAGATCCTGGGAGCGAACTGCGAAAACCGAACGCCTGGCAAAGCTGCAAGTCGAGTATGCAAATGACGCCGGTAAAATTACTGAGGGGTATTGTGTGCTCAAACTTTTGTTTCAGTGTATTTGCATGGGAATGATTGAGGTGAGTTAAGATTCAGCGCGGCAAAACACTTTCTGAGCGCTGCGGAACACTTAAACGATTCCATAGTGCTTTAAAAAACATTTTTAACTATTAACTGTGGCCTGCTTATCACAGTAGGCTATTCTGGTGTTTTTAGTAGTCTGGATGTAGTACAGCTATAGTTGTTATTTTGCGAGATATGTAATCAGCTCTTATACATACAATAAACTGAGAGGAATTATTTGACGCTATAAAATATATATATATATATATATTTTGTCTGAGGTCTATTGACTGCTTTGAAAAATATGAAAATAAAGTTGTTGGGTCATCGGGAAACTAACCGCATTATTGTGGCTTCCGTCAAAAAATATTAAGTTGTATTAATATGCCTTAATAATGTTTCTTTTGTGTTTTTTTTCTACCTTTTTGAGGTAGGAGCACATTCTGTGCCTTTACATGCCTGGAGTGTCTGAAGACTCACCTGTTGTCACGAAAAACAGAATCTTTCCATTCTTTCCATTCTAACAATAGAAGGTAAAAGGCCATTGTCTTGGAGGTGAAGAGAACTCTGGTCAACCTCGCTCGGTCCACGGGGCACAGTGGAGTACTCAGACACAGGCTTCTGAAGGCCTATTTAGAATCTTGAGATCACAAGACCCACAATGCTTTGCAGCTTTGATTGCGACGGTGGGAACATGCAATGCAGGCTGCTGAGCAGGATCCACTGTGGCTGGATCACATGCCCAGCATGGCTGCCTGTCTGAAACTACCTGGACCTATCTAACTTGGCCACTCATCAACTGCCGGCACCGACACATCCTAGGAGATTTGCCTCGCTATAATATTTGTTTTAAATATTATAAAATTGTAAAATCTGTGTGTACATGCAGGTTATCAGTCTAGTGGCACCTTCTATAGTTACAATACGAATGCCCGTAATGTTAGGTTAACATTAGGCTTACTCATTATTAATAGGCCTGTGTGCCTCCTTGGTGATACAGCATTTTTTGTGTTTCTGTGAGTTACACTGATGTTCTCCACTTCCTTAGGATGCTCAGGATAAGAGTGTCTGCTTAGTGATTGTTATGTGATGTACTGTCTTATGAGCAACCTGGGAAATAAAATAATGTTGACATCCAGACCCCACGGGAAGGAATACATGGTCGGGGTTGCAAACCACAGAAACAACTAGGACGGTAAGAATCTGGTCTTGTAACGTAAAGGTCACAGGTTCGATTCCCGGGTAGGATACTGCCACTGTACCCTTGAGCAAGACACTTAACCTAAGTCGCTCTGGGTAAAATTATCTGCTAAATGCCTGTAATGCAATCTAGAGTGACTAAACACATTTAGCATTTTACTTAACATCCATTTATACAGCTGGACATACTGTATACTGAAGCAACTGAGGTTAAGTGCCTTGCTTAAGTGTACACAGGGTTGTCCTACCAGGGAATCAAACCAGCCACTTTTAGGTTGCAAGTACAGTTTCCTAATCATTATATGACACTGCCCATCTAAATAAATAAAAAATAAAAACATTTTCTACACCAACTACTTTTCCTTAATGGACCTCATGGTTGAGCTTCGGTGCTGGCCCTATAATTCTGTGCCACCTCTGAGATTGTGCTTTCTCACACACACAAAAAAATGAAACTAAACTAGAGACTTGTTGGCACCTTACACGCTCTCACACTTCACCTGAAATGTGTGGCAGAGCAACAAGTTATGGTTGAATGTTGTTGGGCGGCAAGAGACACCCTGAGTATTCTTGCTTTTGCATCTGAGATTCCAGACTTTCGTCCTAAATGTCCTCCCTAAATGGATTTATGGTCCCTATGGTCCCCTGCCATCGTTCTCTCCAGGTGTAGATTTGTCTACAGCACAACAGCGTTGACAAAACAGGTGCACCTGAAGCCCCAGTGGAGGAAAAGACTGAAGAGGATTTTTTTTTTTTAAACGAAAAAAAAAGGAAACAGCGCACATCGCCAAAGTAGGCCTAATTAAACATGCAGGGTGAAATGTTGCAGAAGTGTTGCATCGAAAGGGAAATGTCATCGTCGCCGTTCCATGTTGGGCAAATAATCATGTGCAGAACCTAATCAGATGTGTTGGAAAAAAAAAAATGAAAAAACGCAATCTGCGTGGTACGCCACAATTCCAAAGTGCACAGACAACAGCTGCTTTCCACCACACAGGGTAAAGCCCGCCCCAGAATGGGGGGGTTGGAGGGGGGGGGGGGGGGGTTCCACCCACAGTACTCTTAAGTGTCAGACTAAAGTGTGCCTACTCTGTCTGGGTAGAGCGTGGAGAGGTCTTGTCATTGCTGAACGTTGTCTTGGGCTTGGCGACAAGCCTGGCTCAAATAATCATAAGAAACGCTTTACTGTAACCCTTTAGACATGTCAAACTGGCTGTGCTGAGTCCTGTATGTTTGTACGTTTTTCTTTAAATCAGCGGCCAGCTAAGGCCTGGAGAACAAGGCGTGTGGACTTTTTAGCCAGTCGGTGACTTCAGTGAACCACTGACGGTGAAAAGCGCCCCAAAGGCCCATCACACCCCTGCTTTAGGCAAACGATGCGATGAAAGTTGTGAAGATTACTGAATATTTTTAACAAAAAATCTAAATGAAAAAGACCACACCCATACACACCAACTCGGTGTTGTAGCTCGTTGTCATGCCTCCTAGTTTGACTCGGCGTAATTGCCATAACTTTCTACCAAAAGTGTCTGCCTAATAAATGTAATGTGATGTAATGTATTGGGTGCATAATAGTCACTGGATCCAATGATAATGTGGCTGTGGAGGATGCTGTTTGCAACGCAGTGCTGTATAATCGGTGCCTATGATTTGAAAATAAATCGGCTTATTTTCACCTGCATGGCCCGTGGTGGTTAACACCTTCCAAAATATTGCATGAAAAACTACAGGAAATGAAATCTTTGTGGGTTCAGTCAAGGCCCTTGACATTGGTAACCCCCAGAGGTCAAACCTAGGGCACGTAACATCTTATCACGATTTATGAAATCACTGCAGAAATATTATTATCAGCATTTCATAAATGTGTATTTTGAAGAAAATCAGTCATTGGACATATTGTCTGTTGTATTCTTGATCAAGGTACTTAACCTGCATCGCTTCAGTATAAATCCAGTTGTGTAATAAATGGAGGCAATGTAACTGCTATGTAGAATGTTGTGTAAGTTGCTCTGGATAAGAGTTCTACTAAATGTCTGTAATGTGATGTAATGTAAGAGCATGTTAACATGAGAACGATGTATCTCTGCACAGCTGGGTGGCAAAATAAAGTCACAAAATGATGCCTGCCTGTCAACAGGCTCAGGTTCAGGTGACATTCTACTTGAACCCTACGACCCAAGCCACAGCAATGATTCATCCTCATTTTGTGTTTTTTTTGTTTTGTTTGTATTGTTTTACTTTTTTTCACTTTCTTCGTTTCCTTTTTTAGGTAAGCCCATGTAACCATTGGCAACACAATAAGTGATGTCATGACTGTTCAGCCTTCATGGTTGGATGTGCTCTGGTCCTGACCTTTAGCACAAAGGGCTCAGCCTGTTTGCATGTTCTTTTTGTGAAAACTCAAATAAAATCAACTTTCTGTTTTCCTAATCTTTGAACTAAGGTAATCTCATTTTATGTTTTGACACATGACAGCAAAGCATAACACACAAAATATGCAGCTTAATACATAAAAAGAATCCAATACATACAAACAAACACACCAGAGTCAAAGCACATATAAAAAAGAGTAATTGCACCAGTTTCCAGTGGGAGGAAAAGGGCACTTGTAGATCTTATCAAGAATATGATGCACAGTTTAGTGGCATGGAGTCAAGCTTGTTTATGTGAATCATCGTGAATGATTCATGGATGTATTAATATAGGACTGTTATTTCCTATCTCAGTAACGGATGATTTGTGATCTATTTTGTTTTAGCTTAGAGTCTACAACGAAACCAGGATATATACTCAGGTGTGCAATGACATGTGAGAACTGTAAAGTTTAGCCATCGTAAATCTGCTCAATAAGAGAGACAGTATGCAGTGTGACAATTGACACCAGACAAATAAATGGGCATTGTATGTTTGCTTTTTGAATTGAAAAAAAAATGGACAGCGCAGTATCCTTAAGAAAAGACGTCAGTACCTTTCCCAGTGCGTGCAGAAAATGCAACTAACATAGGCTATGTGGAATTAAGAAACGTCCGACTGTCTGCTTCATTTTTATAGCCTGTCAGAGATCGCTAGGTGCCCACATTAGCAAAATGTTGAGACAAAATTTCGAATGCACAGGACCGCCACGCATAAGACATGTGCTCTCGCAGATAATGCGCATGCGTGACGCACGGTGCGGCCCCAGGAATGGAAACAAAACATGGCGGCTGGGGAGTGAAACATAAATTACGATAGTAGCCACTGCCAACTGTCTAACTGATCAAAACCACCTCTCAAAAGGAGGGGGAAAAGAAAATAATTCAAAATGTCTCGACACAGAAATGTCCGCGGTTATAACTACGACGAAGGTAGATGCTCTGGATTGGTTGTATGTGTCTTTTAAATCCCAAGGCCTTGAACGTTAGTCTAGCTAGCTAGCTAACTAAGCAAGCTGAGCTACTCTGAAAATAATTGCTGTCGTGTCTGTTTCACCGGCCAGAGTTAAGATTTCACTTGGTAGTCGCAGATAAGACAACAAAGTAGCTGGCCAGCTGACTAACGGTATATTATTCATCTCAAATGTATCACCGTTGATGTTAACTGTTGCAACTTAGACTAACATAGCATTTCTCAACGAAGTAGAAAGCCTGTTGTTTAAAACAGTACGACTATAGCTAGCTAAGTTATACCGCTAGCTAGCGAACTGCCATAACCTAAACACTAAAGCTCGGGCTTTAGTCTAGAACTTAAATCCAATTACTATATGACCCTAAATATGCATAACCAACAAGTATCGTTGTCACTCCAATGGCTTGTCCGCAAGATGGGAAAATAAGCAGTTGAACTAACAGTCGTTTTGATAATGTTAGCTCGAAATTACTTAGCTAGCCCAATGAATAGAGGTGAACATATGTTCAGATTTGCTTACAGCTAGTCTAATTTGGCCGGCTCGCAGCTACCAGAATATGAATGCATGTTCATATTCTGGTAGCTATGTTGCGTGTCATTGTTTGCGTGTTCATTCGTGTAAACGTTACCTAGCAAGCAAGCCAAGCATCTCAACTTTGTGTATTTGAGCAAATGCTACCTCGTTTGTACAGATTTCGAAGATGACGACATATATGGGCAATCTGTGGACGATGACTACTGCATCTCACCTGCCACAGGTTTGTATGACACGCGGATTGTCCGTTAGTTCAACTGTTTCTACAATTGCACAAATAACAGCTGGGTACATGTCTTGCCGCAAGGGTAGTACCCAAAACTTCTGCAGTGATTTAAAGTGATTTTTAGGTATCCACTTCAGTTCCTTGACTCTTTTGAACTCTTTAGATGGCAATGGTAGTTTCACTTTCTGTGGCTTTTATGGTCCTTGAGAAACCGAAGCATCATGCTAGTTGGAGCTGCTTTTTTGGGGAGCTGCCATTCTCGTGTTGTTTTGACATACTACTGTCATTAATATACATTTGGGGCCAGGTAACTGGAAATGACTTTTGTCTGCAGACAGTAGGCCGTGTACAAAGCACTGCACACTGTACAGTGTGCAGATGTTTTATTTGTCCCCAGCATGAATATATTACCTGCAAAATGTCTGCCTGCCAGTCATTTCCGAACGTTTTTAAGTCGATATTTTCGACTCTGTAGCGGCCCAGTTCATTTACTCCCAGCGCGAGAAGCAGGCAGCCTTCGCCGAACCCCTGGAGGAAGAGGAGTACGAGGCGGAGGAAGAGATGCCCACGTCCCCCACCGTCAACCACCTGAACCTCGCTCCCCTCGATCAGGGTATTTCATAAAATGATTCAGTACATATGTCAAGCTGTATAAATGGATGCAATGCAGTGCTATGTTTAAACAAAAAAAAACAAAAAAGTTGCATAAGTCACTCTAAATGCCTGTATTGTAAATGCGGGCGGCAGTGTAGCACAGTGAGTAAGGAACTGGGCTTGTAACCGAAAGGTCAAAGGTTCGATTCCTGGGTAGGACACTGCCGTTGTACCCTTGAGCAAGGTACTTAACCTGAATTGCTTCAGTGTATAACCAGCTGTATAAATGGATACAAAGTTGTGTAAGTCGGTCTGGATAAGAGCGTCTGCTAAATGCCTGTAATGTAATGTGGTGGGTGTTTTTACGGGATAACCGTGCTTTGTGCAGGGAGGCTGTACTCTTGTCTGGACCACATGCGGACGGTGCTCGGCGACGCGGTGTCGGAGTCGGTCCTGATGGAGGCCGCGGTCGCCGCCGGCTTCGATGCCCAGAAGGCGCTGGACTCGGTGCTGTCCGAGGAGAACGAGAAGGAGGCGGGCGCCAAAAACCAGCAGGAGGCGGGCTTCGCTTCGCGGGGCGAGAAAGGTACACGACTGCTCACGCCGCCGACCGCAGCTCTGCCGACCCGGCAGCGGACGGGCGCGTTGGGTCGCGGTCACAGACGTGTTCAGATGAAACAAAACAAAAAACGAAATGAGACACTGCGCCAAAAAACCAAAATAATACACTGCGCCAAACAACCAAAATGATACACTGCGCCAAACAACCAAAATGATACACGGTGTCAAAAAAACTAAATGATACCCTGCACCTAAAAACGAAAATGATACCCTGCACCTAAAAACGAAAATGATACACTGCACCTAAAAACTAAATGATACCCTGCACCTAAAAATGAAAATGATACACTGCACCTAAAATCTAAATGATACCCTGCACCTAAAAACGAAAATGATACACTGCACCAAAAAACCAAAATGTTCTGCTGCACCAAAAAACAAAATGATTTGCTACACCAAAAAACCAAAATGATTTGCTGCACCAAAAAACCAAAATGATACGTTGCACCAAAAAACCAAAATGATACGCTACACCAAAAAACCATAATGATACGTTGCACCAAAAAACCTAAATCATACCCTGCACCAAAAAACCAAAATGATACACTGCCCCCAAAAACCGAAATCATACCCTGCACCAAAAAAAACAAAATGATACCCTGCACCAAAAAACCAAAATGATCCGTGGAAATCAGTGAGCTGCCAGTGGAGTATAGTAGCTCTTTGAAGCTCCATAGTACCCCATCGCTACTCTTCCTCACAGGAGATTATGTGGAAGTGTGTGTGTGTGTGTGTAGTTTTCAGGGAGTTTAATACGTGAGTGGCTGTACGGTGCGTTGAGGTTTGACTGGGGAAAGACCATCAGCTGCGGACCAGTGATACGTGTGCTTAAAATGCCCACCTGAGACCCCACACAGGGCCTGCTAACGCGCTAACGTGCTTTCAGTCACGTTCCGAGCCGTAGTTACATCAGTGAAGAGGCGTGACTTTTAGAAACTGACAGAACTCAAGCCCCCCCCCCCCCCCCCCCCCCCCGCTGGCTTGTACTGTACGGCGCGTTGCGACACAGCCCCCCCCACACACCGCTCCCCCAGGTGATCGTTGGCCATCGGTCCCGCGCAACGGCTCACGCCACCATTTTCCAGCGTGACCTATTTTCCTTCGCATGTGACCAAAGGGTCATTGCATCAGTATTTGCGTCTTGAAGACCTCGCTTGCGTGGACCATGCTCGCCAGCGGGCTTTGATCTGAGCAGGCCAACATCCTGCATCGCCGCGCCGTTGAGCTTAATTTACACAACGTTCGCGAGCAGCCAGTAGCTTTGATTGTGAGAAGAAGCGCTCTTGCCGTTATTAGTGTTCACTGTGAGGTAATTACGCAAGCTTGGGTTGCAGTTTCACGGTCCGTAGCTGGGTGTGTCACAGCTGTTTGTATTACCAGTCAATGTGCTGAAATAATTTTTTAAATTATTACTAGAAATGACCTTAAAAAAACGGGGAAAAAAAAATCTCTAAAAAAGAAAAGAGTAAATGTTCTATGTTTTGGAAACTGTATATTTAAGAAAGAGCATTAAAACTCTTATGGAGTACAGGGGTTTGAACTACAGGCTGCAAAGAAGACGGTCAACGATGTGTTTTGCACTCAGCCTTCATCAGGTTGAATTAAGATTTGTTTTCAAACATACAAGGTTTGCTTTCTTTTCTTTTTTTGAGATTTGCTTGCTGTTTTGAGCACCATTTTCTGTTTCTGTTACTTTCTGTCACTCCTTGTGATTTGGTAGAAATGACTTGGTAGAAAATTGTTGAGGGATGTGAACTGTGAAGCTAGTGAGTGTTTGTTTGTGTAATACACACCCTGTATTTGTAGCCGGTAAGAGAAGACTGGCAGATTCTCACGGATATGTCCATGGTCAGAGCTGTTTCCTGAGAGACCGGATTTCTGTTAGTTAAGGTTTTAATTGGTTAGTTTTATTTGGCGTGTATTTTTGGGAGTTGCTTTAGGAGTGTTTGTGTTTGATTTGCTGAGTCCCGTAACGCGCGTTTTAACGAAGTGCCCTTCCTCCCCTCCCCCGCCCCCTGCCGCGATGCACCGCCCGTCGGCTCCCGGTCGTCCGCTGGGCCCCTGCCGTGACGTTTCTGGCTACTGTAAGGTAAGGAGCCATCTTTTCCTCATGTGTCACTCAAACTGGCGCCAAGGCGCACGCGCAGGCCACCGCCGCCGCTCGTCCGCTAGCCGCCGCGAACCTCAGCGATCTCTTAGCGTGTTCTGACTCGGAGCCGAGAGCGTCTCCGTTCTGTCTCGAGCTCGACTCCGGCGCCGGCGGCGTTGGCTCGCCGTTCACGAACGGAACGCACGTGCCGACCGAGGCGCTTGGGAGCGTCAGCCCCGCGCCCGCGATGGGAGACTGCTTCGCGGGACGCGGCCTGGCCGGGCTCGCGAGCGAACGCGATCGGGACCCTGAGAAGGGCGGGGCTTTAACGGGTCGTCATGTGACCGGCTTCGGCTCGGCACCAGGAAGCGGGCCGTTTGAGCTGAAAGGCAGCCTGGCGGAGCTGATGACTCGGCATGATCAGAACCACGGCGGAGGCGGAGTTTTAGGGAGTCACGCGACTAGCTCTGGCACGCCCCCAGGAAGCAGGCCGTGCGGAACAGGAAGTGGCCTGTCCCTGGGCCTCTCCTCCGCTGCAGCGGCCTCTGGGCTCCAGAGCGCCTCCTCTCTCAGTGCTTTGGCCCTGTTGAACGGCGCGGCTCTCGGTTCCAGTCCCCTCCTGAGCTCCCTGGGAAGTTTATCGCTGGCGGACCTCCAGGCGTCCGGCACGGTCGGGGCGCCCCCCGCACCCCTGAGTTTCGCCGGCCCTCGCCCGGCCCCCCCCAGCCGCCCGATAGACGCCCGCGGCGGAGTCAGCGACCACCAGGGCAGCCCGTCGCTGGCCGACCTGATGCAGGAGCACAAACACAGCAGCCCTGTGCTCTACAGCTCCCTCCCCAGTGTGCTGAGCCAGCCAGGGAACCAAACCCCAAAGCTGCCGTCGCCTGGGTTACTGTCGTCAGGGTTATCGCCGTCTGAGTTACCGTTGCCCGGGTTACCGCCACTTGGGTTACCGTCGCCTGGGTTACTGTCGTCAGGGTTATCGGCGCCTGAGTTACGATTGCCTGGGTTACCGCCGCCTGGGTTATCGCTGCCTGGGTTACCATCGCTATCAGCGCTGGCTTCCCAGCATGAAGCCAAGATGTGGCCCGTCCCCGAAACGGGGCCGCTGTCCTCACTGTTGCTGGGCGACAGGCAGGAAGGCGTGCGCCTGTCAGGAAGGGGCGGCGGTCTGCGGGGGGGCGAGTCCGAGGCGCCCGACGGTAAGGGCGTCGGCCCCCGAGCGCGGCCCTCCTCGAACCCGCACCCGAGCATCGACCTGAGCGCGCTCGTCCTGCAGCCCGCTCCGGCCGACCAATCGGCCGCCTCGCCCTCCAGACGGGCCTGTCGCCGGGCGGGGCCCTCCCCGTCGCCGTGTCTCCGACGCGACCACCGCCGGCCCTCGGTGTTCGCCCGCCCCTCCGTGTTCGCCCTGGCGCTGTCGGCGCGGTCGCCGGGGAAACGGCGGCGGGCCCGGAGGGCGGGGACTCACCGGGCGTTCCTGTACGCCAAGCAGATGGAGCTGGTGAAGGCCCGAGAGCAGGGGCCCCTGTTCGACATCGCCCCCTTCCACTTCCAGACCCCCTCCCCCGACGACGTGGTCCGAGCCAATCAGAAGAAGGCGTTCACCCGCGACTAGCGTCCGTAGCGGTTTGGTGGGTGGGCGGGCAGTATGCGGTTTATTAGGCCGATTCCAGCAGCGTTCAGATTTTACAGTTTTACTCACAGTCGTTATTGCAGGAGATGTCTGCACTCTTTTCCAAAATTTTCAGTGTCCCATCTTTTTCAAGATTTTTTTTGGTATCCAACAAAGTATTGCTTTTTAAAGGGATTGTGTGGAAAGGGGAGAGAAATTTTCAGTATTTTTCCAGTTTGTTCACTCCCCCCTTCCCTACGAGAGGTCTCAGAACTTTTGCCGGACTGCCGTTCTGGATTTACTCTGAGCTGTTTCTGTTGACGCACCTCTGCCTGTCAATTAGAAGATTGTTTGCCTTGCGAGTCCATTTGAAAGCCGGATTTGGAGTTTAAATGGCAGGACTGGTTGTTGTGCATGACAATTATTTTAGACCTCAAATCAAGGAAAACCTTTACTGAATATTTTTGCCTTCTTACAAAACCTCAGGATCACTGTGAAAACAATAAGTACTGATTTTTATACTGTGTTTTTTCCCCCTGCATTGTACTTATAACTGATTATGGTCGTGATGTGATCTTTCATCACTTTTAGAGTCCAGTTGCTCTATCCTCATGTAGTGGTGGAAGCCAGAGGGACTTGATTTTTAATGTCTTACTTTGTTTCGAAAAGCCTCATTTTTCATTAACACTTTGAGGGTGGGGAGGGGGGTTGAGATTTTACTTTACCCCCCAAAGAACACTTAGTGTCTCTTACAGACAGTAATGATGGAGCACTGAGCCAGATAGGAGGGGGTCAATGAATGCCTTTTCACCACAAGTTGCAGTGTAACCATGGTGAACTTTTTTTTTATTTATGTACTTTTTTTTCCATGAAGTGATGTTTGGCTGGTATATGAAAAGGAGATGGAAAGAGAGAGAGAGAGAGAGAGAGAGAGAGAGAGAGAGAGAGCGCGCGCGCGCAGCTCACAGGGGTTTGATGAGAAAGAGGATGCGTGTTGCAGGTGCGTCGGCATTGGAAATAATGAGCATCGTGCACCCTTTTGGTTTACCACCATGAAAGGCTGGTATTTAGGCACAGGGACACCTGGAGATTTTCCCATATACAAACGCTCAAGACCAAAGCTCTGAATCTTTCTCATACACACACAAACGCGCACACACACATACACACAAACACGCACGCACGCACACACACACACACGCACAGACACACACACACGCACGCACGCACACACACACACATGCGCAAGCAGGCATTCACACTCACACACACATGCACAGTCACACACAAACACACACACACCCATGCGCACGCAGGCATTCACACACACACACACGCACGCACGCACACACACACACACACATGCGCAAGCAGGCATTCACACATGCACAGTCACACACAAACACACACACACACCCATGCGCACGCAGGCATTCACACACACACACACACACACACACACACACACACACGCGCACGCACGCACACACACACACACATGCACAAGCGGGCATTCACACTCACACATGCACACACACCCACGCGCACGCGGGCATTCACACGCACAGACACA
Organism: Anguilla pacifica; assembly: GCA_039654925.1. Taxonomy (NCBI): domain Eukaryota; kingdom Metazoa; phylum Chordata; class Actinopteri; order Anguilliformes; family Anguillidae; genus Anguilla; species Anguilla pacifica. The sequence continues at coordinate 61,957,845 of CM077289.1, read as the reverse complement.
CAAACACACAAACGCACGCACGCACGCATGCACACACACACACACACAGTCACACACACACACACCCACACACACAGCCGTAAACTTACACTTTTGTGTAGAGTGGACTTTAATTTTTTAAAACATTTAACTTAATGAACATTTTGGAACTTTGTTGGATTTACATGTGCATCTTATCTCTAAATACATGCTTTGAGTGAATATGACAAACTATTTTTAATCTGTTTTTCATAAGAATCTCCATTTCTTGTCACGTTGCATTCCTGAATGTGTTTTCTAGAGTATTTTAGCTGTAATAATTGTATTTTGCAGGCTTATATTTTTATATTATATAGCTAGAAATGTACTCGTGCTCCTTGTCTAATTTGTTGATGATTTGGTGTATCGGGATTGAGATTTGTGTAAATACTGAAATAAAGTTTGCCATACGATCTGTTTTCTGAGGACTTGTTTAACCCTGTAAGGTGCAAGGTCATAAATATGTGATTGGAATGCTCTTAACCGAACATTCTCATGCTGATGTCACAATCGCTGCTGGTGACTGAAAGCAGCGGAGTTCTGGAACTCTGGCTTTTTGAAAAACTTTAGAAAAAACATTCCAAAATAACCGACTCTCAAAGGGCGAAATGTGTAGGTTTTTTCTCTCTCGGGGGTCAGTGATTAGGATGCCCTGCATCAGCTTGGGTGAGGTGGTGATGTGCAGCCCAATGGTATGCCATTCACGACGGTAAGGATGACTCTGTCTGGCCACTGTTCAGGCCTTTAACTTTCCTTTTCATAAGGGGAAAAAAAATGAGCAAACTCTTAGTGATTTGCCCTACTTATTTTTGTCTCACGAAAGGTGAAACGGTGACGGAAGAAACATCTCAAAGTTCTGCTCTGGGTCTGGACTGCTTGCGTTTTAATTTTAGAAAAAACCTTTTCCCAGCCCAGGTTTCTGTAGGTTGAGGGCAAATCAGGGCGAAAGGAGAGTCGTTCGTTTAGCTTTGTTCTTTTTTGTGTGGGCCAGCCCAGCCCCTCTGTGGACCTTTTTGGCGTTTAGCATTGCAAACACCCATAGGCTGCGTGGCAGAGGTCACTGAGCAGTGTTTGGACTAAAAGGGGACTTTCAGAAAGCACAGATTTGGAGGAGGAGATCAGTATCTTCCAATGCCGCAGAAATTTCAGAACCAAATCTCGCAAAAGAAGGGCTTTGCTTTTGATCTGGGTTTAAGATGCTTAAGACTTAAGAAGTCATATCTGAAGTGGACCTGTTTATTCGCGTTTTCTTCCTTTCCTTTGCGCTGAAAATGTTTTTTTGATTTTTGATTTGAGTGTGTGTGGAAGCGTGTCAGGCCTGTGATTTGAGCGAGCGAGGCTCTGGGTCGCTCTGGGTCGCTCTGGGTCGCTCCGGGACTGGGTCGCGGGACAAGCTGAGTTGCCTCTGAGCAGGAAACGGGGGGGAACTTCCGCCTCGCCGTGATTCAAATCCCTTTGTCGGCGTCGTTTCGCAGGTCAAGAAGGCGGCGAGCTGGTTGCTGAAGCTAATTGAATCTGTGCTCAATAGAGAAATGTGTGGGCTATTGCAGGAAGTGGTGCAGTGAAAATGTCAGCTTTGCAGTGCTCTGTGTACCATCTCAACACCTCTCTGTGTCTCTCTCTCTCCCTCTCTCTCTCTCTCTCTCTCTCTCTCTCTCACTCACTCTCTCTCTCTCTCACTCACTGTCACTTGCTCCCCTTTCTTTCTGTTTCTCTTGGTCTCTTTTTTTTTTTTTTTTTTAACCGCCTACGTAGGAAAAATGTGATCCTCTCACAGGCCCTGAGCGATGACACATTTTTTATTTTATTTTTTTCTTCTCTCCCCCCCCCCCCCCCCCCCCTTTCTTTTTGTGCCTTTTTGGTTGCCGTTAAATTCTGTGGGCTGGAGCTCTCTGTTCTTCGCGGTCCGGACCGTCACGTTCGCGGTCTGGAGATGGACTGACCGTACCTGGGGTCCGGTTAGCGGGGGGCCGTGCGCGGGTGCAGTTCTGAAATCTTCGCATGCCCTCCACGCGAGCTCATTCGATGACCTTTGCACTTAGTCCCGTCCGTCCCGCCTTGTGACTTCTTCTGCCACGAAATGGGGTTCGAACCCGGGCCTCGCACCCGCCCACAGGCTCTGAAGACGAGCGCGTGACCGGGCGAAATCGCCCCCTAGCTCAGGGCAACGTTGTTATTTCGAAGTCAAGGGCCGCGTCGCCGTGCAGAGAGTGTTGTCACGGCAACCCGCTACCTTAGCCTTAGGCCTTAGCATTGCTGCACCTCACTGCGCGGGCTAGCCGAGCTGCACCCGCTGCGCTTCCCGTCCACACGGCTGCTCTTTCGATTTTACGCGCTTGAGTGGAAGGGGAGGCGTGGGGGGGGGGGGGGGGGGGTGTTTCGGGAGCCTGTCGAACAGGAACCAGGGCTCGCCCTTCCTTGGAACTTGGAACTCCCTTTGGAAACTCATCTCCCAAGTACGAGCTTTGGCTGTGCAGCCCTGTCACCTGTGCTCAGGTACGAGCTTTGGCTGTGCAGCCCTGTCACCTGTGCTCAGGTATGAGCTTTGGCTGTGCAGCCCTGTCACCTGTGCTCAGGTATGAGCTTTGGCTGTGCAGCCCTGTCACCTGTGCTCAGGTACGAGCTTTGGCTGTGCAGCCCTGTCACTTGTGCTCAGTGAGCTTTGGCTGTGCAGCCCTGTCACCTGTGCTCAGGTACGAGCTTTGGCTGTGTAGCTCTGTCACCTGTGCTCAGGTATGAGCCTTGGCTGTGTAGCCTTGCCACCTGCGCTAACATACAGCCCCCATTCACTGCTAACAGGCTATAGGGTTGGAGTGGGAACCAGGTAAACATGCGGGAGAGTGCCGCAGCAGAACGGATGGTGTTTGTAACTCTTAATGCCTCTGGCATGGTTGGCACAGGCTAGGCACAGATGCATTATGGGATATTTGACATGGGTCATTGCTAGGACTGCTTGTCCGTCTGTGTGTTTTAAAACGCATCAGGACAAAGATTGATTGTAACGTATAAACACTGATTTGTACGGCACTGCATCTCTGTGGGACTGTGGATGTACACCAGCTTGGCATTCCACAACAATGAACATTTCAACGTTTTTTAGCAAAGATGCGGGTAGTTGCCAAAAAGGGTAGAAACGCTAATATGAAATCAGCCCGTGTGAAGTTGGACTACCATGTGCAGCCTGGATAGATGCTATCTGGCATGGCATAGAGCCTGACAGCATATGGAATTCCAACGGAGGGGCGGGGCAGAACTTCCACAAGAAAGTCGGTTGACTATCGTGCCTTGTAGATGGAGAATGCCGTCTTGGATCCTGTGCCAAGTCTGGTTCTGGTCTAGCAACTCAGAAGGCCTTGGCAGAAGGGATAACAACGTCGTCATGCTCATCAAAGCACTGGGCGATGCCACATGCTGTATGCTGTGGTTTTGGGGATTTGTCATCTTGGAAGACGACGCCCCACCTAGCAGGAAAGGAATGTTATTAAATGGGATGGAGGTGCTCGCTCAGAATCATTAAGTATCGATTAGCATTGACGCTGCCTTCTAAAGGGAATAGGTGCACCCAGACCATGCCAAAAAATGCACCACTTTAGAGCCACCAGAACCCCTCACTGGTGGAACCTCTCAGGCCTGTTGGCTTATTTAGGTGGGTTCCACACTTACCGTACTCATCTGTTTTCCAAGAACATAGTGAAGGATAAAGATGATTCACCTGACCATATCGCAGTTTTTCACACCTCGGTAGTTGCCAGTGCTTTATCAGTGTTTTTTCCCGCTACATTCTCATAGCAGTGCAGGGCCCCCGCCCACCGCTGCAACATTTTCTCGAGCCAGGTGCAAAAAATGATTCAATGTCTCGTCCATAATCGTATGTCGCGGAAAACATTAAAAAGAGAATTCCGCCACCATTATTTAGACAGGTGAACAGGTACAGTAGTACAGAGCTGAAGGGATTTGAAATGAATTGTGTGCGGGAGTCTGGAACTGTCGTCCATCTTGTGACGTTGGTTTGTGCTTTGATCTCCTCCCTCGAGGAGAGGAGAATCGGTTATAATCTGATGGTGTTGAGTGCCTGGTGAATTAGTCATTGTATTAAGTAATCGAGGGCAAATGGCTGAGAACGTGTGGAGGCCGATAATCAGCTTAAAGGGACTTTTCCCGCCTTATCAGGTGTCTGCTCAGCAGCCGCCGCCGCCGCTGTTTTATGAATGTGCGAACAGAGGAAGAAGACGAGGGGATCCACTGCACATCCCGAATTGGACCAGTACACTCGCCGAATAAAGTATTCTTAATAAATTACGGTAATGGCGAAAGTTGGAACATTGTTCGAGGGCTCATACATTTTGTAAAACGAATGGATTTTATGTAACGACTACATACTGTACAGTAGAATAGCAAGAGCCTGTCCACCACTGCAAAGTGAATTTCTAGCGGAGACACCGTTTATGCACCACTGTGCTCTGCTTGAAGTCCAGATCTCCTCACTGGGTTCATTGTAAGGCTTCATGAAGACAGGCGACCGTGTGCTGGAGGGTGTTGGACCTCCTCTTTCAGGCACTGGGTCTTACCAGTGACTCAGACTGCAATCTTATCAGTATCTGGCATGGCGTAGATCCTTGACAGCATATGGAATACCAGCGGAGGGCCAGGGGGCCATTTTCACTAGAAAGCCAGTTAATTATTTTAAGGAAGTTGTTGACGGAGATGGAGAATGCAGTCTTGAATGTTGCTCCCAGATCTGGTTCTGGTCTAGCGACTCAGGAGGCCTTGGCAGAAGGGATAACATCGCTGTCATGCTCATCAAACCATTGGACGATGCCGCATGCTGTATGCTGTGGTTTTGGGGGATTTGTCATCCTGCAAGACGACGCCCCACCCAGCAGGAAAGGAATGCTCTAAAATGGGATGAAGGTGTTTGCTCAGAATCGTTAAGTATTGATTAGCATTGACCTTGCCTTCTAATGGGGGATGGGTGCGCCCGGACCATGCCAGGAAGAGGCACCCCACACCACGTTAGAACCACCAGAACCCTTCTCAGGTGGAACCAAGCCCTCTGAAATGTAGGCTTCTTTAGTTGGGTTCCACACTTTTTGTACTTTTCCGTTTTGTTGACAACACGGTGACGAGTGATTCATCTGACCATATCACCTTTCTCCTCTCTTCGGTAGCTTGTTGCCTCCGTGCACTCCTTGAAGCCCAGATTACATAACTGGATTCATTTTGAGGCTCGGGGTAGGCCGGTGATCGTTTGCTGGAGTGGAGGCACTTTCATCATCGGGCTGTGAGTCGGGAACTACTGACTCAAACTGCAATCAAGCTTACGTGGTTTTAAAAAAAAAAAAACCAAAAAAAAAACCAGAGCGTTCTGGCAGTCCGAGCCTAGGGTTCCCCGCCCGTGAGTTAGCAAACTAATTCTTGCTTTTTCTTATGGTCGCCGACTTGAGTATGAATTGTGTGTATTTGTCATCACATACTCAACCAGTTCTAGTGAAAAAAAGAAGCAGTCGCTATGTTAATATTGTGGTAGGCTGCCATTTCTCTTTTTAATCGATGTGAGAACACTCGGGATGACTCATCTTAAGGAAAGGTGACATGGCAGGTATTCAGCATGAGTTATTGGCAGGTTGTTCTCAAACCCCCCCCCCCCCCCAGAAAAAAAGACTGGGATTAACGGGGAGTGAGGAGCACGTCTCTCAGACAGCAGCTCAGAAGTGCTTCTTGATTGGCTGCGGGCGTCCCTGCCGCGCTTCGATGAGTCCTTGCCGTGTTTAGATAAACCGCGCAAAGAAAAGCCATCCTCAGGCTCAGCACCGCTATACGCGACATCGCCGGTTTATTGAATCTTTTTACGGAAATTTGTGCTCTGTGGAGGTGTTACTGAGAGAGAGAGAGAGAGGCTGTGTGAAGTTAACGAGCGATGCGATTTTTAATTAACCGAGACTTGCCTCTTCCGGTGTACGGGGACGGGGACGGGGATGGCTGGTGTGAAAGTGAGAATGCCGAAAGCTCGGTAAAACGCCTCGACTTTGACCGCGTGCTTTCGCCGAGCGAGTGGCGGCTTGACCGTGTGAGCGGAGCACATGGGTTGGGAGGTCCGGCGTCATAGGTGTGCGGCGGGGGCGTGGGGGGGGGGGGGCGGGGGGGTAGCCCTGGAATGCTTGTTTTGTCAGAAACGCGCTGGGCGTGGGGCTCCTCGCAGTTCCGTTCGCTTTTTGGCTTGTTTTTTTTTTTTGTTTTTTTTTTTGTTTTTTTGATGAGGCTGCGCTCACCGCTGTGCTCTGCTACAATCTCAGCATCTCTGCACCTGCTGGGTTTGAAGACTTTTCAAACAGTTCAACCAGCCCAGCACAATAAGGTCATGTTCAGATGTTACTTACCGTACGCACACACGCTCTCGCACACACACACACACTCACACTCACACACACACGCTCTCGCACACACACACACACTCACACACACTCTCGCACACATACACACACAAACACAAACACGCACACTCACACGCAAACACACATGCATACACATACACACTCACATACACACACACACGCATTGAAACACACATACAAACACACACACATGTACACACACACTCACACACACACACACACACACACACACACACATACATACACTCAAACACACATGCATACACACACACACTCGCACACATACAAACACACACGTACACACAGACACAGACTCTCACACACACATACATACACTCGAACACACATGCATACACACACAAAACACTCATGCATACACACAGACACACACACACACACTCCCACGCACACACACACACACACACACACACTCAAACACACGCATACACACACACACACACACACACACACACACACACAGACATACACTCAAACACACAAACACACAAACACGCACACACGCACAGACACGCGCGCCAGTGCACCAAGATCTTTGTCTTTCCTGGAACAGATGGACATGAAAATTGCTGTATGCAAATGGCTTTATTTTCCCAGTTCATCTTAGTTGCTTTGGAGTTTAGGCCTCAGGACATTAGCCTGGCTGAAACCCACACTGTAAAATTTACTCAACAAAAAAATACATACTTTTTAGCGTAGAGTAAGAGTTTAATGTTCAGTTCATTTACCAGAAAGTTGGCTGTACTGAAGCTGGTTTAGTAGTTATCTGTAGTAGTAATGTGTAAACTTTAAGGTTGAAAAGAGTCTGGGGCTTTGTTGTATTTAAAAGTAAAAAAACAAATTTTTTTTTTTTAATTTTTTTTTTTAGGAGTAGGTAATTAATGTGGACTGACACATGGATGCAGATGGGGCTTAATAAATGTTTGAGTGTACGTACTGTACATAACGCGAGGGACTTTCCCGAGGGGGGAGAACGAAACGCTGCCAGAACTGCCTTTGAATGCTCCCTCCTCACATACGCAAATAATGTTTTGAAACCGATAACACGCAGTCCAAAATCCTTCCCATCTCTCCCTGGGCATTTCGCACAGCTGCACGTATCACTGGTGGAGTTGCACGGTCCTGGAATCCTGAAATTCAGTCCCGTAGGGCGCCCAGATCCCTGCTGTCTACTGTACTGCAGCGCCCTCTATTGGTGGATGTTCCACAGCCACAATTCTTTTAAGGTGTTTGTTCTGTGTGTTACTGCAGGGGTAGGAAAATAGACCTTAGCCCTGCTCAGCGATTCTACTCTGAGTTTCATAGTTACAAACAAACAATTTGGAGGTTTTTTTTTTTGCGGAAATATTTGCGGTCGTCTTTTCGTTCGCTATTTCGCGTTTTTGATAATAGCGCGTGGCTGATAACGATAGCGGCGAGATGTGTTTTTTGAAAGCTCAGGCTCTCTCGCGGGCTGATAAGCGAGCGCGCGCGGGATTCCCTCCCATTCTTTGGGCGCTGGCGATAATGGCGGCCTGCGTCTGCGGGGGCCCGATAGAGCTGCCCCGTCTGGCCAATTATACCCCGCCGTGCCAGATAAGGCAACCGAATTCTCCGTTCCCTGGTCTGGCGAGAACGCCGTGTGTCCGTCTGTCCCTCCTGCTCGCGCCGCCCGGTCGCCTTGACGATCCGTCTGGGAAAGAAAGGCGAAGCTCCTCCAGCAGAGAACCCGTATTTTCGATTTTCCCATAATCCATCTGCACGGGTGTCCATTTTTTATTTTATTTTTATAGTCCAACAAGTGTCCGTTTCTGAAGTTTCCCATAGTCCCACTGTAACAAGTGTCCGTTTCTGAAGTTTCCCATAGTCCCACTGTAACAAGTGTCCGTTTTTTGAAGTTTCCCATAGTCCCACTGTAACAAGTGTCCGTTTTTTGAAGTTTCCCATAATCCCGCGGCAGCGACACTCGTCTTGGACGCGTTCCCCGGGGCGTGCGGTCGGCGGACGAGGCCTGGCGGCACGTCCCGCTCACGGTCACCTCCTCGTTCGGCACGGGTGCGAGAGCTCGCTGAGCTCCGGGGGAGGGGACTGAGCTCGGCTCTGCACTGTAGCCGAATATGAGGAAGCTTCCGGAACGGGAGCCCTGGGGAACAGGAAGTGGGGGGAGGGACCCTGGGAGGCGAGCCTCAGATCATCCCTGTCTCCACTTCCTGCTTGTCCGTCACTGTGTCCGCGTTGGGAAGATACGCGGTGCTGTGAACGCACAGTTCATTTCCTGTACATGACCAGTATATACAGTATGTGCATACTATACATACTGTGCATACTATAAATAGTATGCGAAAACGGTCGATTGGTTCCTTCATTTTGTTCTTGGAAAATAATTTTGAACTCTTTTCTGTTCATAAGTATTTTATTAGATAAATCACTTGAACTGACCATTATTTATTTTATTTTTTTAAATCATGAACTGCAGTGGAAGGCTGCTCGGGCCTGAGTCCGTTCCAGTGTGGGACAGGAGCAGCGTTGCTGTTGCTTGGCTAAACCTGAGTAATCGTTTGGAATGAATCCCAGCGCACAAACCGGCCTTCCAGGATCCTTGCGCGTCCTGTGACACGGGTCATTGTGTTCACGGCTGAGCGAATCTGGCTGCCGTGGAACATGCGCATGTGATCCTAAAGTCAATATCACAGAAAGGTGACATAATCTTTATGCAGATTCTGGGTCTGGCGCTCGCCACGGTGACATCACCCGTCATGAACGTGTGATCGTTCCGTTAGCGTATTTAGGAGCAGAATATAAATGGTAAACGAGTAGGTGCCGGAACAATCCACAGCAAAGTAATATAACATTGTCATAAAGAAAATTATGACTTATCCAAAATTTAAACCCATAATAAATACAATCTGGTTACATTTAGTTTTTATGGGTTTGAATTTTGGATGAGTCGTGAATGAATGATTTGATGCAGCCTAAGTGGGTTGAGTTAGCATGCAGCTGTGTGAAGGGCCACGCGGTGCAGTCTGAAGTGTGTGCACTCGGGCTGACTGAGGGTGATCGCTGAGTAAATTGGCGCTGAGTAGCGAGTCACAGAACGCTCGGTGTTCCGGAACCCGGCGTGTCACAAGTGCGACGGCGGCAGGAAGACTCGCGGCCGCGGCTGGGGTGCCAGTCTTGCTCAACATCCTCCTCTGGGGTGAGCGGGTTCCTGGCTGAACGTGGTCAGCCCTGGGGGCTGGCGGGTGTAGAAATACAGAGCTGGGGGGGAGGGGGCACAGTGCTCTGGGGGTGGGGGTGGCAGAGCTGGTGGGGCACAGTGCTGGGGGGCACAGTGCTCTGGGGGTGGGGGTGGCAGAGCTGGTGGGGCACGGTGCTGGGGGGGCCACAGTCCTGAGGAGGGCATAGAGCATAGGTTTTTGTAAATCTGAGTCAAATTTACATTTGAACCATAACTGGAAAAATGAGCAGTTTTGCATGGTTTCCTGGATAGATACCGCAGTGTGATGTACGTTCCTACATCTCCCACGGGCCTGTAGCCAATCACAGTCCTGATTTTGGGGCACACTTTCAGATGGGCCAATCAGAGTCCAGATTAGCAGTGACTTGGGGCCCCCATTCAGATAGGCCAATCACAGTTTAGATTGGCAGTAACATTAGGCACATGATTCAGATGGGCCAATCAGAGTCCAGATTAGCAGTGGCGTAGGGCTCACATTCAGATGGGGAAACCGTTGCAAGGTGTAGCAGGTGTGTTTCCCTTTCTGCAGTCTATTATTAAAGAGACTGATTCCATCAGGTTCTCATTTCTTTGTGACTCTAGAAACCTCCCCAGAGAAACTCCCCAACACTTACGTCAGCCCAGGCCCCGGAAACTCCCACAAAGCCCTGTTTTATCTGCACACACACACACGCACAAACAACACATACACGCGCGCACACACACACCATGCACACACACACACACACACACGCACAAACAACACATACACGCGCGCGCACACACACCATGCACACACACACATATATAAACACACGCACACACGCACAAACAACACATACACGCGCGCACACACACACCATGCACACACACACACACACGCACACACACACACGCACACAAACAACACATACACACACACACACACACGCACACACACAAACAACACATACACGCACACACACGCACACACACACGCACACACACGCACACACACACACACGCACAAACAACACATACACGCGCGCACACACACACCATGCACACACACACATATATAAACACACATACACCAGGCATGTATGCACACACACACACACACACACAGCTTGCACTGCTGCAGTCCTCTAAGGCAGCTGCAAGGTCTTGAGCAAGAACGTGCTCCAGCTTTATTAAAATCGTTATAGTTAATAAGCTGGAGACAAAGATCATTTGTGGTCTGCGTGTGTTTTTCTCAAGTGTCTAGTGCTGAAGACGTTATCTCTGCTGTCACTTAGCTCTGTCTGTCAGGGCACTTTTCCACACGGTGGTTTGCAACCCAGAATGGGTTCAGGCAAAGCCGCGCTCTTGCATTTTTTAAATAACTGGAAGTCAATTTTTTTTTTAAAAAAGGAAAGTTTAAAAATGAGAGAACCAGTGAGGGAAGATGACCTCGTGATGAACGTATTTTTGGGCGTGTGTAATAAACGTGCCTGTCTGCTGATGGCGTGCTTCACCGTTTGAGTTTGAGCAGGCGAGCGGTGGCGAACCTCAGGACGCCATCTCCAGCTGTTTTGCTTAGCCGTCGAAAATACGTTCTGTGGCTAAACCATTTATGCGCTTTTTAAACCTCGCAAAAAATAGTTTTAAAATCGGCTCTTGGCACGCGCAGGTGTCCAGCGCAGGGTGGCGAGAGCCAGCTGGGGACGCATGCGAGGGGGAGGTTTTGGTTTTGGCGGGAATTTCACTAGCCGCCAGCGCCCTGGCGGTCCTCGGCGGCCGCCGTGTGGCTCGCCCGGGGGACCGCGGAGAGAAAGTCAGCGGCGGTGAGCGTTGGATTCGCGCGTGTAGCGGAAGCGGGCGACGGCGCGCTCGTGTGAGCCCAGCTCGCAGAGAAGGACGCGGCGACGGGGCGGCCGTCGAAACACGTTTGGACTTTTTTTTTTTCTTTTTTTTTTTTTTTTTTGAAAAAACAGCAGCAGTCGGTGATGAACCCGTAACTGCCGCGTGGTAACTCGGGGCGACGCTCGGCGCGTGTTCCGGGCACAGAACCCATGAGCGGTGGTTTTTTACCGTACGTTCACCCTTTTATTCCGGAAAATCCGCCGCCGTCTCATCAAGTCAGAGTGGGGATGGCCGCTTCGTTTCCAGGGAAACGAGAGGGAAAAAAAAAAAAGAAAACTTCCACCGGTTGCAGTTTTCGCCGGGTGACAGCTGCCGACCGCTCTGACGTGGAAGAGAGCGGAAAATTGTTCTAGAGCGCTGCTGTTTCCACTCAGGAATACAGCCTCCCCCCCCCCCCCCGTACCCCGTCCTTCTGCAGGTATGCCGTTGGGCCTGACTTAGGACACACACATCCCTGAGCTGGGATTTGAGCCTATGACCTTCCACATGCCAGTGTTGTTACTGCGACTTAGTGAGACTTTGCGCTGCTGTACTCAAAGCTAACGGCCTTTGGGGCTGCCTATGGGGTGAGCTGCCTGTCTTTACAGAGAAATGAAACAGAGACTGTTCTGTTCATGGTCCAGGCACAGCAGCACTGCAGCTGTGTGTGTGTGTGTGTGTGAGAGGTGTGATTGTGTGTGTGTGTGTGTGTGTGTGTGTGTGTGAGAGGTGTGATTGTGTGTGTGTGTGTGAGGTGAGTGTGTGATGTGAGTAAGTGTGTGTGTGAGGTGAGTGTGTGAGATATGAGGTGCGAGGTGCTTTTGAGTGACCTGGCCGTACGTGGTACCCCCCCCCCCCCCCGTACCCCGCGGTGCGTCACGGGCCCCCTGGGTGCCGGGCTGTGTGGTTGATCAGACTGTGATCTGACGCGCTTCCCGACGCGCACGCGTGTCACTTCCTGTTTGCGGCGGGGCTGAATGGTGGCGGGTGTGGGCAGTTCGCGCCTTCGCCCGCGGGATGACGGGACGTCCTCACCACGCCGACCCGTTTCCCTGAATCACTTCTGCCCAGTGCGCCCTTCGGCAGCTCCTCCTCACATGCTCATAGCTGTTACCTGCAGCTCGGCTTCATGGGGCTGTACTGTGGGAGCCATTTTTATGTTCCCTCAAGTGAAGGCTGAAAGTTTTTTTTAATTCATTTTAAATTTTGGGTAATGCAGTTCTGAGACGTCCTGGTAATTGTTTGTTTTTTTTCCCCCTTGTGTTTTTAATTATAATTTTTTTTTTGTTAATACATTCAGCAAAAATGAGCATCACAGTATGGCCACAGCACTCGAAGGGTTAAAAAAAAAAAAAAAAAAAGGATTTTTTTGAACCAGGTCTGGCCAGGTACTAAGTCAACAGTGAAAGGTTCTGTGGTGGTTCTCAGATCGCGTGGGGTGTGTTCTCCTGGCGTGGTGGGGGCGAAAACATTTCGATTATGTCGGTCGTTATTTAATGATGCTGATGATGCTTCACCCCGTGGTAAAACCTTTCTTTTCTGCAGAAAGGCGCGTCTTCCCCCATCCACAGAACTTGAGTCGTGAACCAGTGGCTTAAGCTGGCCCGAGACTGCCATTACAGTTCATTTTATTCCCCCTGCAGAATTCCGGATATTGGTATAGACCATGCCGTGGCACACACAGGGTGCACTGCCCATATGTGACCCAATACCTTACCATGTGCCTTTACATTTGTGTTATAGGCATATATTGTGTGATCTTTAAAATATATTTCTCTGTGTGTGTGTGTGTGTGTGTGTGTGTGTGTGTGTGTTTTTCTACTACACGTATATGCACGCACAGAAAGAAGTGGCATGCAAGTCATTCGGCGAGAGCCGTCGTCATTGGCCCGTTTGAAAATCGAACGTAACTGTCAATGAGCGTCTGAGAAAGTTAACCCTTTCCTTGCTAGATTATTTTGGTCAAACGACAGCCCAGATGACATCTTTTCAAACTGCCCCTTATGAGTCAGGGTGTAGGAATGACTTGCACTGCTGACCTCAGAATGGCAGAATGCCTCAGTGGAGAGGCTTTGCAGTTTCACAACACCGATAATATATGTACTTTTTAAAAATTACGTTTTTTCGTTTTTTTTTTTAATCGCCGTCATTCAGGATGTGCAGAGAACCTGTGCATGTATGTTCTCTCGGGGTGAAGGGAAAATAAACATGAAAATGTGTGTTGTTTTGTCTTCATAAAAAATGGGTGCTAAAAATAGGGCATTCATTCTAAAATGACGCACAAATTTTCCCCTGGTATTCGAGCGCAGTGCTGGTCTGAACTCCTGCAGGGTGTTGTGGGCTCTTTTTCCAGGCAAGCAGACTCCCAGAAATCTGCCAGTAAACTGCAGCTATCTGCTAACTGGGCGCATTTCAAATTTAAAATGCATTCATTGTTTTTGTCCTTGTTTACCTTGTTTACTCTCAATAAAATAAATTTAAAAAACCATAAAACCAGAAATAAAAATGGATACATTACATCGCAAAGAGCTGCAGTAGATGCTCACAGAATCGGCTGCACTGTTAGCTTATTAGACCTTGCTGACGAACACAATCAAGCGCATTTACAACTGCAATTTATCATTTCGCCATTTGGATCGGCACGTCTTGTAGCCAAAACGACTAGCACACAAAATATGGCAAGAAATTCCCCCACTCGAGCTGCAGTTGGTCAGATCAACACCATTGCAGTGATTACACAGGACCTGTGACCTAAAGGGAGGATGAGTCTGTTTTTTAAATGGGAAGCTAACGAAGGATCGTTGCTGAAGCTGAAGTTACCTGTGTGATGAATGAGTGAAAATGTGAAGGGGCTGTTGAGGTGTGCGTAGGGTGTGTGTGTGTGATTTGTAGCACGCTGCTGAAATGTGTACAGAGTGCAGAGGTGGCTGTTTGTTTTTTTTAAGCTTTAAAGTGCACTTTGTGCTGAAATGGTTTTTATTCAGCAGGAAAAGGAAGAGACCCTCCTGTAAGTAAGCTCGACTCGGAGGTTGTACCCAAAGTGGCCCGGATGACCGTCTCAGGAAAGAAGCAAACGCTGGGCTTTGACCTGCCCAGGTAAGGTCACCGCCATGACCTGTTGCATTACATTACATTACAGTGCATTACAATGCATTAAATTAAATTAAATTAAATTAAATTAAATTAAATTAAATTAAATTAAATTACACGGCATTACGTTATATTTCAGTGCATTGCATTACATTACAGTGCATTACATTCATTTAGCCAGACGCTCTCATTCGGAGCGACTTGCGATGCTGGAGAACATAAACTCCAGGCCTGGCCACAGCTTTCCCACGCCGGCGGCGTGTTCCGCACGTCTGCTCCCACAATGCACCTCAGCCACTCGACCCGAGGAGCGGGCGGAAGAGTTATGACTGTGCACGGAGCCTTTTAGGAAATTTAGCCCAAGTTGATTTATGACCTCCGGGTCCTGAGTCCAGCTGAGTCAGACAGCCCTGGGTGGAGAGCTGCAGTGCAGTGGAGGGTTAGGGTTAGGGTTAGCTGCAGTGCAGTGGAGGGTTAGGGTTAGGGTTAGCTGCAGTGGAGTGGAGGGTTAGGGTTAGGGTTAGCTGCAGTGGAGTGGAGGGTTAGGGTTAGGGTTAGCTGCAGTGCAGTGGAGGGTTAGGGTTAGGGTTAGCTGCAGTGCAGTGGAGGGTTAGGGTTAGCTGCAGTGCAGTGGAGGGTTAGGGTTAGGGTTAGCTGCAGTGGAGTGGAGGGTTAGGGTTAGGGTTAGCTGCAGTGCAGTGGAGGGTTAGGGTTAGGGTTAGCTGCAGTGGAGTGGAGGGTTAGGGTTAGGGTTAGCTGCAGTGGAGTGGAGGGTTAGGGTTAGGGTTAGCTGCAGTGCAGTGGAGGGTTAGGGTTAGCTGCAGTGCAGTGGAGGGTTAGGGTTAGCTGCAGTGGAGTGGAGGGTTAGGGTTAGGGTTAGCTGCAGTGGAGTGGAGTGGAGGGTTAGGGTTAGCTGCAGTGGAGTGGAGGGTTAGGGTTAGGGTTAGCTGCAGTGCAGTGGAGGGTTAGGGTTAGGGTTAGCTGCAGTGCAGTGGAGGGTTAGGGTTAGGGTTAGCTGCAGTGGAGTGGAGGGTTGGGGTTAGGGTTAGCTGCAGTGCAGTGCAGTGGAGGGTTAGGGTTAGCTGCAGTGGAGTGGAGGGTTAGGGTTAGGGTTAGCTGCAGTGCAGTGGAGGGTTAGGGTTAGCTGCAGTGGAGTGGAGGGTTAGGGTTAGGGTTAGCTGCAGTGCAGTGGAGGGTTAGGGTTAGCTGCAGTGCAGTGGAGGGTTAGGGTTAGGGTTAGCTGCAGTGCAGTGGAGGGTTAGGGTTAGGGTTAGCTGCAGTGCAGTGGAGGGTTAGGGTTAGGGTTAGCTGCAGTGGAGTGGAGTGGAGGGTTAGGGTTAGCTGCAGTGGAGTGGAGGGTTAGGGTTAGGGTTAGCTGCAGTGGAGTGGAGTGGAGGGTTAGAGTTAGCTGCAGTGCAGTGGAGGGTTAGGGTTAGGGTTAGCTGCAGTGCAGTGGAGGGTTAGGGTTAGGGTTAGCTGCAGTGCAGTGGAGGGTTAGGGTTAGGGTTAGCTGCAGTGGAGTGGAGGGTTAGGGTTAGGGTTAGCTGCAGTGCAGTGGAGGGTTAGGGTTAGGGTTAGCTGCAGTGGAGTGGAGGGTTAGGGTTAGGGTTAGCTGCAGTGGAGTGGAGGGTTAGGGTTAGGGTTAGCTGCAGTGGAGTGGAGGGTTAGGGTTAGGGTTAGCTGCAGTGCAGTGGAGGGTTAGGGTTAGGGTTAGCTGCAGTGCAGTGGAGGGTTAGGGTTAGGGTTAGCTGCAGTGCAGTGGAGGGTTAGGGTTAGGGTTAGCTGCAGTGGAGTGGAGGGTTAGGGTTAGGGTTAGCTGCAGTGCAGTGGAGGGTTAGGGTTAGGGTTAGCTGCAGTGGAGTGGAGGGTTAGGGTTAGGGTTAGCTGCAGTGCAGTGGAGGGTTAGGGTTAGCTGCAGTGCAGTGGAGGGTTAGGGTTAGCTGCAGTGCAGTGGAGGGTTAGGGTTAGGGTTAGCTGCAGTGGAGTGGAGGGTTAGGGTTAGGGTTAGCTGCAGTGGAGCAGAGGGTTAGGGTTAGGGTTAGCTGCAGTGGAGTGGAGGGTTAGGGTTAGGGTTAGCTGCAGTGCAGTGGAGGGTATGGGTTAGCTGTAATGGAGCGCAGGGTAGCAGGGGAAGTTGTGGGTGACGCTGGCAGATGGAAGCTGTAGTTTCTGCTGCGGTGCAGGCCGCCAGACGAGGACGGGGGAGGATGTTGCGGCGGTTGTTTCCACGCTCTTGTATCGTAAACGCGGCCCTGCAGCCGTGTACATCCCCCCTGGTCGCGGTCGGGGAGAACAATGGGCCGTCGTCTGGAGCCCTGGCTGGAGCCGGGAGATTAATGTCATCGGCAGGAGCCCCGCCCTTTCACCACACTGCCCGGCCCTGCACACAGAGATTACACCAGGCCTCTTCATTTTAACCCTTTCAAGAGTAGGGGGTTTTTTTTGTTGTTGTTGCAGTGTTTCTTTTCTTCAGTCAGTGTTCTAGAACTCCGCTGCATTCAGTCAGCAGTGGCGACTGTTACATCAGCATTAGAATGTTGGGGTAAGAACGCTCTGATCACGCGTTTGTGACCTCACACACACACACGCTAGCTTAAAGGGTTTAATGTCAGGGTGCACCAGAGGGAGGTGGTGTGAGCAGCCACAGAGGAAGGGCTGAGTGATTGGCACTGGGGTCGCTAGTGTGGCTAGGCTAACGTAAGGTTCTCCTTGCAATGGCCACTGTGCGTTTGCTGTCGCGCCCACCTCGAGTTTGAATGTGCTTCTACTGTGGGATGCTCTGAATTAAAGGGCCTCTTCTCAATGAGCCAAAGGTCGTTTAAACAGCAGCTCTGAAGGTTCAGGTGGTGCACCAGCGGGAGATGGGGAGGGTGACTGAAATTCGGTCCCTGGTTTTGGTCTGACTCACCACTAATCTGCGGTTTGAGTCGAGCTTCACTCTTCCCTCCGAAAACGCTGGTGAGGCTGAAGATGGTGTCTGTTTAAATGCCCCGCATCCTGGCGATGAGCGTAGCGCTGCTGCTCTGACTCATCACTTTTTTTTTTTTTTTCTTCTGCAGAATGTGTCGAGGTGTCCGTCCCGGGGCGCTCGCGTTACCGGGGGCCGGGACGGGTTTCGACCCGGCCCCGGGTTCGACGGGGCCTTTTGCGTGACTGGGCTCCAGCGAGAGAGCGTTCTGTCTCTCCGCTGATGCTCGATTCGGGCAGAAACATCCCCAGCCCTCTGTGGCCAGGGCTCCGGTTTTTACTCACCCGCGTGGGAAGTTAAAGAAGTGACAGTGATCTCTCTTCACCCCCCAGCTTCTATTTTTTCTGCTTAAATGTCATATTTTGTGTGCTTTCAGTAGGACGTCCCGGCTGTGAAGTGTTGTGTTTTTTCCGTCCCTCCCCCCTTTCTGTTTTTCTTTATTTTTTGGGACTTTTCTTTTTTCACCTTAACATCCTTCTCTCTGTCTTGCTGTCGATTTGTGGCCAGTCTACACGCATCATGATACAATGCTTGAATGTGCGCTTGCATGGTTAAACCTGTGAACCATTTTAGCACGTTCTCAGTTTTATTTCAGCTTCTTTGGTTTCGCTGATTGAGCTTCTGAAATTCATGCTAAGCCGAATCTAGTGCTCTCCTCCTGTTCAGTTACACCCAATCAGGTTCACCCATCCCATTAATTTACTGGCCAATCAGATGCACTCATCCAACTCAGTTGCAGCCAATCAGGTGTACCTGTCCCATTAATTTACTGTCCAATCAGATGCACTTGTCCCATTCACTCTCCCATGAGCCAGTGTTTGTCTTACTCCCTGTAGTCCATGCAGCGCTACAGGAGTGAGGCAGCGCCCATCACAGACAGCAACTGGCTGTTAGGAGGGGCTAATATTGTGGGAGGGGCTACTGTTGAGGGAGGGGCTAATGTTGAGGGAGGAGCTAATATTGTGGGAGGAGCTAATATTAAGTGTGGGGCTAATATTGAGGGAGGGGCTAATAATAGTGCAGAAAGGGCGAGAGCACTTGTGCCCCATTGATCTGTACTCTGGGTTATAGTGCTTATGAGGTGGGAATAGAGAGAGAGAGAGAGAGAGAGAGAGAGAGAGAGAGAGAGAGAGAGAAAGAGAGAAAGAGAGAGAGAAAGAGAGAACGTTTTGCTCCTTTTCCCAGCTCCGAGGAGAATGGAATTCTGGGTGCCTCTGCACGCAAGGGGGCGGCTCCCGACAACGTCGTCGTCGCCGCGACGACGGCGGGCCCGGACACGCCGGCCCGCCCGGCGGCCAGCGAGGACCCGGGCGCCGTGCCGACCCCGGTGAAGCCGTCCGGTAAAGCCAAGCAGCAGCTGAACGTGCGGGAGGAGCTGGAGAAACGACAGGGAGGCAAACCGCTGCTCAACCTGGTGGTGATAGGTGCGCGTCCCGCACACACGCACGCACCCACCCACACACACACACACTCACACACACACACTCACACACACTCACACACATATATATACACATACACACACACGCGCAGGCACATATATATACACATACACACACACACACACACACACTCACACACACTCACACACATATATATACACATACACACACACACGCAGGCACATATATATACACATACACACACACACACACACACACACACTCACACACATATATATACACATACACACACACAGATACAGACACACACAGAGAGACACGCACGCACACACACACGCACGCACGCACGCACGCACGCACGCACGCACGCACGCACGCACGCACCCACACACACACGCACGCACACATACATACACATACACACACACACACACACACACACACTCACACACTCACACACATATATATACACATACAGACACACACAGAGAGACACGCACGCACACACACACACACACAGACATGCACGTACGCGCACACACAGATGTATACACACAGTCACAAAATCACACTCTCACACATGCACACTTACACACTACATTGCAGTAGGATGAATAGACGCAGGTAATTGATTAGTAGCGTCTCACAGAAGGCTGAGTAGACAGTGTGGATGGGCCTTGCTCTGGCTGCGTTTGGACTGTCCCCTCACCTGGCGCCTGCAGGTCACGTGGACGCAGGTAAAAGCACCCTGATGGGCCACCTGCTCTACCTGCTGGGCCACGTCAACAAGAGGACCATGCACAAGTACGAGCAGGACTCCAAAAAAGCCGGCAAGGCCTCCTTCGCCTACGCCTGGGTCCTGGACGAGACCGGAGAGGAGCGAGAGAGGTGGGTTTGACTCCACAACCCCCCCCCCCACACTTTTTCACTCCTCCAAATTTACACCCCGGTAAAAGAGAGCCGGCCTTGTAACCTGAAGGTTGCGGGTTCGATTCCCAGGTGGGACACTGCCGTTGTACCCTTGAGCAAGATATTTCACTTGCAGTGCTTCAGTAAAACAACCTGCTGTATAAACTGGTACTATGTAAAAGAAACTCTCCACTCTGTGGAAGTAGCTGGCAGCAGTAGTAGTTGGATAAGAGCGTTTGCTTAATATAAATGTAATGCCTCAGGGGTGTGACCATGGACGTGGGGATGACGAAGTTCGAGACGAAGACCAAAGTGATCACCCTGATGGACGCGCCGGGACACAAGGACTTCATCCCCAACATGATCACCGGTGCAGCACAGGTACAGTCCCGAACTCTGCGCAGGTACATTGCCTCAAACACTCTTCCAGCCAGCCCTGCTGCTTCTATACAATCCCAAACTCTGCACAGGTACATAGCCTCGAACGCTGTCAGGGCCACACCTACGCTTCTGTACTATCAACTGATCTGCACAGGTGCATAGCCTCAAACACTCTTCCAGCCAGCCCTGCTGCTTCTATACAGTCCCAAACTCTGCACAGGTACATAGCCTCGAACGCTTACGCAGCAGTTCAGGCTTCAATAGGGAATTCGGAATGTAGCCCCATGCAAAAACAGCTCAGCAGGAGCAGGGTGCATTGTGGGAAGGCCCTCGTGACGCCGGGCTGTCTCCCCGCAGGCAGACGTGGCGGTGCTGGTGGTGGACGCCAGCCGGGGCGAGTTCGAGGCCGGGTTCGAGTCGGGCGGGCAGACGCGGGAGCACGGGCTGCTGGTGCGGTCCCTGGGCGTCACGCAGCTCGCCGTCGCCGTCAACAAGATGGACCAGGTGAGGCCTGTCGTCACGGCAACCGCATCAGGACCGCAGCAGGGAGGGTGCAGGTTCCACTCGTTCAGAACACTCTCTCTCTCTCTCTCTCTCTCTCTCTCTCCCTCCCACCCTCTCTCTCTCTCTCTCTCTCCTACCCTCTCTCTCTCTCTCTCCCACCCTCTCCCTCTCTCCCCCTGCCCCCCCCCTTTCTCTCTCTCTCTCCCCCCTCTCGCTCTTTCTAATGTCTGTTTCTCACAGGTGAATTGGCAACAGGAGCGCTTCCAGGAAATTCTCACCAAACTTGGCCACTTCCTGAAGCAAGCCGGGTTCAAGGTAATGCCTGTCTCTAAGATTGACAGCCCCCCACCACTTTCACCCCCTGAAAACACCCAGATCTCAGGGATGTTCGTGCAGGACCTGTGTGTGTGTGTGTGTGTGTGTGTGTGTGTGTGTGTGAAAGAGAGAAAAGGTTTGTGTGTGTGTGTGTGTGTGTGTGTGTGTGTGTGTGAAATATTTGGCAGATTGGGCTCTTAGAGTGCATGTTGTGAGCAGAGCCAGTGTGTGATCTTTGGCAAAGTGTGTTTGAGTGTGCGTTCATGCTGCAGAGAATGATTGTGTGTGTGTGTGTGTGTGTGTGTGTGTGTGTGCGTGCGCGCGCGTGTGTGTATTTATGCTGCAGAGCGTGTGTGTGTGTGTGTGTGTGCGTGCGTGTGCGTGTGTGCGTGCGCGTGTGTGTATTTATGCTGCAGAGCGTGTGCGTGCGTGCGCGTGTGCGTGTGTGTGTGTGCGCGTGTGTGTATTTATGCTGCAGAGCGTGTGTGCGCGCGTGTGTGTGTGTGCGCGCGCGCGTGTGTGTATTTATGCTGCAGAGCCTGTGTGTGTGTGTGTGTGTGTGTGTGCGTGCGTGCGTGCGTGTATTTATGCTGCAGAGCGTGTGCGTGTGTGTGTGTGCGTGTGCGTGTGTGTATTTATGCTGCAGAGCGTGTGTGTGTGTGTGTGCGCGTGCGCGTGTGTGTATTTATGCTGCAGAGCGTGTATGTGTGTGTGCGTGCGCGTGTGTGTATTTATGCTGCAGAGCGTGTGTGTGTGCGTGTGTGTGTGTGCGCGCGCGTGTGTGTATTTATGCTGCAGAGCGTGTGTGTGTGTGTGTGTGAGCGTGCGCGTGTGTGTATTTATGCTGCAGAGTGTGTTTGAGCGTGCGTTTATGCGTCCCGTGTGTGTGTGTGTGTGTGTGTGCTGCAGGACTCAGACGTGTCGTACATACCCACCAGCGGGCTGTCCGGAGAGAACCTGACCACCAGGAGCGCCATTCCCACCCTGACCTCCTGGTACCAGGGGCCCTGCCTCCTGGAGCAGATCGGTGAGCCTCTCCTCAGGGCCTAATGACATCAGATAAGCGACTGGCCAATCGCACGCAAACACGGCTAAAACTGAAAATCCAGTGTGTTTTTTTTTTTTTTTTTGCATTTGAAATATTCCTTCTCGCAGCAGTTGTTTCGGAGAAGATAAGGCACCTTCTCTGAAACTTCGTCAAAAGCGCGTCAGAAAGCACTTCTGCTGATCGAAACTGTTGGGGATTGTGATTTAATTGCACTTTTTTTCCTCTTTGAAAGTGAAGATGAATCATAGTGAACTCCGCTTGCGTCTCTGGCGTGCGAATTCAGCCCTGGTTATCAACACCACACCCCTTTATGTCACATTCTGG
Source organism: Anguilla pacifica (assembly GCA_039654925.1). Classification (NCBI taxonomy): domain Eukaryota; kingdom Metazoa; phylum Chordata; class Actinopteri; order Anguilliformes; family Anguillidae; genus Anguilla; species Anguilla pacifica. The sequence continues at coordinate 61,935,416 of CM077289.1, read as the reverse complement.
TGCGTTCAGCAGTTGTCTCTCAAATCTCTCCCTGCATGTGTTGTCTGTGTGCATACCACATGGCCAGAAGTGTGTGGACACCTGACATCCAACATCTCATCCAAAATTATGGGCATTAATGTGGAGTTGGCCCACCTTTTGCTGCTATGACATCCTGTACTGTTCTGGGAAGGCTTTGTACTCGATGTTGGAGCATTGCGGCAGATATTTGTTTACATTCAGCCAGAAGAGCATCAGTGAGGTTGAGAACTGATTTGGCGACTAGGCCTGACTCTCAGTTGGCTTTCCAATTGATCCCTAAGGTGTTGGATGAGGTTGAGGTCAGGGCTCTGTGCAGGCCAGTGAAGTTCTTCCACGCTGTTCTCGACAAAACCGTTGTTTGTTATTAACCTCACTGTGAGCCCAGGGCCATTGTCAAGCTGAAAAAAGAAAGGGCCTTCCCCAAACTGTTGGGGAAGCACAGAATCATCTAGAAGATTTTCCTTCACCGGAACTAAGGGGACTAGCCCAAACCATTAAAAAACAGCCCCGGATCGAGGCTATGTCCCGATACTTTTGGTTTGGAGCGTTAAGCAAGTACATGGTTGAAATCCAGACCCGCACAGACACAGAGTGCAGTGAAGCTACGCTTGAAACGAGCCTCCAGATCCAGATTGCTTGTCAGAGGCTGTTTGAGTCAGCTGGTGGAGAGTCGCTCTGTGTACTGTAAGAGGGAAATGAACGTAATGCAAGAGGCAATACTCATTTGACCCGGACGTGATTCAGCCGCAGCCTTTCTGAGCGTGACGCACAGCGCTACGCTAACGTGTGAATTTACGCGTCACAAAAACATTCATCAAATAAAATTTTTTTTTTTTTTTTTTTTTTTTTTTAAGGCGAAGCTCGCTTTCTCATGGCTGCTCTCTCTCTCTCTCTCTTCATCCAGATGCGTTCAGACCGCCGCGGAGATCAGTGGATAAGCCCTTCCGGCTCTGCGTCGCCGACGTCTTCAAAGGTACAGCACCTGCCCTCAACCATAACTTTTTTTTTTTTTAATAAAAAATGATTTTACACCCCCCCCTTCTCCCCCTATTGTATTTTCATTACCGCGTCCTCCACTATCTTTCTCAGGCTGCAGTTCATAACTGGGTCTCTCACAGTATTTTAGTCTTAAATTAAGACTTAAGCACTTTTTCTGTTACGTAAGACAAAAAACTATGTCAATGAGGTAAGAGTTTTGCTCATTTCAAGATTTGCCAAATGGGGTGAGAAAATTTCACTTGTCTAGCAAAAAGTAACTTAAAGCAAGTGTTATTTTCTACTTGTGAGGGAAAAGATAAGATCTTAAGTCTTACTACAAGAGTTTTTTTTTTTGCTGTGTGCAAGGTGGAGGAAGCCTCTTCATACAGGCACACCTGTAGGGGGCAGTGTACTGTGATAGTTATAGATAGAGAACTAGGCGTGAAACCCATGGGTCGCAGGTTCGATTCACTGGGGTGGCAGTGTAGTATAATGGGTAAGGAGCTGGTCTTGTAACCTAAAGGTTGCAGGTTCGAGTCGGTTCCCCACCCTGCCGTTGTACCCTCAGGCCAGGTACTTGACCTGAACGGCTTCAGTTAGGTGTCAAGCTGTGCGAATGGCGCTGTGCGAATAACTCTGTGGGTCACCGTGGATACGAGCGTCCCATGAGCGTTGCCATAGCGATGACCCCACCCCCCCCCCCCCCCCCCCACCCCCACCCCGTTGTCTGTTGCCCCCCCCTCCCGCGCAGATCAGGGGTCGGGGTTCTGCGTGACAGGCAAGATCGAGGCAGGGTACATCCAGACAGGAGACCGCGCGCTGGCCATGCCCCCCAACGAGTCCTGCACCGTCAAAGGTACCGCCCCCATCCTCAGTCCCTAATCCCGCTATGAGGTAAGGTAGCGCCCAATCCCTAAATCTGAAGAATTCATGAAGAATTAAAGTCTTCACATTGTGCTTGATTGCAAATGATTACTTGAAGAGAGGTAAAACATGTTATAACTGGTCAAATTAAAGATTGAGGTAAAATCAACAGGCTTCTTGGTGAAACTGGTGAAAGTGTGGAAACACAAGGGCACTAAAACTAAGCATGCTCCAAATAATGAAGACTTTGAAGAGTCAAACCTGCATTGCATTAACAAGTTTAAGGAGAAAATTATGTGGTGAGGAACTTTTAAGGTCCACCGTCTTAGCACCGAAACGCAGGGGCAGTGCCCTCTGGTGGCCGCATTAATATCCCAGGGAGAGCTCCATGACTCAACTGCTGAAAGTGTCGCTGCGTTCTTGGGTGTTTGTTGACAGTGAAATGGATCCAAAATTGGCTGGCTGAAAGGCTGCAAAGACACGAAAGAAAGTTGAAGTTGTCGAAAGAGACTCTCCCTTTCCTGTCCTCCATCATAGTGAAAACTGATGAGTCAGAAAGCAGGGTGCCTGCGTGTCTGCAGCTGTTTGTCTGTTTGTCTGTCTCGCCACACTGAAACGGACTACTCCCGTTCTCTCTCTCTCTCTCTCTCCTCTATCTCTCTCTCTCTCTCTCTCTCTCTCCCTCTCCTCTCTCTGCCCCCTCTCCCTCTCCCTCTCCCTCTCTCTGCCCCCCTCTCCCTCTCCCCTCTCTCTGTTCCTCTCCCTCCCTGCCTCTCCCCCCCTCTCTCAGGCATCACGCTGCATGACGAGCCAATCGAGTGGGCCGCTGCTGGGGACCATGTCAGCCTCACTGTCACCGGCATGGACATCATCAAAATGAAGTCAGTAAAAAAACACCCTGCCCCGCCCCGCCCTTCCCCTCCAGTTTCACTGCCCCACCCAAGGAAACCCACAGTCTGCTGGGTTAGCCTGGTCTCCCCCCGCCCCGCCCCTTTCACTGCCCCACCCGAGGAAACCCACAGTCTGCCGGTTAGCCGTCTCTCCCCCCGCCCCGCCCTGCCCGTGCGGCCCCGCTAGGCTCCGCCCTCGGCGTCTCTGTCGACGCCGCGCTCTCTCTCAGTGTGGGTCATACTGAGAGAGTGGGAGCTGCTCCTGCTTCTCTCCTGCCTGCTGGCTGCTGTTGTATTAGACTGAGTTTAGCGTGCGGTGGCTGCAGTATCGGGTCCCTGGGCGGGGCGGGGTGGTCGGGTGGTCGGGGCGGGGCGGTTGGGACAGCTGGGTGGGGGCGCCAGCTGTTTCCGCGCTCCGCGTTTGTCACTGGCGTAACTGGCGGCTCTGCTCTGCTCTGCTCTGCTCCCAGCGTGGGCTGCGTGTTCTGCGATATGAAGGAGCCAATCAGGGCCTGCACCCGGTTCCGCGCCCGAGTCCTGCTCTTCAACATCGAGGTCCCCGTCACACAGGGCTTCCCCGTAAGAGCCTGCCCCCCTCTAATACACACACACACACACACACACACGAGCCTGCCCCCCTCTAAATACACACACACACACACACACACACACACACACGCACACACACACACACACACACACACACACACACACACACACACGAGCCTGCCCCCCTCTAAATACACACACACACACACACGCACACACGCACACACACACACACACGCACACACACACACACACACACACACACACACACACACGAGCCTGCCCCCCTCTAAATACACAAACACACACACACACACACACACACACACATAAACACAGGGCCTGGCCCCCTCTTCTGCTCTCCAGCAGGCACTGTAACACACACAAACACGGGAGCTTAATGGAGCAGTGGCCTTTAACAAAATTCAGTGTGCTGTAGATATACTGTAAACGTGTACTTTTGAAAGAAGTATGATTACAAGTATTTTACAACTGGTTTTGTATATGTTTATATACATTATCTGAAAGTAACAGTGATTTGTATATTTGCACATATTTTAAGTGTTAAAATACTACACACACACACACACACACACACACACACAGCACATATTTTAAGTGATAAAATACTGTTTTTTGCGACACATTTTCGGTGTGTTCTGTTCCCGTAGAGGCGCCCCGTTGGCACGGTCCGCTCTTGACCGTGTTTCTGTGACCCGCAGGTCCTGTTGCACTACCAGACCGTGAGTGAACCGGCCACCATCCGCAAGCTGGTCAGCATCCTGCACAAAAGCAGCGGGGAGGTTCTCAAGAAGAAGCCAAAGTAAGCGCCCCTCTTCAGGCTCTGAGGGGGGGTGCTCGGGGGGGGGGGGGCGGTGGGAGTGCAGGAGGGCACTGAACACAGTGGTGCTCAGGTCCGTGTTCAGTAATGTGCTGAACACAGTGGTGCTCAGGTCCGTGTTCAGTAATGTGCTGAACGCGGTGGTGCTCAGGTTCGTGTTCAGTAACGCGCTGAACGTTGGTGCTCAGGTCTGTGTTCAGAAATGTGCTGAACACAGTGGTGCTCAGGTTCGTGTTCAGTAACGCGCTGAACGTTGGTGCTCAGGTCTGTGTTCAGAAATGTGCTGAACACAGTGGTGCTCAGGTCCGTGTTCAGTAACCGTGCTGAACAAGGTGGTGCTCAGTCTGTTCAGTTAACACGCTGAACGTTGGTGCTCAGGTCTGTGTTCAGTAATGTGCTGACACAGTGGTGCTCAGGTCCGTGTTCAGAAATGTGCTGAACACAGTGGTGCTCAGGTCTGTGTTCAGTAACGCGCTGAACGTTGGTGCTCAGCTCTGTGTTCAGTAACGCGCTGAACGTTGGTGCTCAGCTCTGTGTTGCTCCCCAGGTGCCTGAGCAAAGGGCAGAACGCGTTGGTGGAGATCCAGACCCAGAGGCCCGTGGCGCTGGAGCTGTACAAGGACTTCAAGGAGCTGGGGCGCTTCATGCTACGCTACGTGGCTCCACCATCGCCGCTGGCGTGGTCACCGAGGTAACAGCCCCGCCCCCTCAGCCCCGCAGCCTATCAGAATGAAGCAAAGGGTTTAAAAGCCACAGCATTTTGAAACCGTTATTGATTGACAGCTCACACATTACATACACATTACTGCACATTGCTGTAGTTTTTAAAGTAGACGTATCTTGTATTGTAGCTATAATCCTTGAAGTTAAACAAACCAGCAGTAATTTGGGGTCTCATTAGAAATGTGTTTTTAAGCATTTGGCTTTACTGTACAAACAGGTTATAAGTGCCTTTGGCCTTGTTTCTGTTTAATGCTCACATTTTAGCATCAGTAATAATAAGGATCTTGCTCAGGTGCCTGGTCAACCCCAGTGTCTCAGTCCTAACTTTCCCCCCCGTCTCTCCTCTTAGATCAGAGAATGACGACGCTTCCCTCCACCTGCAGAAAACGGACACCAGAAGTGTTTAAAAAAAAACAAAAAAACCAACAAATTACAAAAAGACAGAAGTGCAATTTCATCCAAATTCATCAAAAGCTAACCGGCAGAGAAGAAAGCTGTCATCTTTCCTCCGGACGCCAGAAGAACGGAGATGGGCGCAGCGAACGACAGCAGCTCCACCAATTAGAACCGCCCTCCGCCGAGGTGGGAAGGGGCGTAGCCACGGCAACGCTCGCTCACTTCCCCCCCCCCCTCATTGGCCAGTCCCCCACGAGCTCTCTCCTCCAGTCCCCACAGTTCCCCGCCTTCCCAATGACAATCCAGAGGACTTCTGCTTTCTCCAGTTAATTTATTCATATTAATGAGTAGCTCGATGAGTTTGACTGAATATTTGAGTCTGGGACAGTTTACCTGTCGCCTGACTCCAGGTATTTCTATTTGGTTGAAATATTTGTAAATGTGTACGAGAAGTTGCAAGCAACTGAAGGGAGAAAAGGGTAAAGGGTGTAATCGTCACTAAAGACTTAATTAAACAATTAACAATATTCGGTAGGAAATATAGGAAACGAAAGGCTTCCATGTAAGATCAAACCCATTTTCATCAGAATGAAATACAAAGCTCTATTATCTGATGAAATAATCTTCCTTTTTCCTTTTTTATTTAAAAATGTAATTTTATTTTTGAGCTGCTACTTTCAGTGCTACAGATACTAGAGATTAATTGGCTCTTGGCAGCCATTTTGTTTTTCGCAGCTGTGTTGGGGGGGGGGGGGGGGGGAGCCGTCAGGTAACATCATCGGAATAAGAACCAACCACAGGCCTCCAAATCATGTCATCACGAGCAGTCTGGGAATCGCTCTTTGCAGTATCATGCTGTCCAGCAGGGGGCGCTCTCTCGCAGTTCTGGTTTAGTGCAGTTCAGCAGCCGCACTGGGGCTGTCCCTAACAGAGGGGGTACTTCCCTGGCCGTGCACTCGCACGCAAGAACTGAATGTGCCCAATGTGCAGCCAAGGCTGTTTCGGCGGCCAGAAAAAGTTTTAAAAAATCCTGGAATACCATGGAAACAGCGATGCTTGGCCTCACAGTCGCTTTGCATTTTGTTATATGTGCATGTACAGGTCTTAATGGGGGAGAAAAAGGAAAGGAAACTAAACACTAGTGTGTGTTAAAGGACTTGCAAATTAGAAACCGTAGAAGGTATAATCGGGTTGGAGGAGAACTGGCGAAGCACACGCAAGCCGTCTGTCAAAAAAAACTCAAACACCAGAGATCTGATTTCTTCAAGGGTGGCGAATAAAAGAAAAGGAAAGTATTGGTGTTGACGTATGCGCCTTTCTCTCTCTCTCTCTCTCTTCTGTGGTGTTGATGGCTCACAGAGGCTCTTCAGAAGGGGATTATGGGATGCTGAAGCAGCCAGTGGTTGTGTGGGTGGCTGGGCCCTCTGATTGAGGTCAGGGCCTTAAAAACACGCACATTATTGTATTTGACTCAGTCTTGACAGTGCACACTTAAAGAAAGACAAAGAAAAAGAATCATCCCGTCCAAAAAATATATTAATTCAGAAATATTGCGGGTTCTCTAGTCAATAAATGTTACTAAAATCAACACGAACACTGCTTTTACGTCAACATTAGTTAAAAACAAAAAAAACATTTACTGTGGAGTGCATTTTTAGTAACTATTTAACCGTTTGAAGAGTAGATTTTTTTCCCCCCAAAATTCTAAGCCAGTGTTCTAGAACTCCACTGCTCTCAGTAACCAGTAGTGATTGTGACATCAGCATTAGAATGTTCCGTTCAACAACATTCCAATCGCCTCTTTGAGATCTTGAAGGGTTAAACCTGCCTTGTGCTGAACAGCTGAAAAGCTGTGTGTGTGTGTTCCATCTCTGCGTCCCATAAGCCTCCAGGCTTTTGAACTCAGCAGTCAACTTCAAAGCGCGTTTTTACCGAGCGCAGTCATTACCGTAACCAACTTTCCGACGTGACCGTCCCTCCACGTCCCGAAGGCCTTGCCCTGCTAGCGTGCGGTTGGCTCGGGCCACTTCCTGTCTTTCGCTTTTCTGTGAATGAGGTCGCTGTGCCACGCCCCGGGGTGGATGGGGAGGAGAGGGAGAGGAAGGGGTGGTTATGCGGGGGGTACCCCCCCGTTACTGTGAAGTAGGCCAGCCAGCCGCAGCCGTTTCCCTGCTGACTCAGCAGAAAAGGTTTTACTCCAGGCTTGGAAGGCCGCAGGCTCTGCGGGTTTGACTCCAGTCCTGGAGGGCCGCAATGCCTGCTGGTTTAACTCCAGTCCTGGAGGGCCGCAGTGTCTCCAGGTTTAACTCCAGTTCTGGAGGGCCGCAGGGTCTGCAGGTTTGACTCCAGTCCTGGAGGGCCGCAGTGTCTCCAGGTTTAACTCCAGTCCTGGAGGGCCGCAGTGTCTGCAGGTTTAACTCCAGTCCTGGAGGGCCGCAGTGTCTGCAGGTTTAACTCCAGTCCTGGAGGGCCGCAGTGTCTGCAGGTTTAACTCCAGTTCTGGAGGGCCGCAGTGTCTGCTGGTTTAACTCTAGTCCTGGAGGGCCGCAGTGTCTGCAGGTTTAACTCCAGTCCTGGAGGGGGCGCTGTGTCTCCAGGTTTAACTCCAGTCCTGGAGGCCTGCAGCATCTGCTGGTTTTTTGTGCGTTGTAGCACTGGTGAATCGTTTTGTTTTTTGATTGGTTAAAGATCTGTCAACATGTTCTGAAGGCCTTGATTGACTTCTGATTGAAAGGAAACTACAAGTACTTGCCAGGAGTCGAATTTGACACCCCTCTTTTACATTTACAGCCTTTAGAGCCTTTAGAGCTGGGATGTAAACCTCCAGTCCTGTGGGGGCTGCAATGACTTCTGGTTCCTGTAGTTTCCTATCAGTCAGCAGCCAGTTTCGGCCTTGGAAATGAGGTGTAAGTGTAGCCCTCCAGAATCTGTTTTTGAGATTCCTACTACTGAGCTGCTGTGTTTCACCTGAATTCTCCTCAGCTTTAAAGGGCAGAAAAGCAGTTAGTCAGTGCAGGTAGAAGCCCGTGTGCTCTGTGTCATATTGAGAAAATAAAAAGTGTGGTCATGTGACTTGTGACGCTGAGGTGGGGAGAGCGGTGTAAACTGCGTACGTGAGTTCATTTTGGAGGAACGGCTCCTCGTTCTGGAGTCACCTGGAATTTAAAAAAGGTGAGTGAGACTTTGCCTGATCCGATATGTGTGATAATGGCGCCATCTTCCGGCTGGCTGTTGTTACTGTTGCGGGTGAATGGCCTCGTGTTACAGCAATCGAGCAATGTAGCAAATGCACCGACTTTAGTTTGAAAGATAAAATCTGCGTTTATACTGCATTCGACTTGAATGAAGTACGGAAGTTCTTTACTTTCATATGTTCGGCCCAGGTTAAAAATGTGAAGATTAACCAGAGAACCACTTGGGTCTGATCAGTGTAATCTGTTCAATTTCAGTTGTTAATGTAAATAACGTGTGCACGCTAAATTAACTGATGACAAATTATGTTTATTTTTTGTATTTGGGGGAATGCCCCGGAGTAAACACGCGTAACCCGGCTGTGTGGCGCAAGTGTAACCGTCCGCCCGCCGTTCATAGAAACCGTCGGTTCTCTTTTTCCATGGTAAGGTCAAAAGGCACGTATTTCACCACAGCCGTGTTTTGCTCAATGAACAACCGGTACACGCCGTCGTCCTATCCTCCATACTCTCACGATTGGTGCAACTTCTTGTCAAGCATTCTGTCGCGGAGGCGCTATTGGTCGTGGCAATTCATGCACTTGACGCGTAAAATATGGATTGTAGAGAGGCGGGGCTAGACGCATCATCCAGCGCTCACCGTTCAATATGTAAATCACAGCACGCGATTCTCAACTCAGGATCCAGGTCGCACCTGCTACGGCGTAGTTTTGATTTCTGCGTTGCGAGAAAAAACATTTCCCCAAGAGAATCCTTTCGCAGTCATGCCCAAAATGGCTGATAACCGGACTCACTTGATTCTGGAGAATTACATAGGAGGAAAATTCGTGCCCTGCTCCAGGTTTATAGATTCCTATGATCCATCCACGGGCGAGGTGTACTGCAGAGTTCCGGACAGCGACAAGGAAGAGGTGGGGATGTAGGATAATGCGTGGAGCGGGTGTCATTAGTAACCTTTGCTTGGCTTTCTTTTCCGCTCTGCCATGACTATACATACTGTCCCAGGTATTTCTAACGATTAATTTCATTGGTGGGTGAATTGCGATCGCATTTTTAGGGAGGCTGCGCCAATATCTTTCCTTTGGATCCCCCGAGTCATTTTTTATAGTGTGGCTGATTTCTGCGACGTCCAACCTAAATAGTGTTGAAACTGGAACATAAAATATATGAATTTATTTTTCTTGCGGGTGATAAACTTTTCCGAGTTTTGGGTTGATGGTCTGCTCACCCTATACCTCTTGCTGTTGATGGGGAGAGAGTTTTATTGCCTGCACAGATAAACACACATGAAATTATCTCCCAATGTATATATGTCATGTATATCTACAAAAATACTGACACATAATCAAATGCTAAATTAAATGCTGCGCATAGCTCAGATTGCATTTTATGCATGCACAAAAAAACGTCTGAGTCAGAATGGATCACCTTTGTACTTCAGCAGAGTCAACACTGCACTGTGTGTTTGCTAATTATTAATTTGTGCATCTCCCTCAGTTTCTGCACCAGTGATTTAACTGTAAGTGTGCAACGCAGGTGTTTTTCTAAGTATAGGATGGCTAACTACATTATTAAAGAAGTAAAGCATGCAGGCCTCTTGCTCTGGCAGTAGTTTAACTGTACATTTGACAGGGAAATATCCTGCCGCTGTAAGCCTGTTGCATAATAACGCTGAAACGTTATAACCCTTTCCTGTGCCATGGCGGAACTTTGTGCTTGGTGCTGCACTGCATGTGCACATACACCATCTGTGGATGAGTGATTGGTGACTAATCCTACACCCTGAATGATTAATTCTGAATAAGACAAGTGCATTTTTATATTAATTTCTTGTGCGTTTAAAAGCATTATCCTTCATCGTTTAATCAAACAACATTTGAACCTCTGTGGTCATAATTAAATCCTAATTGTCTGTCTCTTTCCCTAATTAAGCGTTTTTAAAATAACACTGATGGTCGCACTGGCACAAAGGAAGTTGACTACCTTTCGCAAGTTTGAGGACGGCCTTGTTCCACTTGTGATTTGAACTCACAACCTTCTGGTTTAGAGTGCAGTTGTCTAAGGCGCCGTGCTGAGCTGCCTCCCCAGAAGGCCGTCCCACAGACTGGTTCACACGTGTGAATTACGGGCACCGGGATCATTGTGTTGGGGGGAGGGCCCTGGGTCGGGATGCTCGTCTCCCTGGTAACGGAGGCGGTTTCCTTGGTTTCGCTCAGGTGGAGGCGGCGGTGAAGGCCGCCCAGGAGGCCTTCCCGGAGTGGGCCTCCCGGAGTCCGGCCGAGCGGGCCAAAGTCCTCCACAAACTGGCCGACCTCATCGACGCCCACCTGGAGGAGTTCGCCCAGGCCGAATCCAAAGACCAAGGTACTGCAGGCCAATGCCCCCGCAGAGGTGGGGAGGAGGGCTCCTACCGGCCCCCTCTCAGCCCCCTCCCACCCCTCACCCCCCCAGCCCCCTCACATCTCCTCCAAAAAAATGTAAATCTCCTTTTGCTAATTCCTGTCAATTTATCAGTTTTCTTTTTGCTATGAACTGTCATTGGGCCATTTACATTGTTGAATGGTGAACATTTCAAACTGAAATGAGATGTATGTACTAAACTGATAGCTGGTCTTCAAAATGTGACCACAGCTCACCCACTGGCTGCTGAACACACCAAGTAAATACTGTATTCTCAAATACTCTCCAAAAATACTTTCTTCTTTCCCTGTTAGTCAGGCTAATCTCAGCATGTTCCACAATCAGGCCAGCAGGGGGCATGCTTGGCTAAATGTGTAATCTTTGACATAGAGAATCAGGTGATTAGACAGCAAAGTCTGAAAACAAGGTGACAGGTGTCTCTTCAGGATCCGGGAGGTATTTCATGTGGCGGGATTACTCAGTTACCTGGGTAACCGAGTAAAACTCAGAACGACTCTTTTTACCTCAATCCATGTTCCAGATTTAAGAGGGTTCTGGGTTTTACTCAGTGTCAGTTATCCAGCTAACTCAGTAATCAGGGATGCAGGATACAGGGATACAGCTATGCAGGATACAGGAATACAGGTATGCAGGATACAGGGCCCAGCAGGGCTGCCCAAGCCCTACCTTACTGCAGTAGCAATGCAGAACACTGTGCTGTTTCCTTCCCCCCCCGTGCTGCAGGGAAGACGGTGACCTTCGCCCGCACCGTGGACATCCCCCGATCGGCCTACAACTTCCGCTTCTTCGCCTCGTCCGTCCTGCACCACACCACCGACTGCAGCCAGATGGACCACATGGGCTGCATGAACTACACGGTGCGCAGTCCCGTGGGAGTGGGTAAGGCTCTGGGGGGGCGGGGGGGGGGGTAATGGGAGTGGGGTAAGGCTGCGGGGCGAGGGGGGCGAAACCTCCCCAAACTCCCCCTACCCTCCTCTCCGTCTGCACCAGGGGGGCACACAGCCCTGTTCCAGGGGGGCCCCTGTTTTTTCAGTTTTTTATTTTTATTTATTTTTTTTGTTCAAGTAAATTATTCTGACCTAGTTTTCTTAATAAACGGCTTTGCACCTCGAGTGTAGGCTCACCCCTATACACTTACTGTATTCAGCCAGGCATGCCAAAATTGCAGAGGGAATAAAATAAAAAGATTTTTTTTTCAAGTAGTTTAAAAAATGTATTGAACCTAAGGGACTTAGTGTGCAAGGTCTGACTTCGCTGACAGCTAAGGCTGGTTCAGATCACAGAAAACCCGCTGGCCAATTTATAAAGGATTTTTTTCTGAATAAATTCTGCCCAATTAGAGCGCGTGCTGTCGGCTTGAAGGGTAGTGGGAGTCTGCTCAAATGTCTTGTAACTTGTTGTTATGGAAACAGTCAATTAATATACTGTACATGTTAATCCTGGTTTTGATGTGGGTTGTGCAGTATTTTACTCAGTCACATTATACACATAAAAATAATAATAATAAAAAAAACATTATCTTTTTGGTTTCATGTGCTGCTGAAGTGTTGACCTGCACCAGAGCTTTAGGGTACACAGTAAAACGTTCAATGTTAAGTTAGCTCTCACAGAGTTAATATGGTTCCTACTGGGCTCACAAATACTATGTTAAGAGTTGAATTAACACTGGACAGAGTGTGGAGGTGTGGTACAGGTGTTCTAACCTGCCCCGCCCTGCTCCCCCACCCTGCCCCTCTCCCCCGCCCCACACCTGTGCCAAGCTGGACTGATCAGCCCCTGGAACCTGCCCCTCTACCTCCTCACCTGGAAGATCGCTCCAGCCATCGCCGTGGGCAACACGGTGGTGGCCAAGCCCAGCGAGATGACGTCAGTCACGGCCTGGATGATGTGCAAACTGCTGGAGGAGGCTGGTGAGACTCCGCCCCCCCCCCCCCCCCCCCCCCCCCCCCGTCCATCTGAGCTGACATCACCCTGTCAATCACTGTGAGACTCCGCCCCCTGCTAATCTGACCTGACATCACCCTGTCAATCACTGTGAGACTCCGCCCCCCCTGCTAATCTGAGCTGACATCACCCTGTCAATCACTGCTCAGCGTCTGTAAGAGTTAATGCATTAAGAACGGATGCAGTGTCAGTAGGCATGGAGAAACAGTTAGCCATTCAGGGTCTGCCAAGGCTTATAATGTCAACATAAACATAATACCCAGACACCGGATAATGCTCACAAAATGTTTCTTACAGAGACATGAAAGAAAAGAGAGACCAGGACTGTAGGTTTTCACTCCAACCCTAGCAAAGCACACCTCACTCAACAGCTAGAGGTGTTGAGACCCACCACCTCATTTCATTGTGCTATCCTAGATTGTATAATAACAATAAAGCTGACCTTGACATTAACCTTGACATAGAGTTCTCGTTGAGCTGTTAGTTAGTTGAATCAGGTGAGCCAAGCTGGGGTTTGAAATGAAAAGAACCACCCCTGTATAATACACGTGTGGTTGTGGGTGAGAGGAGTACAGGTTAAAACCTCATGCTACCTCAGGCCTAGCTGGTTATGGACACAGCTGCTTCCCCGTTTCAGGTATGCCCCCTGGCGTGGTGAACATCGTGTTCGGGACGGGCCCGCGGGCGGGGGACGCCCTGGTGTCGCACCCCGAGGTGCCCCTCATCTCCTTCACCGGCAGCACCGCCACGGCCAGGGTCATCACCGAGCACAGCGCCCCCTACTGCAAGAAGCTCTCCCTGGAGCTGGGCGGCAAGAACCCGGCCATCGTCTTCCAGGACGCCGACCTGGAGGAGTGCATCGCCACCACCATCCGCTCCAGCTTCTCCAACCAGGTCAGACCGCCCTCTGCTGGAGTGGTGGAGTAATGGCATCTCTGCAGAGGCCCTCTTGCTCACTGCTGTGAAATGATGTCTTCTCACATCTGACCACATGAGGGCGCCCATGCTTCATACTGATTTTAAGTGCCTTTTGTATCCATTTCTCACTGTTCTGTTGTGATGCCAAACCTATTAAATTTTGAGTCAATTAAGCAAATTAACTGATAAAAATGTCTATAATTTTCAATTAAGTTTTTCAACAAGGTAAATTTCAGTATATTGGGGCCTTTCTGTGTGGAGTTTGCATGTTCTCACCGTGTCCAGTTTCCTCCCACAGTACAAAGACATTCAGCATAGGCTATGCTCGTAGGTATAAGTGTGTGAGTGAATGGTGTGTGTGCCTTTTGATGGCGACCTGTCCAGAGCGCATTCCTGTCTCTTGGCCAATGCATGCTGGGATAGCCTCCAGCCCCCTTGTGACCCAGACCATGAATAAGCATGTTAGATAATGGATGGATGGACTGAATTGAGATAGAGATAGAGTTGATCCCAGCACTGGAGGACCCTGCCATAAAGATGATCCTCTCCATTACAGTGCTTTATCAGTACTTGTGAGCACAGGTAAAGACTTTAGCTCACCTTTACCTGCCCTCTTCTCCGCAGGGGGAAATCTGTCTGTGCACCAGCAGGATCTTTGTGGAGCGGAGCATCTACCCAGAATTCCTGCAGAGGTTCGTGGAAGCTGCTCGGCAGTGGAAAACGGGGGTTCCCACGGATACGGGCAGCAACAACGGAGCCCTTATCAGCAAAGAGCACTTGGAAAAGGTCTGGCGCTTCAGCTACGCTAGTTTAGCCTCTTTAATAAACTTCAAACATCCTCCCATGTGTGTTTTCGGATCTCGAGCGACTTAAAACTGACCTTTGCTTGCACAATGTTTATACTGCTGAATTTTCACTGAAGTCAGTTCAGGTTAAATACCTTTGCTCAAGGGTGCAATGGCACTACCCCACCCGGGAGTCAAACCCGCAACCTCTCTGAGTCACAAGACCAGTTCCCTAACCCTGAGTCACCCCCTGGCGGCGATTCTCATTCTGTTCTCGTTGCCATCTCACCTCAGGTCAGGGGTTATGTGAAGCTGGCCCTGGCGGAGGGAGGCAAGGTGCATTGTGGGGAAGGCGTGGACGCCCTGGACCTCCCGGAGCGGTACAGGAGCGGCTACTTCATGCGCCCGACGGTGATCAGCGACGTGACGGACGGCTCGCGGTGCATGCAGGAGGAGATCTTCGGCCCCGTGACCTGCGTGGTGCCCTTCGACGGCGAGGCCGAGGTCGTCCGTCGCGCCAACGGGGTCAAGTACGGCCTCTCCGCCACCGTCTGGTCGCGGGACGTGGGGCGGGTCCACCGGGTGGCCCAGGGACTGCAGGCGGGCCTGGTCTGGACCAACTGCTGGCTCATCCGGGACCTGAACCTGCCCTTCGGGGGGATGAAATGTTCGGGGATCGGCCGGGAGGGGGCCCGAGACTCCTACCACTTCTTCACCGAGGTGAAGACCATCACTGTGAAACACTGAGCTACCGCACGTCAGCCGTTCACCCTCACGTCCTCATCATCTTTACCCCACCTGATTCAACACACTACAGTGACCGCTTCGACCTTCACCTTGACCGATTTGACCTTCACAATGATCGCTTCGACCTTCACCTCGACCGCTTTGACCTTCACAATGATCGCTTCGACCTTCACCTTGACTGCTTTGACCTTCAATGCGACCGCTTTGACCTTCACCGTGACCACTTCGACAGAGTACAGACCTGGGTTGAAATATGCATTCAGATTATTTTAAAAAGCAATTTTATGAATGTGTTCACACGTCCGTATTTGCAAATACTTACAACAAATGTATTTAAGTATTTTCCGACACTGAATATTTTGGGCTGTTGGTCTGCTGAGGCTAGGGGTGTATTTTTTAAGAAATCATTGAGAGATACATTCAAATGTATTTTAAAATACTTGATCTTTAATTCCACGTATGTATTTGTGAACACATTTAAAAATACATAGTTCTACACTTCATATAATGGCAACTGCCCATGATCATATTTTAAGATTCTACTCAACTTCAAGATGAGCTATATTTGTTGGTTTGGGAGAATGCGTAACACATTTCATTTTGATCTTTGCTCTTTTAACCGGTGATTTAATTCACAATATTTTACTTTTCGCCATGGAAACACCAAAGAACAAGCTGTGATGGGGGTCATTCTTTTATTTACAGTACATGTTCTCTGCAACCGTCTGTAGAATTTCATAGAAGTCTGCAAAAAGGCAACATGTACTACATGTCTCGCATACTATACTCTGTAGGAAGGCTAATATTTCAGGGTTTTATTCAGGGATAAAGGCTGGAATAACTAATCATTCAGAACTGTTAAACTATAAAGTAGGCCTGCTCTAGTTATCTTCTCCTGGGTATGAGATTGTTGTAATCTTATCGGCCGCGAGTCCACTTACTAATGCGATACCGTGTGGCCTACTTTCACTCTGTGTGCTTTGTACCAGAGAGCAACCGCACTCCTTCCTCAGCAATCTGTATCAAAATTAATTTGGTGTCATTAAAAGAAGTCACTGTTCCATTCGCTGCTCGACGGATGCTTTTCTGTACAAGTGAAAATAAATCGTTGAAACAAAAAATGCACTTTGGTGGGAATGGGAGGGGATGTTTATTTTATTTTATTTTATTTATTTACTTTTTAAATAGCAAGAGTGCGTTCGGTCACGTCGCGCCACAGAGCCCGCTAACCGTCCGAAGCGCTTTGAATCGCAGTTTGTTTCCTGCCGTTTCCTTGGCGACGGTCGAGTGGATGCCAGACCGCCCAGATAACTGTGGCGGGGCGCGGACCTTAAAAGGGCCGGGGGGCAGGGGGCCGTGTTGCCGTTGGCGGCCTGCCCTCGCAGCTCCTGCCGATGGCACTCGCTGATTTTAGCTTCGCGTGCACGGCGCCGCGTCGCAGCCCCGGGCGTTTTCTGATCGGCGGGAGGGACGTGCGGGTCGGCCCGTGAGCGGAGTCCGCGGGCCGTTTCCCGCGCTCCTTTTGTGGCCGGACCGCGACAGCGGGGGCCGGCCCTACAAACGCGAATGTCTGTGACCGACTGAGTGAGTGAGTGAGTGAGTGAGTGAGTGATGAAGTCACACCATTGGTCGGCCGAGTTATGAAGCTACACCATTGGTCGGCCGAGTTATGAAGTTACGCCATTGGCTGGCCGAGTTATGAAGTTACACCATTGGTCGGCCAAGTTATAAAGTTACGCCATTGGTCGGCCGGTTCACGTGTTAGGTCCAGCCATATACTAGGTTTTAACCTGGTCTTGTTCGCTCTGAAATGGAAGGGGTCCCAGTTCCTTCCTCACAGATCACTGCTGTGTCCTGGCGTTTTAAGAAAAAAAACTTTCCACTTTCAGAAGTGAACCGATGGCTAACTGTCATTATCGAACAGTGAGGACTTGCATTGTGATGACCATGATGATGAGGATGATGATGGGAGCTACAGGGGCCGTCTGATTTCCATCGTCACTTTGTGCTTCTCGGTCAGTTAAAGCAGGTGATTAAACAGCTCGCCTCACCTGGTTCCTTGGGTCTGTATCGGTCGCGGATTTTAAGGTGAAAACAAAACCCAGCTGTACCCTGGAGCTTTCTGGGCCTAGGGCGGCAGACCCCCCGTTGATGATGATGATTATGATGAGGAGGAGGAGGAGTAAAAAAATGAGCAGATGAACAATATTATTAAATATTACTGTTGAAATAATTTTTAAAATCATGTAGCTTACAAGAAGGACTCGGTTGCTAAACAGGTAGCCGGGTTGAAAGAGCTGAGTCGTCAGTTCAGAAGAGAACAGAGAGAACTGAAATAAATCTGAACTGTTTTACTGCAGTGGGGACCAACTGCAGGGAGGGTGCGTTTGAGGTGGAGGTTCACCAGAGGAAGAGAAGAGATGAGTTCACATTTCCAAAAACAGATGTGTTGAGGGGGAGGGTTGTATATGGGTCAGCAACCCTATGAACTCCTCCGCCGAGTCTCTCATAATTTCTCTTTATTGACAGAGACAAAAGTCTGAATCGGAGATGATGGAATGCCTCACTCACAGAGAGCGCTCCCACTATGTGTGACGTGACGAGCTTGATTTATGTTAATACGAGGGAAATAATCACATGCCCTCTTCAGGTTTAGAGCACACTCTGGCCCGCTGGAAGGACCCAAACGTTTGTGTTTATGGAAGTCATTGTGTGTGCTTCTCTGGCACGTACGGCTTCGGGCAGGTCTGTCTCTGTGCTTTTTCGGAGTTGATTGGAGCGCATGATTCACGACGATGACAGGTTCTTGGAAGGAAATCTCCGCGCTGCACCGGGACAGGATGCCAGGGGTAGGGTTACGTAAGAACGAAAAAGGGAAAAAAACTGGGACGGCGAACCTTAAGCGGCCTTGGTGGGCACTGTGACAGGCAAAACCTCCCGATTCATTTTTCTGCCTATGAATGCTACACCTTCCCCCACGAAGATGAATTAGCCGCACGTTCAAAAGGAACGCCAATTTTGGAAGAGACACAGAATGAACGAACGTTAACTACATTGATCGTGTGTGCTTCATTTTAATTCTTGGGATCAGATATATATATACAGCCAGTTGTCGTAGAAGGCAACTGGTTGTGGTGATGGTGGCAGTGTCGTGCTCGGGGAGCTGGCCTTGAAACCTAAAAAGTCGCAGGTTCGATTCCCAGGTAGGTACCGTGGTGTCTGGCCTTGTATAGAGCTTCACCAGAATTGCTCCAGTATAAATGTGTATAAATGGGTTCAATGTAAAAAATGCAAAGGGTGTGCACCTGATCCTGGAAAAGAGCATCTGCCGCATGCCTACGGTGGAATGGAATGTAATAAATGCAGCGGTGAGGTTGCTCAAATCCAAGCCCTCAGGGTTATAATGCCTGAAATTCCCGTGATTTGCGCACGTGCGTAAAGCACCTTTCTCCTTGGGATTATGAGCGCGCCTTCGCTGCCTGTCCGTCACGCTGTAATTCCGTAATTAACCGGTACGCTTCAGGCGCCGCTGTCAAAACTTTACTTTTGGGGCGACTTTTGGGGCGACATAGCTCAGGAGGTAAGAGCAGTTGTCTGGCAGTCGGAGGGTTGCCGGTTCGAACCCCGCCCTGGGCGTGTCGAAGTGTCCCTGAGCAAGACACCTAACCCCTAACTGCTCTGGCGAATGAGAGGCATCAATTGTAAAGCGCTTTGGATAAAAGCGCTATATAAATGCAGTCCATTTACCATTTACCATTACTTTAGGACGTCCTTTTATATCGGGTGGCTGAATTGCACCGCACGTTCCAGCAAGCGAGCAGGTCGAGGGACGTCAGCGGCAGCTCCAGTCGTTCTTTGGCCTGGCTGTGGGTGCAGCGGACGCATTTGAGCCATGGCTGTCTGTTCGCAGAACAGCTAGGCTACACCAAGTAAGCAGCGCCTCGCGTGCCGTTTAGATGTAGAGGTTGACGCACAGTCAATACACTACACTGATGAGCCGGTCGTGAGATTATGCAAGCTATCGTTACGTCTGCAGTGGTGTCCCGCAAGGCAGCAAAGAGCAGCGGAAGAGCAGCAGAAGAGCTGGTCAGTAATGTGAATGTTATATCACACCCGTCAGCCTGAGTTTGACCTACATTTTGACATGTAGGTCAGCGAGTCGCTGACCACCACAGGAGAATTAGGCTACCGTACAATCAAAAAGACAAATAACATGTTAACACGCGCGCACAATATATGGAAGTGCTGTTATCGGGGGCAAACATACTTTATCCTTGGCTCAGCGGCCCAACAGCACGTTATGATGATGTGCTAATTCTACCGGAGTGAAATAAAAGGTTTTTAGGCGATTATTTTTCTGCGCAGTCATCACGTCTTGCAATATTCACAGAAGCACTCAGGGCCTGTTTGCAAAACCAGCTACAGGCATTAATTATGTTGCCTCGAATGGGAACAATAGCCTTAGCAAGGAGGGAATATCATACGTACTTTTTTGTAAAATAATTCTGAACTTGCATTAATTTCCTGCTTTGAAACTGAAAAACGGTCCCTCTACGTAAAAAATCTGAGTTATGAATGTGGGTTTATTAAAATTGTTGTGAAAACACGAACGAAGTCAAAACAGGCGCCAGCCCATTTTGAAGTACATTTCCCCCCCCCCCTCCCCTTAAAAAAAATAAATAAATAAAAAAAACTTGGCCGAGATTTAAATTGGTTGGAATTTTCCAATCATTGCGAGAAAGATATACCACTCTGCAGACGAAGGTTTTTTTTTTTTATCGGGCCTGATGGAATTTCGCTGAGCGGTGAGGAACGCCGGAGTTTAATCAGGTTAAACAAACGGCAGCTCGCGCTCGCAACGTCCCAAGGCCGTCGGGGGTCAGCGTTTTTTCGGGGAAAAAGAAGCTGGGCTCGAGCGCAGCTACAAAAAAAAAAAAAAAAAAGAGAGAGAGAGAGAAATAATAACAATAACGCGGCGTTGCCCCACGGACTTTTCCTCGCTTTTTGGGAGATAACATCGGGCCTCCGTGGCGCGCTCGTTTGCTTGTTTGCAGAGTCCTGTCAGGAAAGGGCAAGAGGGAGTGTGTGTGTCCCAGGAAGATAAGGGGGGTAGCAGCAGGGGCGGTGCTCGGACCCCCCGTCGGCAGAAGAGAACCCAGCTTCTGTATGGGAAAGCGCGAACTCTCCCCGCGTGGTGCGGTGGTCTCTAATCGCACCAGAACTGGCCACTTGCAGGAAATTGTGACGCCACATCAGCAGTACAGGCTGAAATATTCGTATGGTTGTTGGGCCTGCGTAGAACTAGGTGGGCCAGAACTACCGAGGTGAGAATTCACAATTGGGGTTTTGGGGTAGAGCCAAGATAAATGGGTGGGTTGGGATAGTGTTTGGGCGGTCATGGCCCACACATCTGAACACAGGCACTTCATATTCTTGTTTTTAAACAAGCATAGTCTGTTCATGCTTCTTCTTGGTATTACAGAAAAGGGCAGTGAAAATGGTGCAGCGGTGTTGTTCCTTCGCGGAAAGAAGTCCTGGGTTCGAATCCCAGCCTGGGCCTTTTTGCATGTTTTGCATGTGGAGTTTGCGTGTTCTCCCCCCGTGTCTGCATGGGTTTCCTCCCGGTGCTCCGGTTTCCTCCCACAGTCCAAAGACATGCAGGTAGGGTAATTGGAGACTCTAAATTGCCCATTGGTATGTGTGTGTGAGTGAATGGTGTTTGTGCCCTACGATAGGATGGGGGCCTGTCCAGGGTTGTATTCCTGCCTCTTGCCCAATGCATGCTGGGATAGACTCCAGCACCCCTGTGACCCTGTGCAGGATAAGCGGGTACAGATAATGGATGGATGGTATTATAGAAAAGCCTTTCAGAATTCCACCTATGCTGTAAATGGTATTAGTGCTGCCAGGTTAGGAATCAGACTCCACTTCAGTGGCCATGTAGACACACACTTAAACACCAGGGGGCGATCTTGCATTTCAGATGAGAACATCGTCATTGTGACATCACTGAGATAAGAATCGCTCTGCGATCTTGAGATTATTTTCTAAAACGGTTGTCTGAAGTTCGTCCCGCATCATTGCTTCCTCGTCAGATACGGCTAGTCTCGGAGGGGTGCAGAGCCTGCTGGTTGTCTATGTGTTTCGGCGCCCGTGATTCATTGAAGTTGTTGGCTGGCTGAAGAGTCCATGTGCCTTCTTATCAAAGCTTTATTGGCGGCTGACTGAAACGAAAGCGCCAATACATGCAGAGACTCTGGCCCCCCAGGACTTGTGTTTGACACCCCTTGTCTAGAGGTACGGTGAAAAAATGTGATTAGAAATAAAGAACAAGGGCCTGTATCACGAGGTAGGATTAGTGAGTTAGCTGGATAACTGTGCTGAGTAAAACCCAAAACAGCTCTTTTTGCTTCAGTCCATGTTCAAGATTTGGGAGTGTTTTGGGTTTTACTTAGCGCAGTTAAGCGGCTAACTGACTAATCCTGCTTCATGACACAGGCCCCAGTATGCTTTCTCTTTGTTGTGAAACGACATTCAGCGAGTAGCCAGTCCTGGAGGGCCGCAGTGTTTGCAGGTTTAACTCCAGTCCTGGAGGGCCGCAGTGTGTGCAGGTTTAACTCCAGTCCTGGAGGGCCGCAGTGTGTGCTGGTTTAACTCCAGTCCTGGAGGGCTGCAGCGTCTGCAGGTTTAACTCCAGTCCTGGAGGGCCGCAGTGCCTGCAGGTTTAACTCCAGTCCTGGAGGGCCGCAGTGCCTGCAGGTTTAACTCCAGTCCTGGAGGGCCGCAGTGTCTGCAGGTTTAACTCCAGTCCTGGAGAGCCACAGTGCCCGCTGGTCTTCAGGGTGCTTCAGCACTTATGCGATTAATTTAAGTTACTGATTGGCTAAAGGGTCTAAACTGGCTACTGATTAAAATGAAACCAAAAAACCTGCAGACACTGTGTGCCCTCCAGGTCTGGATTTTGACACTGCATGTTTAGAAGCTGGTAGGCAGAAACTGCTTGCTCAAGCTCTCTCTTGCTGGTCTGTGCAAACGAAACATGGTGGGATCATTGGGCAGGAAAAGGGCTGCCATTTATCACTTTACATCTAGCTCTGGGGTCCTCAGTCTTACCCAGACAGGGCTGGTGTGGGTGCAGGCTTTTGTTGCAACCAAGCAGTTACCCACCTGATTCTACTAATCAAGGACTGTAGCAAAGATTCTAGCAGTTGATTAGTAGAACCAGGTGTGTAACTGCCTGGTTGAAACAAAACCTGTACCCACACCTGCATTTTCTGGATAAGATTGGGGACACCTGGCCTCGTTCAAAGGATGCCACCTCCTAAATCCAAGTGGCAATGTTGCTTAACTTCTTTTCAGCATTTAACAGGTACTTCTGTTCAGGGCAACTTACCCAGCTTCTAAAAAAAAAAACATACGCAATCCTTTTGTACTGCTGGCTATTGTATTCATGTGCTTTGCTCACAAGTAACTGCTGTGTCCCCCCACCTGGGATTTGAACCAGCAACCACTTAGTCACAAGCCCAGTTTCTTAGCAATGTTTTACGACACTTACTTGGATGTCTAGAGGCGACAGTGCAGTTAGCATCAAGTTTTTCCCAGGCCCAGGTTCTTTATAATACAGAGCTGCTGAGGTCTTGTGGCCGGTCTGAAGTGGTTCTGTGTGCCAAAAAAAGTATGGTCATGCGTTTGAATAGAGGCCTGTGTGTCTTTGAGCGTTTCCAAGGGTTTCATGTCACACACTGGGGGGAGGGAGAGGGGGCAGGGAGGAGTGATTCAAAGAGACAAAAGTGTGTGTAAATCCTGTTGTCCAACGTAAAGGCGTTTAAAACGATGGCGAACGTAAAGCGATGTTTCCACGGCGATGGTCCACAATAAAGGTTTGTGTGAGGCGCGCCCTAACCCACATCAGCTCCCCGAGGGCCCCCCTGAGAAATAAAACGGAATTGTTCTCAGGTGACCTACTTGTTTTTTATAAAGGTAAGGAATACTTTATAGAAAAAGAGAGAGGGGACAGCCCGTGACGTAAATGGCATGTTTAACATGTCTGAAAAGCTAACTCTGAGCTCCATTTCTCCGAATCCTGGGAGCTTGGGCTAAACGTGTCATGAACGACCGTGAATTGCGTCATTAGCCAATCGACCTCCCTCTGCGCCTTTGTGGAACCGGGTAGATGTTTGCTGGAAAAGTTACTCTTTACACCCTGCGCACACACAAGGGACCTGTGTGGACGTTAATGCATTTCGCCCCGTGAACACACGTCTGAACAGAACACCAGGCCCACAGATTAGGCCAACTGGCAGGGTTCCACAAGCAAAGATAACAAAGTGCGAGACATTAACTCCAAATAAAGATGGCAAAGGTTGAGGAAAATAACATTAAACCTTTATTGCAAACCCAACATGGTCACGTAAATTGAAACATTTTACAATTTACAGAACACTTAATATGAATAGTTACATATAAGCATACCTTAATAATCTTTTTTTTTTAATATACATTAAAACTAGTACACATACTCAAAATGTACAGAGGAACTTAAATACAGGTGCACTGCAATATTAAATGGAATGTCAAGTTCAGACGCACAGTAATGCCCAACTGTACAACATTAATATATAAATAGGCAATGGAAGACTATGTGATCATGACTCTGCAAATGGGACCGTTTTTGTTTTGTTTAAGTTTGTTTGCTTTTTTTTTTGGTCCAGGTCCATCCATATTTAGATGAAATGTAGCAGCAATGCTTCCTCTAGCATTTTGTGGGCAAACGACAGAATTAATCAAACTGGAATCGGAAATTATACAGCAAATTCAAAACATTTTCCAAAGTGAGGAAGAAACGGACACACGGAACAGCACGAAGGTGCGATGCTGGTAGTGTCGCAACCCCTTTTCGGAGAAGGGGGGCTTGGGGGGGGGGTGGCAAGGGGTCGGGAGACACCAGAAATGCATACAGTAGA
The DNA here is from genome assembly GCA_039654925.1 of Anguilla pacifica. Classification (NCBI taxonomy): domain Eukaryota; kingdom Metazoa; phylum Chordata; class Actinopteri; order Anguilliformes; family Anguillidae; genus Anguilla; species Anguilla pacifica. The sequence continues at coordinate 61,911,185 of CM077289.1, read as the reverse complement.
CATTCAAGTTCTGACACAGTTTTCTGAATCTGTCCGTCCGTCCGGGCAAGGAGCGCGTTCAGACGTGGTCATGCTGGGGTTAGACAGAAGAAAAAAAAGGCACCTTACAAAATATGGTTGTAACATTCAGTTCAATGAGCGGGAATAAGGGGGGGTATCTTCTGTCGCAAAAACAACCCCCCCCCCCCCCAGAAAAAAAGACGACGCAACAATGAAAAGTGCGTCGGCGTCTTTAGCGGAAGAGTTCGGCATCGCTGTAATTCCTCGGTTTCCCGGGCGACGCGTTCGCGCAGGGTCTTCGCGGAGAACCCGAAACCCCGCCTTTGCCGGTAGGAACCGGGACGGTTTCTTTATTTTTTTTTCTCGAGGTGTAAAAGCCGAAAAAAGAAGGAAAAAGAAAAAAAAAAAAAAAAAAGCTGCCTGACACCAAATGTGCAAATATTTCCCATTCCGGTGAGATTTTAAAAGGAGAGCTACAGGCAAGTCCCTTGACTACAGTGTTTATTTTCTATATTGTTTTTTTTTATTTTTAAGTTTTTGTTTTTTTTAGCTATAAGTAGGAGTCCATGGACGGGGCGTAGGAGAAGCCCAGGAAGGCTTCGGCGGCCTCCTTGATGCTGGCGGTGATCAGGGTGCTGTCCGGGGAGCACCCGATGGAGCCGGGCACCGGCTCGTCCGTGAACTCGGGGTCGAAGTGCCGCAGGTCGCTGGGGCCCGTCTGGGAAGGGGAAACCACACACACACACACACGCACAGTCAGGACTGTTGCACAGTTTGCTCTGCTGACACATTATTGCTGGCACTGACGCACAGCGCAGATGCTCTCTTTACTGCAGTCCAAACAAGGCCCCCCCCCGCCCCTCACCCCCTCCACACGAATCCTTGGCTGCCATTTCCACATTCAGTTCCGCAGCCTGGAATTTAACGAACGCCCAGCCAGGAGCGCTAATTACGTGTGCCCAAAAGCAAGCGCTTGCGCTTTTCGGTTTAGCTTTTTTTGGCTCTTTTTCAAAACGTTAAACCGCCACCCCCCCCGCCCAACACTCCTCCCCCCTCCCGCCCCATCGCCCAGCGCGTGTCAGATACGTACCACGTTGGGGTTGAAGGGAGGCGTGATCTTCTTGGCGTTCAGGTCGTCCCAGTTGATGGGCGAGAAGAACATGTGGTTCTTGATCTCAGTCTGTCAAGAGAGAGAGGCAGGCAGGAGAACAGATTAGCACGTTAGCACGTTAGCGCCAGAGGCTCAGAAACAGACCCGCACTGTGTGGGTTACACTGTTAGATACGCAAAAAGCAGGCCAGGCAAACTGCTCCTAGAGAACAGCCAGCTTTTCTGCTGCATGTTGCCCCAGGCTCTGTTCTTCATTGCTGATTTAAACTGGGGTGAAATTGAAATAATAACAATAGCAATAATAACAGCGAGACTGCAGATTAAGATTACACAAATGACCTGCATTCAATTTATATATACATTACATTACAGGCATTTAGCAGATGCTCAGAGAGACTAAGCACTACATTTTAACACAGTATCCATTCATACAGCTGGATATATACTGAAACAATGCATGTTGAGTAATCTTGCTCAAGGGTACAACGGCAGTGTCCTACCCAGGAATCAAACCCATGATCTTTAAGTTACAAGACCAGTTCCTTACCCATTATACTACACTGCCTTCACTTAAAGAGAATTTTGGAGATAGGTAACCTAATTGCACACTGTACATAAATAACTCAGGCCATTGATGCCAGGGCTTATCGGTTAATCGGCTGATGCCAACACAAGAACTGTGGCCCCTGAGGGGACGTGGGTTCGAGGCGTCCGATTTCGAGGCGGGGTCCACACTTACGAAGTCGTCGGTGCATCCCAGCCTCTTGGTGCGGTCCTTCTGCAGCAGGCCCTCCAGAAGGTTCCGCGCGGCGTTGGAGATGTTGGGCTTCAGCTGCAGCGGCTTGTTCAGGATGTTGTCGTACATCTCGGCAGTGTTGCGACTGTAGAACGGAGGCTGAAGGGGGAAGAAGAAGAAAAAAAACACACACCAGTGAGTTTCCGGAGACTTCTACACACCCTGTGATCAGGGTCTACCTGTATCTAACGGTATGTACCTCACTGTTACCTCTAACTCAGACCTTTGGACTAATGTTGTAACATTACTGCTATTCTCCAGAACTTTCTTCCAGGAAATTCTGCACTGATATTGTTTTCTTTTTTTTTTCATTCAGAGAGTTTGTCAGTAAGTTTAACAGCTTGTTATCTTATGTTCACTAGACCCCTTTGGGGTGTTTAAATGCAGGCTTGGCCCAGTGCTGAATGCTCCCTCTGCTCTGTGGCTAAGCAGTGAGCCCATTTGGGGCTGAATGGACCGGTCTCTTCATTGAAGGGACCGTAATTCTCCTGCGCTAAAAATGGCTTTGGGATGAAAGGGCGCGCGGCGGCAGGTTGGCTCACCAGTCCGTAGAGCGTCTCGTAGAGCACCGCCCCCAGGCACCACCAGTCCACCGTCCGGTCGTAGGGCTGCTTGTGCAGAACTTCGGGAGCCAAGTACTGCAGAAAGGAGAAGAAGAAGAGCAGGGATTAGTTCACCGGTGCACTTGAGTGATGGTATGACTGTTGGCAGTCAGGCCTAGAGAGTCACTACTGTCAGCGTGACCACACACGGTCACACGCATGACTAACTGTACGGCACCAGGGCTGTGTGGGGTGGGGGGGTTGGGGGTTCAACTCCATTTCATTTCATTCAGTTCCAGAACTGAACTGAAATTCGGGGGGGCGGGGGAAGAGAGCATTCCTGGAATACTTGTGATAAGCCAACCGAATTCCAGTTCATTTCTGGAATTGACCGCATCGAAGCGGAACTGACCCCCGACCCCGTACGCCACGCTCGTCCCGCGCCCGTCCCGCGCCCGCCCGCCCAAAACGCCCGCCTGCCCGACCGCTCGACCCACCTCCGGCGTGCCGCAGAAGGTGGACGTGGTGCCGTTGGGCTCGATGTTCTCCTTGCACAGGCCGAAGTCGGTCAGGACGATGTGGCCCTGCGAGTCCAGCAGGATGTTCTCGGGCTTCAGGTCGCGGTAGACGATGTTGAGCGAGTGCAGGTAGCCCAGCGCGCTGGCGATCTCCGCCGCGTAGAAGCGGGCCCTGGGCTCCAGGAAGCACCTCTCCCGCTGCAGGTGGTAGAACAGCTGGAACAGACCGGAGAGGGAGACCGCCGTCATTTCACCGCTGTCTACTTTCTCTTCAGTCAGTTTCACCACCGTTCGCTTTTTTTTTTGTCGGTTGCATTATTATTTTCACAGTCGTAGAGCATCAACTGCTTAGTCTTCTGTGCTCAGGTGCATACTCAACAGATGTATTCAACGATATTTGCGGATGTATTATTTCCTACTAATAAAGCACTTCAGTTTCAGAGAGAGAGAGAGAGAGAGCAAGACAGAGTATTCAGTAACCAACTCCCTGTCTCAGGATGATTAATCTGCTGCCTCAGTTTTTTTTTTTAAACCCCACTGAACAATTGCAGGAAATAACCTTGTGTTCCATTTAAAAACAAAAAAAAGTTCCTCCCCTAACATCCACAGACACACACACACACTCTCCAGTTGTGCTAGTCAGTACTCAGATTCTAATTCTGCTCTTCCTTACATCACTCCCTCCACCCAGCAATATCCTGAGATGAATTTCCTCTTTTAATGAAACAAAAAGAAAGCGAAGCTCTAACTCGGCTCTATCGTGGCTTCTCGTGACACAGGATTTCCTCCTGTTCTCTCCTCAGTATTAAAAAAAAAGAAGAATTCATTTATATAGATATATTTTACCTCTCCTCCGTTAATGTAGTCCAGGACAAAGTAGAGCTTGTCTGTGGTCTGGAAGGAGTAGTGCAGGCCCACCAGGAAAGGGTGTTTCACATTCTTCAGGAGCACATTCCTCTCTGACATGATGTGCTTCTCCTGGGGGGGGGGGGGGGGAAGAAGAGATCACATGACTCGCATATTCCCAGGAAAGAAAAACTCCAGAACCAACATTCCTTCACCCCCCCTTCTCCCTCCACAGACACACACACACACACACACATTACGCACACACCTCCGCATTCCAGACGCATTAACCCCATTCTGACACAGGACAGTGATCTTGAGACCTCTGTTGTGCACCCTTCTCATTCCTGCTGGTGATTGCATCCCCCCCCCCCCCCCCCCCGCCCTGCCCGTCCGCTCACCTCCTTCTTCTTCAAGATGGCCTTCTTCTGTAGCACCTTGACGGCGTAGAACTTGTCGTCGCTGCGGTGCCTGGCCAGGAGCACCTTCCCGAAGCTGCCCTTCCCGATGACCTTGAGGAAGTTGAAGTCGGAGGGCTTGGCGGTGGGGTTCGAGGAGGGTCCCAGGTTGATCTGCTGAGAGGGGCTGGGCTGGAATCGAAAAAAAAAGAAGGAACGGGGGCGTGAGGACAACCTCGAACTAGGTAACCGACCGCACGCTATGGGCCAAAGGTGAAGCCCAGTGCCTGGAGCTCCACTTCAACAGTCGCGGCCACCTTCATTTTCTCTCTGTCTGTTCACATTACGTTCCCAGCATGCTTTTATAATAACACTGACCGGCATTAGAGAACCATGTGAAGTACACACGCACTCGTTATATCTCATTATCTCATTTCATCCACTTGTGGCGGAGCCTGCTTTGATCTAAATATCTATGGTGAAACTGAAGACCTAGGGTGTCACTGAATATCTGTGGTGTTACTGAATATCTGTGGTGTTACCCTGCTCCGGTGTCTGTAGTTACCCTGGTTCTTTGGTGTTGTTTGCCAGTATAGGGCCAGGGTAGGTAGCTGCTTTGGACGTAAGTGTGCGATGGATTAATAAATTTAAATGATTAAATGTAAATCTGAGTACTTACCGGAGGGGAAGGGTTTTCGTTCATCAGCTCTGCTTCTTGGGGTGGGTTCATGTTGAGAATAGACTGGACTTCAGGGCTAAGAACGAGGAAAAATAAACAGATGAGTTTACAGATCAGACACCTCTGCTGCAGATGCACAATGCACAAAAGGAAGGCAGAACAGCAAAGATTCCAGCATCTAAATTAGTGCACATTTAAATAATAACAGCAGCAACAACAGCAATAATAATAATAATAATAAGTACATATATTTTGTTTGCTCTGTCAATGTAAGAATGCAGCATGCATCTACTTTGCATCAGTTTGATGGCTACAATATTTGGCACCAGTGTTCCTTAACACAAGATCAACATCTTTCAGGTTCTTTCATAGGCTGTTAAACATGCATCACCGATTCGAATGAAAGGAAAAGCACTTACTGCTTGCAGGCGTATGAGTTTGTGGCCAGTTTCTGGATGAAATCATTCAGTCCCATTCTCCTCTGTTTCATAAAAGCTGCAAACAGAGAAAGGAGCGTTGCAATGTAAGCAAAAGGAGAAAACCCGCCGAAATTTTTAAATAGGAAGTGCACGCTCTGCCTCGTTTGTATTTTTCTTTTAGTTTCACTTTTTAGAGGGATGAGAAAGAATTACCAGAAAGGAGAGTAACAATCCCTCTCATTTTAGAGTAGGTCAAAGCTGGCGGGTCTGACTCAGTCCTCCTGATTGTCATTGTTGTGTCTCTTTGCCGTTAAGTTCTCGTACAGGTCCTGAGTTTGACCAACTGACTGTTCGATGCTGTTCGGTTCTCCCTACTTATAACAAGCCGGGGGCGGAGGCACTGAACAGTAACGCGATCTCGTGTTCTCTTTCCCGGGGCGGGACCTAACGCGAAGTGGGCGTTCCTTATTTTTTTCGTTCCAAAGGGCGCATTAAGCTGTGATTGGCCGACGGGTAAACATAATAATCCCGAGTGGAAGGTTCCCATCTTTCGTCGAATAAAACATTAACCCCTCGTTTATTCCGAGCAGCGCTGACTAAAGCTCCACCCGCCACCGGTTGGCGTCACTCAGTACACAACGAACCCTTTCACAACCGATAACTAACTGAAAAGACGTTCTGTACAGTCATGAGTTTGTACCATTGCATATTACACAAACTTATTTGAATAAACATGAATGCATCTTTATCCAGTTAGTCGTGTACTCTTCTTGCAAATTCTATTCCGCTTATTGTCATTAGAATATGAAAATCATAGACGCTTATCTAACCTATGCTTTGTGTATTTTTTATGATTGACAACTCTCTTTTCCAATGCAACTAAAAGGGGTTGTTTAGAAACTTTAAGCATGTATCGTTTATGCAAATACACATAAGTACTGGATTTGAATGGCCACAGCATCTGAAATTGCTACAACATACCGTATTTAACATTGTACCTCCCATGATACAACTAATAATAGAAGTACAAGTGTACATTCGCTTGAGCAAGTTTTGATTCACGATTCGAGTCATAGCCTGTTCGCACTGGTTAACAAATGAAAAGGTCGCGTATGACGCATAACGTCGGTTTTTACGAACGAGGTTTGGGTAACGGCGAGGCGTTCACTGTACGTATCTGATGACAGCAAGGACTTTTCATATGTGGAAAAGTACAGGTTCGAACACACGAGTACACAATGACGAGAGGAAGTTCTAAGTTCTGTCCCAGCACTCTTATTTTTGGAACCATCGATACACGGACTTTCCTGTTTAAACAACTTAAAAACGACAGTGTTTTCACAGGTAATTTTGGGCTGTTTTTGTGACCCCAGCTAGGCTGCATTTAACGTTTAGGCTATATTGCATTGACACCGTATGCTAACAGGCACTTGAATATGCAAGTGTTACATAATAGACGAACATAGTTTGTCTAAGTTTTGAGAAATATGGTACTTATATGTACACTGGATCCTGCATCAGTCAATGCACTAATTAGTAGACTACTATTAAAATACACAATCGAGCAGACTGTATGGTACATTGATCAAAAATAATTGAATTGGGCTGTTCCGCTGTTGGTATCTGTTGGTATCTGTTGGTATCGGCGCCGCCACCTTCCAGACGTGTGATCCAACCCGATAGGCAAATGAGACCCGGATCACCAAATGAGTCAAACTCATCACCCCTTAATTAACGCGACAATCCAAGATGTGTAATTATGAAATATGACGGCAGATCAACAACGATATACCAAATCCTTGTTGCTGCCACCTTCCTAGAAGGAACGTAGCCTACCACCCGGCTTGCCTTAAGTGCAAGTTAATTAAGAAACTGTGTTACAATACATAGGCTACATATTTAACGACACAAAAAAGTCTAATCGCACAGAGGATAATCACACCGAGCGAGGCGCTGAATTTAAGAATGCAGCATGTCCATACAATCAGCTTTCAGATCTCCAAAATAATCTACAAGGAAACCTGGGGAAAAATCACCTGAGCTAACAAAAGCACAATTAGTTGGTCTGGCTGAGCCGTGAGAACGGCAACGGCATCAAAACGAACCTTTAATCTCTGCAGTGGTCCTCATGTTGATTTTATTTACCCACGGCAGCAGAGACTTTCACCAGTTCAGACTTTCCTCACGCAATAAAGGAAAGTTCTGGCTTGCTGCGGTTACATATAGGCTACCCGCCCAGACCAATCACACTGTCCAGGGCTATTTGCATAGATAAGAAAGAAATACCGTTTGAAATTAGGTCAGCCGGTTGTAAGGTGAACCGGGCGTTGTACCGCTGGAACTCGCCCATCTGTAGCCTACCCAGAACATCGATGTCGAGACCCGACAATGCTTTCTTCCAGCTCTCTGCCATTGGGGGCACAGAGCTATAAACACAACCTTGCCCACAGAAACCCCGAAACTGTCTACAAGCATCTGGCTCGAAACCACACTGTAATACTATGTAATATCAGGGGTCTTTTAAGAGGTAAAATTCATGACTGGATCTTAAACTCACAAGTCAACGGAGATGCTTTGCCTCTCATCTGGTCACGAGAGCAGCTGCACTCCCGACGGTAGCTTACTTCGTGTAACTTCGGAAGGGAATTCACCCAAGAAGTAGCATTCCGTTCCTCGCTAACCTAGCGCCGGATATCTTGGGGCGGAGAACGACTCCGCCCCCAAGTCCCCCCCCCCCCCCCGGTTTGGTCGAGGAGCGTTGGAAGAATGCCTGTCCAACCAAGTGCACGAGCCGTGTCCGTTATCTGAATCCGAATTTGCAGGGTGGATTAGTGGTAATTGATTTTTTTTTACATATTTACCAAATACACCACATGAACCTTTTAAATATAAAAGGTTCGTGTTCATGTGGTGCATTTGGTAAATATGTGAGTTGGTAATATGTGATTAGAAATTCTAAATATTTTAAAATATAAGTGACCAGTATAATTCATTGTAATAGAGTATGCGAACTGTAACAACAGTTCATTCCATGTTGTTGTGAATGGACACATAAAGGTGAACCAGCCATCGTATGTGATGACAGCGACGTTTCGGCTCATAAATCGTTCCCTGTCTGAATTCTTCCAGCTAAGGTGTAGCAGGAAGTGGAAGAACTTTTGCGCAATCTATGGTTAATAAAAACAAAGAAGAAGTGTTTATCACACAAAGGTAAAAAAATATAAGCACGCATAGCAAGCACACCGACTGTTCTTCAAAACAGGCTGAGGTCACTTGCTTGTTTGATTACGTCACTCCGATCTGTTGATGTTGTGTCGATGAAGAGCGGATGTGGGTTTTTACACATTGCCGCAACCGGCATCTCACCTAAATGCACTGCAGTAACACTGGAACTGTTTACGAACTCACATCTCATATCGATGCAAGCAAGAGGTCAAATCTACAATTAACCTGCGGCACCGGCATCAGCCCCCCCTTTGAAGTGGGACAGTGGAACACCAAACGTCAATGGGAACGATGTTTTCCTAACGTAGTTCATCATTTATAACTATTTATAAATGAGCGTTCTGGCGCAAAATGGCTGCCGTCCATCACCCAGGTGGGTTCTACACATTGGTGGTGGGTGAGTACCCACTCATCACTGTAAAGCACTATGAGTGTCCAGCTATATAAATGCTATCATTCATTCATTTATTCATGCATTGATTTACAATTCCCGTCACAAGCACAGTGCACGTTCCACCATGACACGCATCGTTTTTATCTCCGTTCCAATAGGCCTGTCAGCTCTGACACGTGAAATATTAGCCAGAGAGTTCATCCTGGAATCGCAATTTCCTCCTCGCAACAGCAAAATTACTCCACCACCAGCAAGGCTGACTCCTCATTTCCCTCTGTGGAAAAAAAAAAGAGAATGGCTCTCGACTGGCCAAAATTCTGTCAGAGCAGTTCCAGAAATCAATACTCCAGGAGGTGAACTTATGTGCCGCAACTGCTAATTTTTTCTTCTTCTTTTTAGCAACACTTTCCACCGTCCTTTCACTGGACTGCTGTGTGTTGCCAGACAATGGACCGCGTCAAAGCAAACCTTTCAAAGGGAGGACAAAATTAGATGTCAACTGAACAAGAGGCCAGCTTCACTCCAAATGAATGCATACGTGGACTCCTGCTATTCCACTACCAGGGCCATTTTTTTGGAGTCTCCTAATTTACAGAAGGGTGATTGATAATTAGCACAGCGGAGCCAAGCATTGACCTAATCCTGTAAGAGAGATTACCAGAACCCTACTTTCACCAAATAGCCCAAGCAGGGAACTCCACTTTGAGTATTTGATGAGTAGATGTTAATATTTCTAATCTATGATACTTTCCTTCTCATGTGGTTTTTATGGTTCACAGATTGTGTTAGTGTCAGGGTTGCACTAAATTCCATTTCAATCAATTCAGGAAATGAACAACTGGAATGGTAAGTGTGTTATGTTTAAATTTTGCACCAACTTCCGCACTTAATTATTTAATTAGCTCAATCATATCTTGATCTGACATTTGTATAAGCACCAGCTACATCTGCAAACTGCAAGTGCATCCAAAAGATTTTACTGAGCTCTAGTACAGTAGTGAACCAGCGTAGTTTATAGAGCTGTTAAAACACTAAAACTTACGTAATAGTTTGGAACAAAAACCAGCATGCAGACCGGCCCTCCAGGACAGGGGTTGTGCACCCCCCCCCCCCATCCTGAATTGACTCAAATAACATGGAAACTTGCTCTGTTTTTAGTATACACTAGCAAAAGTAAAGATTTTACCTGACAGTGTTAACCAAGCTCCTCTGTCCCTTGTGGAAGCCATGTCTCTAGCCCTGGGTTCCTGTGCTGCTGCTGTGCTAGGCACCGTTCTGGATGGGCCCTGAGGTTGTGAATGTAGGGAGGCGCTAGCATATGTGCTTTAAACCTTACATAACCGGTAGGAAGGCCCGGACGGTGGCCAAACTGGCCAACTTGGAACCGGTCTCTTTTCTTGGTGAACAGGAAAGGATCGTTCCCCAGGCAATGGGCCCCATTCACAAGGGCCCTGCACCGTCAGTCCTGGCACTCGGAGGGCTGGGGGCCTGCGAAATTTCAATGGCTCTCCATTTCAAACTTTTCAAGGGCAAGACGAAAGGGGGGTTGAGGGGGCTGGGGTGTCAATTCAATGATGGAAAGAGTAATGAGCTGATTTAATTTGAGCTCAGGTACAGTAAAATCCCAGAGACAGTGTCTAACTTTCAAGGGCTGCATTCGAAGTGGCTCTCTCACTGTGGAAGTCTCCGCTCTTGCTCTCTCTCTCTCTCTCTCCCTCCCTTGCTCCCTTTCCACTCTCTCACTCCCTCTATATCTCTTGCTGTGCCCCCCCCCCCTCCCCCCAGTCTCTCTCTCTCTCCCCCCTCTCTTTCTCTCTGTGGGAAAATACAACAGTTAGATAATGGTCAGCAAAGGACACTGGGTTGGCGTAAATCATATGTTTATATATAAAAAAAATCAATACAGAACCAGAGTCGGGTATACATTTTAGAAGCTTCCAGCAAAGCGATTTACAGTCTCACAGTGGATGCAGTTTTTGAAGTTAGCCTTGTATCACTGTTTTCCTGCACGACTTGCTTCTTGTTTTTAATTATATTTGGCCCGGTTTAAGGTCTGCTCTCTCTGTTTATACGCGGGTAATTGCATAACTGCGCCGTGTTTCGTCTCCGCGCGCTGTTTAGGCAAGCGCCAGGCGGTGGTTTTTCGGCCCGCGCGCGGTTTCGTGCCACGGCGCGTGCGCACGCATGCTGGGGGGGGTGACGCCGCGTTGTCGAATCGCAGGTCTGTCGATCTGTTGAACGCATTACCGGCTTCGCTAGCGTGCTGCAGTGCAGCAACAGCACTTCGCTTTCGGGTGGGAGGAGGGGTTGGCTGGGGGATTGGCTGGGGGATTGGCTAGGAGGGGGGGGGGGATTCCTCTGCATCGTTTCGAATGAATAGCTCCAAGCTCTAACCGAAGCTTCATTATGATGGTAACTTGTTAATATAACAGCAGAAGGTAAGACAGCTTAGCCTACTCCTGTTACAAAGAGAAAAGTGACTAAGAATGGTCTAAATCAGATTCAGCCCCTTCTGTCAGTAAGAAGATGTGCATCTGTGCTGTCCTTCTTGCTGACAGAATGGAATTTTAAAATACTTTACTTTTTCCTGGTCGAACTTCAGAACTTAGATGACGCGAAACCCTGATATTAATTATTAATGAATAACTATTATAGCCAAGATGTTCTCTTGGAAAAGAGCTCTTGCAGCAGTACTAGTAAACAGGCCGGAGCATTTTCGAACCTCAAATGTTCAAAACCCATTAAGAGTAGTTCTTTCATCCATGTTTACATGAGCATGCAATTCACTGTACAGCTTGGTTGTTATTGTGCTCTGAAATGCTGGTTTTACTAATTAGGAAGCATGGTATAGGGGCACATGATTTCATGTAACCACAGTTTTTGTGTTTGTGTGTGTGTGCGCGCGCGCGTGTGTGTGTGTATTTCTGAGTGTGTTTGTTTCTACACGGAGAACCACAAGGTTTGGTGAACAGAGGTGATAAGTGGCAATTAAAATAGCAAATAAACGGTGTTTATCTTTCACCCTGCAATTTCGCAGAGCCTGGCCTGTCAGGTAGCGTGTGATGCAACCCAGGAGGGGCCCTAATCTTACCTGAGTCGTTAGCACAGCAGTAACTCGTCTCTGGAACACTTGGATAGTAAAGATCCATCGCCTGCAAACAAACAAAAATGGTTTCACCAAATCATTCCATTGCTCAGTGCACCATAGTTTATTTTTTTATTATTATACACACCGCTCGGCTGTGACACTATTGTCAACCGAGGAAGAAGACGAGGAAAGGTTCGGTCGCCATCCCAACCCCCTTTTTGGGAAAAATAACACATTTGGCGCTGAAAAATGTACAGACTAGACCAGTACTCTTCGGCTCAGGTTTCCAATGAACCGCGCGTTCTGCTGTTTTTCTTTTTAACCTTTAACAAGCGCTTGGTCAGTTGGCCTGAAAGTTACTCAGCTCTACCTTCGGCCATGACCAACATTCATCCCAAATTTCAGCCTCCTGGGGCGAAAACTGTGGCCGCTATGGGGTGGGACACTTTTGTGGACCGACTGACTGACAGACCGACTGACCGGCCGACAGACCGACTGACCGGCCGACAGACCGACTGACCGACCGACAGACAGAGCTATAGAGCTGCGGCCGCAGCGAAAAATCCAACTAATTAGGACGGAACCAAGAAACCAAGAAACCAAAAAACAGCGAGTTAACCGTGTAATCAGCTGCTTTAAGTCATCTAACAACGCGAGCGAGCAGCATGTGACAACGGGAACGGTAGGCCCAGTGGCTCTCCAGGAACAGGTTTGGGCGACCATTGGACCACAGCATAGGCAATATGCTTGGTCATACATGCCTCTTTTTGTACACTGACTTTATAAAATCGATGCCTTGTGGGGAGAGTTAGGGTTAGGGTTACGGTTGGGGGGGTTGGGCGGGGGGGGGGGGGTGGGGTGACACCCAGATGTCTTGGTTGAACAATAGACAGATCTCTGACATTAAACCCATGTGAAAATAATTGGAGCATTCTTGGTAGAACTGCTTGTCCTCATTAAAATGCGAATGCAATGGTATAATTTTAAATTTGTTTGATTCCCTTGAAACAAACAGAAAGGCAGAGTTTATATTCATTGCTTTTTTGCTTTAGGCTCTGGTACAATTCGCACGTCGAACAAAGTAATTGAGCTTAAGTAAGATGAATGCTAATGTTTATATTCACTTTTCTCGCAAGGATATAATGTATCCGGCTGCTTTTTCCTTTTTTCTAAGCAGGGATATGGGAAATGTGTCACCTCCTCCATCAGCACAAGTGCTGTGCATCGGATTAAATGCACAGCTTTATTAAATTAAAGCACACACTTCAAATTCAGGGTGCGCACCAGCTCCTTAATTCTGCCTCTGACGGGGACGATAACCTTGTTTCTTAAAATCCTTGGCACCGCACCAAAAAAAAAAAAAGAAAATAAATAGAAAAGTCAAATTACTAATCCCCCCCGGATGGAACCTCACACAAACCTGCATCTCTCAATATCTCATTCATTTTTACCCTAGTGCGGGGGGGGGGGGGGACAACTTCACTGTGTGTTAAAATCTTTGGAACCACACAAAACAATGTATGATACCAAAAAAAAAAGACTGAAAGATCCCAGGTAGTTTTTTAAAGAAGAGGCTTACTGCTGGAACATAAAACCCCAACCTCCCCCCCCCCACACCCTCTCTTTGGGACAGGATCACATTGCACCCAGAGGTTTTAATGCTGCCCGTGTAATCCAGTACCCATCAGCCTCCTTAATGGCTGCTCTGTCCTCTCTACCTGCCACCGGTGACACTGTGCCAATCGGAATCCATTACCCAGCCTCCCCTCCCGAACACGATACCTGCCGTGTGCAGCCACGGGGGAACTGACGTGCGAAAAGAACGAAAAAATTCCACTGACTTAAATCTCTCCGCACTGCCTGCTTGCAAGCTCGCGAGTGTGTGTGTGTTCACCACGAGTTAAACAGGAACTCGTGTTTGTCGTGCGCGTGCTAACATCTGAGCTGCGGTGTCACAGGTTTACAAACTGCCGCTAAGTCTGCATTTAAGCGGATTTTATAGTCGGCCGTTCAAAATGTATTTTGTAGAAACCTTGTAAGCGCGTAAAACCTTGGCTGTCTTCATTATAGTACAGTATGTGGTCAGCTTGAATGCAGTTTCATTGCTAAATCAGTGGTGGGTCATCGACATGGAATTACCATACAGCACCCCGTTGTCTTTTTTCTTTTCTCACCCTTTGAAGAGTAGGTTTTTTTCCCTCTAAATTCTAAGTCAGTGTTCTAGAACTCCGTTGCTCTCAGTCACCAGAAGGGATTGTGACATCAGCCCAGCATTAGAACGTCCAGTGTTCTGGAAGAGCATTCTAACCCCGTATTTTTGTGCTCTGTGATCTCACACCCTGAAGGGTTAAAACCTTTCTCCCGTGGCGTGACCAATCCGGAGCCTCTGCTCCCTGCCCTGCGTCCCTCTGGCACCCCCTCTCCCTTTTTTCCATGACTCACCTGTGGGTCTGCCAGAGTTCGCGTTTCTCCCGCTTTTATCTGAAGTTTTTGTGCCCGGGACCGCCGTGTCCATGGCGATGGCAAAACTAGGGCTTGTGCCACTTCAATTATTCATGCAGGACTTTCTCTTTGATATCCTACTGTACAGCACAGGGGGCGCTGAGGGGGAAACGTAAATTAAACAGCATTAGGAAACCCTCCTCGAGATGCCAGGGAACCAAAGGAAGATCTGAGAAACTCTTCCCAGAATACGTTTTAATCACACAAACCCCCCATACCGGGGAAAATGTCAAGTACTGACACCTCAGATTTCTTTCTGACAGCGTAATTTTAGTAATGAAACTTCCTTTTTGGCAAGGATCAGACCATTTGTGTTAAAAAAAAAAAAAAAAAATGCAAACCTGTATGCTGAAAATCTCTCTTTTTCAGCCCACTAAATAATTGTGTCTCACTCTCTGACTGAGCAGCTCCCCCAATGCCATGGCAGTGCCAGTGTGTTACCACTAGGTGGCAAAAGGGCCAGTAATGAGGACACCCATCAAGTAGTGGCGGTGGCTGTATAAAGAGTATCATGGCTGAGGAGACATTAAAGAAAGAAAATAAAATCATTCACTCTAAATATATATATATATATATATATATATATATATATATATGCGCAGGAAAAAAAATGTCTTGGCTATAAGGTTCTAGGTTACCGATCCCTGTGGCCTTGCCTGTCTTACACAAGGCAGGACTCCTGGCCATTTGCACTGTTCAGAGAAACATTAATGCTTTTAAATTCATAAAGCGGATTAACAAAGTGAACTGCAAGAGATTCTTCAGGCTGAGTTCTGTTAGTAGAACCAGGGGGCATAAATGGAAATGAGCAAAAGGTAAATTCCGTATGTGCATTAGGAAGCATTTTTTCAGGCAGAGAGTGGTCAATGTGTGGAATTAGCCTGCCAGGTTAATCTACGTAGTAGATGCAGAAACTCTGAGGGTTTTCAAGGCCAGGCTTGATACGGTGTTGGATACTATCTTGTCGGTGGGTAATCAGAGCACTAATTTAGCAAATGCCGAGCATTGTTGGGCTGAATGGCCCATCCTGGTCATTATGTTATGTTATGTTATGTAATACTGTCAGAGGGGCAATGTCTAAATCCTCGCTCAGCAACTCTTTTAACCCTTTAAGGTGTGAGGTCACAAACTGAACTGAACAATGCTGACGTAACAGTCAGTACTGATAATTGAGTTCTAGAACACTGACTCAGAATTTTGAGAAGCATTCCAAAAAACCTCCTCTTCAAAGGGACAACGTTCTTCATATTGTACAAGTACGCGCGATTGAGCTTACAAATGCAATATTTGGCGTATATGTGTTTTAAGTACTTCAGTACTTAAAACAAGTGCTTTAATTTGCATGTGCAGTATATGTGCGTGTGTATAAAATCTTTATGAAATTATTTCTGTATTATGAAATGAAAACCTCAAACTTAAATATGTTATCCATAAATTTATAATGGTAAAAGTGTTTAAATTGTATTATATTGTAAATTCAGACGTTTATTACGTTAGACGATATTTGCACCGGACCATGTTATTGGAAATGCTCCCCGAACCTCGAACCCTCCCTAATGTTCTCCTGTGCACAGCAAGCAAATGCATTCATTGACCTACTATTTTACAGCCCTCAGCGGGCCGGGAGAAGAGCCGTTAGCCCCTCGCGCGCTCTCTGGTTTGCCCACTACGCTTGGCATAAAAATAGCACGTCAGCACATCTGCTCCTCCATCTGCGCGGTGGCCATTTTGGCTCCAACCAAGAACCCACCGGACCCATTGGCAAAAAAACAAAACGAAAAGGAGCCTGTTGGCTTGTGAGAAGGATCGAGCCTCAAAGGTGAGTTTATTTGTATGGTGCTTTGGTAAGATAACACTAGCAGTGCGAGTATCACAATGGTGGTTCTGTTCGGTTTCCTTTTCGCTCTGGTATGTCCAGGGTTTGTTTGCATGGGCTATCTGCTTAGGCGAGATCCCTTATCCAGGGCAGGTTTGCACAATGTACACCGTACATGCAGTCCATTTACACAGTTGACTTTGAGATGAGTTAACTTGGGTAACCCTGGGCGACTTTGCTTCAATTGTGCAGGAATTCGGACCACTAAATATCCTGGACAGATATGCAACTCCACATGCTGCACGTAAAAAAAAAGGCTCTTCCACGGCTAAAAACCACAGCCATGGACTGAGCACCCCGAAAAAATCACCACGGTAACCGCCGTGAGAGAAGCCCAGCGTTCCGGAACCATCTTCTCGGGGGGTTCCGTGAAAGAGGGGGGGTGGGTTGGGCTCACCTGAGTTCTCTCTCTGGGCTGCCACACCTCCTCCATGGCGTAGCTGACGAAGGGCCCGCTGCAGATGCAGCACTCCAGCATGATGGGCGTGGCCAGAAGGGGCGTGGCCCGCAGCGACCAGGGACCGCCCCCGTCCAGCTCCTGCTCCCGGCACGCGGCCTTCTGCTTGCCGTCGCCGTGGTGACGGTTCAGCATCTTCCACTTCCGCACCTTGAAGGTAATCACACGCACATGCACACACACACACACACGCACATGCACATGCACACACGCCCACACGCACATGCACACACACGCGCACGCACATGCACACACGCATATGCACACACACACACACACACACGCACAGATGCACACCGACACACACACACACACACACACACATTAGTGGCTGTTGCAATCCAAGGTCTAAGACTTTTTTTTTTCTTTCTTTTTGCAAATATATTCACAGAAACGAAAACAAAGCAAATGAATTCTTCCTGGAATAAAATGTGCGGCCAGACCGTTATGATTACATGAAATAGATCGTGCTGCATTTTGAGTCGCGCGCTGCGTGGTGCAATTCTGAATCAGTGTGTTGATTGAGGGAACTCGTGCAAACGCGGGGACTGCTGACTTTCATTACGACACATCAAGCAGTACAGAAGATGGGTTTAAAGTGCGCTGTCTAGCCTGTGGGAAAAAAAAGTTGTGAGGTATTCATGCAAGGCCTGGATTCAATCAATACTCTCCCTTAAATTATGCACAGAACTTGGAAGTTGAACTTCTTTTTAAAGCTAACAGGTTTAGCTTTATACACAGAACTGTGCTTGTGATAAAACAAACACATTGGATTTAAATTCAAATCAGAGGACAAAAGTTGATCACGTCAAGGTCTCTGAATAATCGCGCTCGCTCCAGGCAGACAAACAAACAAACGAACAGCGAACACAGTGGAAATTCACACTTGCAAGAAATGCTGCAAAAAAATACATAAAAATTCATCCAAGTCCTTGGCCTTCACCACTGTAATTCTCCACTCCCCCCCTCTTGCCCCTCTGAACCGGCGTCCCATTGGTTAATGATCTGGGGAGCTTGTTTCTGATTGGGCAACAACAGCGTTCTCTCTGCACGCATGGCTGCGTTTCGTCATGGAAAGAGAGGCCAAGGTGCGGGCTCTCCATAGGTGTCGGGGGCACATTCCAGGCTGGGCCGCTTTGCGTAATCCACGGCCTTGACTCTCTCTTTCCTGGTGTGTGTTTAGCAGGTTTTCGGCTGAGCTGTTATCGGGAACCTTATCCTGTAATGGCCAACCTAAACGTCTGCTGACATCACAATGAGTGCTCATGGAGCCATTGTAGTCTGAAATTGACATTTAAAAAAAAAGCATTCATTTCTAGAAGCCAATGAGAGTTCACATACACCAACAGCAGTGCTTATTTGCATTGGGTAACTAATGACGACACAAAAATTCCTTTAAAATATCTTGATATACATTGCATACATTTTTGGTCAGATTTTCTTGGCATGAAAACAGACGTCCCGTGTCCCTGGCACGTCACCACTCCTCTGACAACCAAGCCGCCTTCACCCGAGCTCAGAATCGACCGCTCGCTCGCTCGCTCACTTCCCAGCTCCTGCAGCGCGAGTAAAACCCGTAGGGCGAGCTGCGGTTAATCAGTTACGCTGCCAGACAGCGGGGCCCGGCCGGGCAGCTGACGCCGCGCCGCAAGCCAAACTATCGATTCGCCCTGTTTTATGAACAGCTGCGCGGCCGCCGCCGTAGCGTGCGGTACTGTCCGTTTCCCCCCCATTTACACGGGCTTGCAGCTTTCGCTACGCGCACGGGGGTGTGTGTAGCACGCGGACGCGGTCGGGCCTGAACCGTTAGCATGCGCGCGGCCCCTGGGGCGCGGCGTCCTGCTGTTTGCTAAGTCCGGCACGTTCCGCGGTCGTCGTCGTCGTCGCCAGTGGCCGCCGCGCCGAGCGCCGTCCTCCGTCCTTTTTTTTCTTTTTTTCCTTTTTTTTCCCTTTTTTTTCGATGTCGTTTTGAGATGCCGTTAACTCGGCTTGACCTCCCGCGTCTCGCAGGGGGATCCGACACAAATTCCACGCGGGGTGGGGCGGGGGGGGGCGGACCGGCGTCCTTGGCTCCGCGGCGGTTTATAGCGCCTTTCACAAGGAGGCCGGCTCCGTATCAGCGCTTCGGACCAGCGGCTCGTTGTGTAATCTCAGATAAGACTGGTTCAGGATGAAGGGGTCAGGCCGCTTTTTATTAACGCACGGGACCATGGCACAGGAACAGCGGCTGAGGGAACTGGGTCTGGCAATCAGGAGGTTACAGGGTCACATTCCAGGAGGGACCCCCTGAAAAAGGTGGTGTACCTGGCCTCAATTTCTTTGATATATTACTGGAAGTGTGGCAGATTAGGGTAGAGGGAGAGCTGCCCCCCCCCGCTCCCCCTCCAACTGGCCACCCAACTTACCATCAATTTTTTGGTATTTGTTTTTTCTTAGGCAGAATTCATGTTTCATAGAGACGTCGCCCCAAAAATAACTGCTGTTCCCATTCTGACCACCATGTCTGCCGCTACTCTGCATGTTTAAGGACAGTACATAAGAAAAGTGAGTTATGTAATTCAAGGATTATTCATGTGCTGAGCAAGTAAATAACAACCTAGTGTCACTGAAACCAAATGACCCTGCTTCATTTTGCACAGTTATAATATTGGCATTTACATTCACACCATTTGCAACTGGACCAAGAACTTTTTTTAGGATGCCCCTTTTGTAAGGCCAAACACACATATCTGACCCCCCAGAAGTGAAGTTATGTGGTTTCGGATAGCACATTAGTGTTTAGCGATGGGCTCCAGAACCCTGAGCAGCTTTTAGCTCCTTGCTTGAAACTCATAAATCTGTGCCTTTAATCCTCAGGCACCCTGAGAAGATAACCCCCTTGGCTCCTGCTAAGAATGCACACCGCTCTCACAAGCGTTTTACTCGCGGGGGGAACTTTTAAACCCTAACAGGACTTTCAGTCGAAAAAGAGAGAGAGAGAGAGAGAGAGAATATCTCTTCTTTATTTCCTCCTGTTTCTTCGTACAGTGAGAAGGAGCACTTTTGCTGTACATCTGATTCAGTTTAACAGTGACCGCACAAGCATGTGTTCTAATGAACAAAAATGCATTCCTCCAAAAAAAAAAAAAAAATTCAGATGTGATCAATCAACAGAAAAAGAAAATCGCTCACTCTGTAGTCTTAGAAAGTTCAAACGGGTTGTGGGGCTAGACGATGAAGCAGAACTGAGGCTGAATTATTTGATTTTAATTTGTGTCCGTCTGGCACAGGTCACGGGGATGATTACAGAATCTATCAATAATTTCACGAACAGAATCCCCTCTCCTGTTTGTTTCTGAGAAGTTCGCCACATTTAAATGGCTGCAGCAGCACAAACAGCTTTTTGAAAGTTAACCGCAAATGAACCTGTTTTTCACTTGGTGGTCGAAGTTGGAGGCCATTTTGATTAATCAAGCAGATCTTGCCAGAGGCAGTTTGAGACTTAGCATTAGCACTCTAATGAAGCCAATTGTGCTGAACTGTGCTTACCATAATACGTTCTCTTCCCTAGAATACATTGCGGTACATAGAGGTTGTTCTAAATTCACCCAAAATGCAGAAAAAAAACAACAACAAAAAAAACCAATGTGTGGCCAGCACTGCGCTAAGCCAACCTCAGATTTCCAAATCCCGGTTGGTCCTTGTATAATCTCATGTGGATGTTGAAACTTTATTGCTAGGTTGATGTGTAACATTTTAGAACACTTAGCTAAGATGGACAAACAAACCCCTCTTTGAATATGAGTTTTTTTTTTTTTTTGGCTGACTTATCTTTTGTGAGAACAATGGTGTGTCACAGGAATGCACGTTCCTGCTTTTACAAAAGAGAAAAGACTGGAACAGCTTTATTTATCGAAGGTATGTAAAATGTTTTCAAAGAATGCCGAAAGTGCCTTCGTCTGACAATGGCCTCGATTCCGCCGATATCGATCCTTAACGTCGGCAAATTAATGCACGGCTTTGTTCTTTATTGGCTGGGATCATGAATCGGCAAAAATGAACTATGTTTGCTAAGTAAGAACACTTGAATCTAAGGCAAAGTCAAACACAAACATTGATTGAGTTAAGACCTGTCTAGATTAAAGCAAACACAAGTATGGTTTAGGTGACTTCGAGCCAATCTCACCAGCAGTTAGCAGTGCTTTTAAGCTTTTCAGAAAATTCAATAATTGGGCCTTATTGATATAAGAATATTTTTTTCTTTGTAAGTATTTAACTGAAGTATATAAGCATTTCACTATTTGCATTTTAACCATTTGTTGAATTATTATTTGAAGTACTTCGTATGTATTTACTTGATTTTAGGAAAAATCATTTCTTATTATTTTTACATACAACTTCAGCAGCTTGACTGTTTAGCAATCACGCTTTATAAAATTCACATGTGCGCAGGAAATTACTGACTGTTCTTCGAGAGCAAGGTCTGGATGCTGTTCAAACCCTGACAGCAAGTAAATCTCAAACTGAACTTTGTGAAGTATCATAACACTTACGACCCTAAAGTAATAAAAGCTACCTTCCGAGGGTGTTGCTAAAAATATGAAATGGGGGTGTGGGGGGGTGCGGGTGGGGGGGGGGGTGTTGTTAGCAGGTCTTGCCAGGCCCTATTTAACAATGGGCACAGGACCAGGGACCAGCGCATAACCGACCAATCAAGTCCCAGGGAAAAGGACCTTGTCAGGGTAATATACCTCATTCACAGAATTGCACTGAGCCACTTCACAATCGCTTCACGACCGTGTCACGTGATCGCTTCACACGTCAATGCGCACTGCATGCACCCAAATCCATTTAAGTTCATATGTAGCAGAAACTCAGTGGATGATGCTTTTTTCCAACATTATTCAGTAGCTGGTCTACTGAATGAGGATACAGGCCTGAATGTAAACAATTAGAATGGTTGCTTTAGGCAAATATAATACAGAAATGTAAATGTTCATATGTTCATATATTACAAGCGTGCTTTTATTGTTTGAGAAAAATCTGATGCAAATCTTCATCTTGATAACCAATTGGATCATTCTGACATGTTGCTTCTGTGTCTTACAGGATTTTGCTTAGGAAGAATGACATGAGCTTAGAATTTTTAATCCCCCCTCTTTCTTTTCTTTCTCTTTGAAGATCAAAGCAATTAACCTAGCGCGCTGTTCCTTAAACTACCCAGCCGGGACCCAAAATGGGTCACGGGAGGTTCTGAGGTGGGTCCCGTAATGAGGCTACGCTAGTATGTGTAGCTATAAGGGACTTTTCAAAAATACTAAATTCCTAATTTGGCTTTCTGATATTGTGAAGTGTAAAGGCCGATGACCCAGAGGCGGGCATTGCCTGATGGGTCAATGGAACACGTCAGATGGAAGATTAACCATGGCCCTCATTAACTTTGACTTGACTCGACTTGACCGCTTCTCCAAAATCCTTACGCAGATAAGACTCTCGGAACTGGCGGTGCAAAGGTGAGCACGTGTGAGGTGGCGTCATCTCAAAGGTGATGTGAGGTAAGCTTTTTTTTAATTATTTTATTTTTTATAGTTGTTTCAGTCGCTCTCTTCTTGAGCCACACCGTCATCAGTGACTTAAAAATGTAATTTTAGTACAAGATCGCACGCTTTGGCTAAGCGTTGCATTGATTTCTATCCTGATTAGTGCTCAATATCATCTGAGCAAGGTATAAAAGGACATTGTCCAAGCAAATCAAACACTGTTTGTCCAAAAACAAAGGGCTTTCAGTCAAAATGATGGTCAGCCGGGTATATGGATGCCAGTGAGTACACATGTTGCTTGCCAAGTTAGTATTATTGATATTTATTTTTATGAGGTTAAAAAACAAAAAATGTTTTCCCTAAAAAATATGCATTTCTAAGACATTTTGTATGGTCATAGGTACACATGCTACTAGAGAATTTTTTGGTTCATTCAAAATCATTACCAACCCATGTCCTAACCTTTCTTCAAGCTGCTAAACACAACCGTAAACTTGCCACAACCCTCAGACTTACCGTTTTGCTAACCCTAACCCTAGCTGAACCCTAGTTTGAGCCCTAAACCCTAATTGAAGCCATTGTTACCTTTGAAAACATCAGAAAACCCATTTAAAATTTATGGAAACGAAGATAAATATCATGAATACTATAATACAAATGCAAAATAATATATTTGAGGTCACTGAAAAAACAAAATATGTTATCCCTAAAAAATATGCATTTATTAGACATTTTGTATGGTCATAAGTAGACATGCTACTAGAGAAATTTTTTGGTTCATTCAAAATCATTAATAAACCCATGTCCTAACCTTTCTTCAAGCTGCTAAACACAACCGTAAACTTGCCACAACCCTCAGACTTACCGTTTTGCTAACCCTAACCCTAGCTGAACCCTAGTTTGAGCCCTAAACCCTAATTGAAGCCATTGTTACCTTTGAAAACATCAGAAAACCCATTTAAAATTGATGGAAACGAAGATAAATATCATGAATACTATAATACAAATGCAAAATAATATATTTGAGGTCACTGAAAAAACAAAATATGTTATCCCTAAAAAATATGCATTTATTAGACATTTTGTATGGTCATAAGTAGACATGCTACTAGAGAATTTTTTTGGTTCATTCAAAATCATTAATAAACCCAACGTCCTAACCTTTCTTCAAGCTGCTAAACACAACCGTAAACTTGCCACAACCCTCAGACTTACCGTTTTGCTAACCCTAACCCTAGCTGAACCCTAGTTTGAGCCCTAAACCCTAATTGAAGCCATTGTTACCTTTGAAAACATCAGAAAACCCATTTAAAATTGATGGAAACGAAGATAAATATCATGAATACTATAATACAAATGCAAAATAATATATTTGAGGTCACTGAAAAAACAAAATATGTTATCCCTAAAAAATATGCATTTATTAGACATTTTGTATGGTCATAAGTAGACATGCTACTAGAGAAATTTTTTGGTTCATTCAAAATCATTAATAAACCCATGTCCTAACCTTTCTTCAAGCTGCTAAACACAACCGTAAACTTGCCACAACCCTCAGACTTACCGTTTTGCTAACCCTAACCCTAGCTGAACCCTAGTTTGAGCCCTAAACCCTAATTGAAGCCATTGTTACCTTTGAAAACATCAGAAAACCCATTTAAAATTGATGGAAACGAAGATAAATATCATGAATACTATAATACAAATGCAAAATAATATATTTGAGGTCACTGAAAAAACAAAATATGTTATCCCTAAAAAATATGCATTTATTAGACATTTTGTATGGTCATAAGTAGACATGCTACTAGAGAAATTTTTTGGTTCATTCAAAATCATTAATAAACCCATGTCCTAACCTTTCTTCAAGCTGCTAAACACAACCGTAAACTTGCCACAACCCTCAGACTTACCGTTTTGCTAACCCTAACCCTAGCTGAACCCTAGTTTGAGCCCTAAACCCTAATTGAAGCCATTGTTACCTTTGAAAACATCAGAAAACCCATTTAAAATTGATGGAAAACAAGGTAAATATCATGAATACAATAATACAAATGCAAAATAATATATTTGAGGTCATTTAAGAATGAATTTAAGTATGTACTGTCTGTCATGAAAATATACCTCAGAATGTCCTAGGAGAGCTTTTGTGTTCTTTTTTGAAAAAATAAATTGCATGTCATTCATTTTGTATAGTTTGTTTTTCCAAGCTAGTCTCGAATATCAAAGGAGAACCTCCTTCTTTCAACCGAAAACCAATATCAGCTCTTTTAAATGAAACCACTCGTGTTATTTACTTTTGAGAATTATTGAATGCGGTGAAGCAATTGCATTCCATGATATTCACTGATTCAAGAATGCAATTTATTAAACAATCACATGCATTACTAAACTGATACATTGCTTGCAGTGGTTAAACATGGAAACTTTTTTGCTTTCCTTTTCAATTGATGTGTCAGTCTGATGAAGGCCCTTACCCGCCTGCACGCACACACACACATATACACACGCATACGCGCACACACACACACACACAAAATGCACTGACAAAATAACTTGAATGAAGACTTCAAAAAAAAAAGCTTCTTGTGTCAGTTGGGGACCGGATGAGCAGGGTTAATATGAGGCAGGCTTCGCGAGGGAGAGATGGAGGCACGTTTCCGTGCCAACAAGGGGGCGACTGCACGCTGCCAGATCCGGGTGAGGGCGGTCAGGCCCATTAGCGGGTCCTGGGGAGGAGGAGGGGCGGGGTGAGGGCGGGGGGGACTGGGGAGGGTGGGGTTGAGGGCCGGGGGGACTGGGGGGGGGGGACAGGGGGGGTGACACATTAACAGAGGGGGACGCTGACAAAGCATGACTTTCTGTTCTCCTCAGCTCTTTCAACTCCCACACCACCCCCTGCCCCCCCCCCCAGCCGCCTCCCCCTACCCCCACCTGTTAATTGCGCGGCTCGAACCCCCGCTGGGGTCCCAGCCCCGCCATCCGGTCTGACGTAACCGGCTCGCTGTGTACCGGGTGCCTGGCCAAGCAAACAGGAAGTGCCGAATGACCAGCCGTTCACTTGGGGGGGGGGGGGGGGGGGGGGTAGTTAAAAACTCGGCAGGTGTGCAACGGTGTGTTTTTTATGCCCCACGTACAGTAGCCTAATTTAGTTACGCAATGGGCTGTTTCGACACTGGCGGGGGTGGGGGGGGGGGGGCAGTTGTTTCTAATATTAGCATCAATTAATAGATGCGTTGCTTCAGCTTCTTGTGCTGTTACACAATACAGAGCGATGGAATGCGGTGAGATTGCATTCAAGCTTGACTCCTGTGTCCTTTTTTTTTTTTTTTCGATATCATGTGCTCTGTGGCTATTGAGTCAATGTCAGCGATTGTGACATTGTGAAGGTCAACCATTTGACCTCTGAACGGCAGCGCTGGACACACAGACTGTCCGAGGCAGCTCGGCTTATCTCTGGGTTGTGTCACTGTTCAGTGATAACGGTGACACTCTCGCAAAGATAAGGTTTTGCGACACTGAAGCGTCCCAAAGCAATTTCCTTAAACCGTCGTACAGGCAGTGAACTTGTGCTGAAGTTATGATTCTGTTTTTCATGCATTCCATAAAATTACGAATATATTTTATGTATACATTTGCCAGATTACTTGCCCAGTTATCCATCCGTCCATTATCTATAGCCGCTTATCCAGGACAGGGTCACGGGGGTGCTGCAGCCTATCCCAGGGTGCATTGGGCAAGAGGCAGGAATACACCCTGGACAGGCCACAAATCTATCGCAGGGCACATATTCAATCACACCTGTGGTCAATTTAGAGTCTCCAGTTAGCCTACCTGCATGACTGCGGAAGGAAACTGGAGTACCCGGAGGAAACCCGCTCGGACACGGGGACAACATGCAAACTGCACACAGGAAGGCCCAGGCCGGGATTCAAACCCAGGACCTTCTTGCTGTGAGGCGACAGTGCTACCCACTTGCCCAGTTAGTATAATAACAATACTAATACTAATAATCAATCAATCAATCAATCAATCAATCATCATCATCGGAATGTTCATACGAAGTTCTACGTGCGGTGCTTCAGATGCCATCTTGTGAAGTTTAATTTGGCCACCGCGGGCTGGAGTTAACTCTGTGAAACCGCGAAAGCCCCTTCGCTGTCGCCGCCTAATGAGCTACGATCAGAGGGCCGTGACGGGAGAGAGCGAGGATGACTCACAATGGAGAGAGAGAGACGCCCGTGGGGACGAGCCAACCGCCATCACACAGGAAACGCATCATCGCCCTTCCCCTGCTCCAGCGAAGGCTCGCAATTACCCCTTAATGAAAAAAATCCCGCTGACAGGAAGACCGCCAGGCCCGCAATTCATCAATCAACCCCCTTCCTTAACTCTCACTTCAGTGCGCGCCTATTTTTAACTTCACAAATACAATTCGGCAGGGTTCACTGAACTTGCCTTGCATTGTGATTTCCACGGAAAACGAGCCCAAAAACCCTTTCATCTCTGGGTGTGGGTTGAGTTTCCTTTGTCCTACCCAGGAACTCATTTCCCAAACCTCAACATCGCACGTAACCTCCTGAGGACAGGTAAAGGTGACCAGGGCCCTGAATCACCAAGCTGGATCAGTGAGGCTGTTTGGCCCCTGGGTGGCTGTTTGGCCCCTAGCTGACTGTTTTGCCCCTGGCTGGCTATTTGGCCCCTGTCTGGTTGTTCGGCCCCTGGTTGACTGTTTGGCCCCTGGCTGGCTGTTTGGTCCCTGTCTGGTTGTTCGGCCCCAGGGTGACTGTTTGGCCCCTGTCTGGCTGTTTGGCCCCTGGCTGACTGTTTAGCCCCTGGCTGGCTGTTTGGTCCCTGTCTGGTTGTTCGGCCCCAGGGTGACTGTTTGGCCCCTGTCTGGCTGTTTGGCCCCTGGCTGACTGTTTAGCCCCTGGCTGGCTGTTTGGCCGCTGGCTGGCTGTTTGGCCCCTGTCTGGCTCTTTGGCCCCTGGCTCGCAGAGAGATCCGCTCGGCGACGGGATGGGCCTGGGGCTGGAGATTTTGGTGTTGTGGTCACCATGTGGAGCTCCAAGCTGCCAGATCAGAATCGCCCCTCACCTCCTGAAAACCAGTTTGTATCCCTTTAATCAGCTCCTGTTTGGCTCCTCTGAACTTTGGCTAATCATCGAGGGAACGCTCTTCCTCAAAATTCAAACGAGTAGCTATGCCTGTTTGGGAACCTGTGATGCACAGCAAAATTTCAGTTGGAGGCTAATCAACCGACTTTTCAAACTATAAATAAATAAATAAATAAATAGACTAACCACCGTAAATAAATGATCAATCTCGGGGAATCAGCAGAAAGCGAGCAGGGGTTCTTTGAGCCCGCCGTAGCGAGCTTCCCCTTTTGGAAGTGTGGCCAGGGCGTTGCGTCAGATTCTGGGCACATTTCAAAGAGCTCCATCTATTTAAATATTGATCTGAACGTGGTATTCATTTTTCCGCCAGTCGCACTGCTCTCCGTTCTGTTTCGGCCTGTGCGTCTGCCAGCTCTTAGCCCGTTTGGTTAATATTGAGCCGCCACCGTTCTATTTGTAATTAATATTATATTTTGCTGTTCTGTTTTTTAATGAATATTATATTTCTCTGCCTTTTTGAAATAGAAACACAATGACTTCATTTGCTTTTGTGTTTGCAAAGCTTGCACTTAAATCATTGTTGCTGCTGGTGATTTAGTTCAGTCTGAAACAAAACAGTAATCAAGTGCTATCGCCGTCCTGACTTAAACAGGCCTTCTTATCCATCGTTTGAAAAACACGTCGAACGCCGTGTTGAAGCAAAGCACAGCTTTTACGGAACAATTACTGTGTTTCTCTCAAGTTCTTGTGTATGGGGACCAGCAATATTTCAAAACAGATACAGCATTACAACAACAGACTTCACAGCAATACCCTTCACACTTCCTCTACATTTTATGTAAATTGTGGTGGTGGGTTTGGGAATGGTTGTAGTACAGGAACAGTAACTAGATGTCTTTAAACACGAAATCTTACATCTCCTCAGGCCTAATATTTATGTATTTATTTATTACTATTATTATTATTTGAATTAAAAGGAAAGCGGAGTGTCTGCCATCCCTACATATCTACATAACATAACATAATATAACATAACACTATAATATAACATAATGATGAGAACAGGCCAGTCAGCCCAGCAATGCTCACCATTTTTCTGACTAAATTAATATCCGTGTTTTCCCACTTTTATTCAGACCGGGGGAAAGCAGAGAGGGGTACAGACAGAGACGGGATCGTAGTACAGAGAGGGGTACAGACAGAGATGGAATCACTGTACAGACAGTGTTGTGGTGGGGAATTGATTTGTGTGGCGGTTTGGGAGTCGGCGGTGCCCTGGGGTCTGTGCCAGGCGGGTCACGCTGACCCAGCCGCCGCGACACTTCGCCTGTCATTCATTCACTCGCGGGTCACTTCCTGCGTCGCGTCTGGACGCAGGAACTCCGCTTTGCTGCTGAATTCCACAGCATGAGATTCATGTGGGATGGAGGGGGGGCCCGACAACTGTGTGCCAAAACAAACCCCCGTTATTGAGTTCTGGTGGGGGGGGGGGGCGGGTTCGGAATTGGTCCTTAACGTCCAACTAGCTGCTGATTTACGGTCACATGCATCCAGACTAAGGTGACCACATTTCAAATCACGGCCCTCAAGGGCCGTGCTGGTTGTCCACAGCCTCCCTTTACCTGGGAGTCAGGTGTGAAGACCAATCAGTCTGGCCAATCAGTAGCACTAACTGTTCAGTTAAAAAATAGGGCACCAAAAACAGGGGGCGTCTGGTCACCCTCGTCCAGACGGGCCTCAGGCGGCGCACAAGCTGCTTTTGGCCGCGTCGAGCCCACAGACTCCCGCTGATCTGTGGCGACCCAAGAGCAGCGGAATACGCTGGCCTTGGCATGAGCCGTTCCAACTGCCAACGCAAGAGGGATACAGGTCAGAAAAAAAAAATGGCCGACTTGCTGTTTTTAAACATGAACTCTTCCAAAACAATGCATCTCCCCAGGCCTATTAGATTAAAAAAAAAAATGCAGCTATGAGCTGTAGATAAAGCCATTGCCTGAGTTATGACTCCATAACAGGTCTCTGACAGAACAGAAGCAACAGCAGGAGCAGCAGCAGCACCAGCAGCAGCAGCACCAGCGGCAGCAACAGCAGCAAAGATAGCTTTCGAAAAAGGAAAAGATGGTCCACTCACCTTGCAGCCCTTGGCCTTCTCCGCCCCACAGGGGGGGTCGTCCGGCAGGTAGTACCCGTGGCCGAGGTGGCAGCAGCTGTACGGGGGGAACTGGGTGTACCACAGGTCCTGGTCCATTTGGCAGGATTTGGAGCTGGGGTACAGGAAGGCTTTGCCCTGCCCCTTCTCCATGTTCACTTTGGGGTTCCATATCCACCGGCGTACCTGCGTGGGACAAAAAAAACACAGTCCGTCAATCACCCGTCAACCCCCCATTCTACCCCCTGAACTTTTTTTCGGGTTGGCTGCTGTCACGTGACTAAGCTGTGGCTTGAACCGGTCTGGTCATCGCTATAGACAAGCTGGTTTTAGAAGGGGAGGTTTTCTAGTGCTTCCTTTCTTGAACATTTCCTGATTCTTATGTTACAGTATGTTTTTTACAACACTAGTGGTGAATGTGTGTGCAATAACGCATTCAAGTGACAACTTCATGTGGAAAACATCAATTAATTTATATATACCATTATAACCATGCTGATGTTCCACTCCCACACTTTGACGTGCTTATACTGCCCTCATTTAAACCAGTGTTTATGACACGCTTGTTTATTACCACTCTATTTGTTTAAGTCTTCCTGCAGATGTCACGTCTGTGACCGCATTACCCGGAAAAGCCATGACAACGGCGCTGGTCCCTAGAAACACAACAACAACAACAGCGGCGATACCGCGGCGGACGGCACGGGACAACAGGCACCCACGGCCGAGGACCCAAACAGCCGAGGATACAGGCCGCCTTGTTTTCGGCGTGACACTACGGGCTGTCTGTTTACCCTCCGGCCCGGCTCTCAGTGGGTGGCATCCACAAAAAAGGGCGGGGACGATCCCAGGTCCGCCGGACTCTGCTGAACGAGTCCGTGACTCATTTGTTATCCGCCTGTGGCGCACAGGTCCCTCATTATGAGTTAGATTTTAACCCCTTTTGAAGAGCAGGTTTTTCTGGAAAGGCTTATTTTTTTTCCACCCCCCAAAAATTTCTAAGTCAGTGTTCTAAAACTCCGCTGCTTTCAGTTACCAGTGGCGATTGTGACATCAGCATTAGAATGTTCAGTGAAGAACGTTCTAATGTCATATATTTGTGACCTCACGCCTTGAAGGGTAAATGCTCTGATGGAGTTTCGTCCTGAGACCCGTGTTGTAGTTCTCTCTGATGTAGTAAGGAGAAGGGGGGTATGGTCGTCTCAGAAAACGAAAAAAACGTTCTCTCCTTCATTATGATCTAGATGACACCTAGATGAAATTTGCAAGGTTACTCCAAATAAGGATACTTAACCCAGGTATGCTATATATATATAAAAGAGTACAGCCAGTGTACTTTTCAAATTGCAACACTGCAGGTTTTTTTTTAAGGGGGGAGGGGGGGGAAGAGTTTTCATTGCAAGACGATGAGTCACGTTGTTGTGGTTGGACTGTGGCAATGTTACCAGGAAGAAAAAAAAATGAATAAAAGGGTAATAAAATAACTTGGAAAAGACTATAAATGACTGAAAACGTTTATCAAGGATTGAAACCACAAAGGCACGCCTATGTTCTCAGAAAAAGTTTGAGATAAAAAGTGCTGTAACTGCATATATTTTGGTAACTGATTGGTGAATTCCACGAAACCCTTTTTAGCCAACCAGATGCCTTGCATTTCCTTGGAAACCTGAGATTCACCACAAGGAAGAAGCAAAAAATAACAAACACCGCACGGTGCCCCTCCACAACGCAGCAAGTCACACAGAGGCCTGCTAGCCAAACAGCCGAGGGCGTGTGTTGATACGCTCCCCATGGCGGAAGCGTCAGCTGACTCATCGCCGCGGGAACCCGCTGGCTCTAGGATACCCGCAAAACAAAACAGCGCGGATCGGAACGTGGGTCCTGCGACGGTGTGTTTTCAAACACACACACAGCGCGGATCAGAACGAGGTTCCCGCGACGGTGTGTTTTCAAACACACACACAGCGCGGATCAGAACGAGGCTCCCATGACGGTGTGTTTTCAAACACACACACAGTGCGGATCGCGGTGCGCCGGGTCGGATCCGTGCCATGTTCCTGTTCCCGTCCCACCTGCTGGACTCTGAACTCCCGAAAGACAAGACGGGGGGATCAATTCGTGGAGTTCCCGTGCTTTGGTGCGAATTACGAAGGGGGGCTGGGGGGGGGTGGAGGGGGGGGGGTGGAGGGGGGGAAAGACACGTGGGCTCCATGTCAGCAGAAAAGAGGGAGGTCCCGAATCGGCCTGCTGCTCACGCGAGCTGCTTCAAAAAATAAAAAATAAATAAATGAAACAGCCGCTCCTGAAACTTTGATCGATCCTCCTTTTAAAGTTTTCTCAAGTCCCTCTCGCTGGAATCATTGTGGTTCGTAATGCCGAGCGTGCCGTTCAGAAAACCTAAAAGGTGTTCATCTGTGATCTGTCTGAAAAGTTCAAGTATACAACGTACAGAATGCAAAGGAGGGGGGATCGTTAAAATACGCCAAAAAACATCAGGGCGAATCACGCTGAGGTTCCATTAGGACTGAACATTTCCAGATGCCCCCAGGAAATTACCCACTATTCTGAAATGTATTAAATTTGATCTTTCAATTGCTCACGGGCGTGCATTGAGGGTACTTTAATGCATGTTAATGCACGTGTGTTAAATTATGTATTGTTTTCATTCATTGTATCGCGTACATGTTTTCGTTCAAAATCGAGCTTTATCACCGAGAGGATCTTGGGATGTCATGAATGCCGGGCCAACAGCTGGGGTTTCATGCATCTTTCAAACTGCGCTGTGTGAGTGTGTGTGCGTGTATGTGCTTGTGTGTGAGTGTGTGTGTGTGTGTGTGAGAGAGAAAGCGAGAGAGAGAGGGGAGGAGCTCCCTGTGGATGTGAGCCCAGAGCTAAAAGACAGAAAAAAAGTGTTTCTGGCTCCCAGAATGCATTGGGTCTCATTTATTATTTCATCCCACAGATGAAAGGCACTCGCCGCCGCAGTGTTCCGATGCCGCTCCAGAATCTCTGAGCTGCGCCTCTACGTCATAATCGCTCCCCCTGTCCTGTACCTCTCCTTGCTCTCCTCTCCTCTCCTCTCTTCTCATCTCCTCTCCACTCCTGTCCTCACTCTCCTCCCCTCTCTTCTCTTTCCTCCTCTCCTCCACTCCCCCTCTCCTCTCAGCTGTTCCATCCCATGAAATGTGTACTAACTTAGTACAGGAGCTAGCATTCTTCCCCAGCTGTGCTAACTCTACACAGCGGGTTGTAGCCTAGCGGTCAGGGCCAGCTGTGCTAACTCTGTACAGGAGCTTGTAGCTTAGCGTCAGCCCCAGCTGTGCTAACTCTACACAGGGTCCTGTAGCCTAGCGGTCAGCCCCAGCTGTGCTAACTCCACACAGGGTCCTGTGGTCTATCCTTGTTCCAGTAGATTCACAGAATGCAGAAGGAATTGTTAAGCATTTATGTAACTGTCGTTTAAAAATTCATATGCAGGAGCACAAATACTCAAAGACACACACACAGTCACACACAGTCACACACACACGCACACACATCATTATTAACACACTCTTCGATGTGCCTTCACTAAAATGCTCAGGGATCTGTTTGGGTGATTTTTATGTGGCGAGAAAATGCTAACTCATCTGAAAAAAAAGCCATAAAAGCGGCTCATCTGAGCCTCGGCTGTTGATTCAGATTTAAACTCGTTCAGACGTAATAACTGCAGGACCGCAGCGGAGAGCGGCGGCTAGCGGCGGCTAGCGGCCCTCCATTACCCATCCACCTGACACGCAATTGCCGCTCGCTGGGCCTTTTCACGCCTGTTCCGTGCGGTCGCGGTTTAAGGAATGCGTCATCCTCTTCGTGTGTGCATGTGTGAGCTTGAACCGCTCCCACGTACGGTACGGTGGCGTAAAATTTAATAGATGCCTGTTGCTTCAGTTGTGTGCTCATGCTACAGTTTTACCTGATGACGCAATATTTTTGTTGTTGTTGTTGAATGTTCTTACCTGAACATTCTAGAACACTGACTTTGAATTTTGGGGAAAAAAAAATAAAAACGGTACAAAAAGTCTACTTTTCAAAGGGTTAAACAGCAACTTCCCTGCAACTATGTGATTCCTATATTTTTCAATCTGTATCCTCCTCACGACTGGTATTTAGACATCTCCAACAGCGCTTTTCGCTGTTTTTGAGACCCTAGTGGACTCATTGTCCTAACGATCTCAAGCACAATGTAGTCTGCTTACACCGGGCACTACACCAGCAGTGGACTAAGGTATCGATTGCCCGTGAAGACCAAAACTCCAGGGACCAGCCAGATAATGTCTCCAGAGAATTCCTAGGCTTAAATCAATTAACACCTCCTAACATTCAGGTTAGGGTGAGCAAATGCAATTTGGATTTAAGGCGGCACACTGTAATTGTTTGCTAATTAATCGGTGGGTATAGTATAGCTTATGATCCGGGTGTGGGGAAACCTGGCATATCAGCAGCACTTCAGAAACAACGGCGGAAAGAAAAGACCTACGCTGACGTATGACAGACAGTGATGTTGGCTGCTCATCAAAACGCACGTCTTGGCTCATCAAGAGACACGTGATGTTAATGAAAGCAGCGAGGAGAAAGAGAGAGGATGAGATTCTGCGACCAATCAGTGGTCACGCTCAGGCTGCGGGACAGCGATGGCCGGAACGGGACGCCGTTTAAAGTTCTCCTGCGTGGGGGGGGGGGGGGATTTTGGATGCACGCTGGCGTCCTTCGTGTGCTGCTCATGTTTGTAAACAAATCCCCGAATCGGGGATCTCGAGCGTCCCGTCCGCGAAGCGCACTCCTCTCCGGTGTCGTCGCGACGCGTCCGTTCTGTCCCGCGGACCGGCGGCCGCGTACGCAGACGCTGTCCCCCAAAACGAGCGCGGCGGTACGGCGGTGCAATCCGAAAATATCCACCGGCAGTAAAAAAAAACGAGAAGATTAAAGGGCTTCAGGTGACTCCCTGGGGGGCTGTGGGTGTGGGTGGGGGGGTGGGGGGAGGGTTATGATTTAGGGGAGTTCTGGGGGGGCGGGGGGTTGCAGGTTTGAGTGCAGTCATTTCCCCCCGCTCCTTTATTGGTATTTATGAGGTGCTCTTAGCTAGTGCGACCCGCGGTGTGAACACAAGGGATCGGGGACCGAAGTGTTTCTGCTTCAAATCCCAGCTCTTAGATCACTGGAGCTATAGGTATCCAATGCAGGACAGCAAAACACACACACACATGCACACACATGCACACCTACATGCACACATACACGCACACACACCTGTGCATACCTACAGGTACACACACACATACACACACGCACCTATGCACAACTACACGCACACACACCTATGCACACCTACATGCATACACACACACCTATGCACACCTGCACGCACACACACACAAGTACAGAATGCATACACACACACACACACACACACACACACACAAACAAACCCATGCACACACAAACAAAGCCATGCATACACACACACACACACACACAAAAGCATCAAAAGCATCACCCTCTCTTTCTCACTCACACACACTCTCAGAGGAAAGAACCCCAGCTCCGCTCACCTTCCTCTTGACGAACTGGAACGCCGAGCACTTCTTGAAGGAGAATCCGTTCTTGTCGCTGCTCCTGCTGCTGCTGTTCACCATCTTCATCGCCACGGCAGCCGGGGAGCCGGGGTGCTCCGGGGATCCCAGCGTTGCTGTTGCCGATGACGACGCTAACGTTGCCGGGCGAGGGGAAGAGAGCCAGTCGCCCCAGTGACACTGCCCCTCTTGCCCCTTAGTTATTGTGGACCGAATGTGGTGAGGTGGGGGGGGGGCAATAGAAGGGGGAGGGGGGTCTCTGTGATGCCCCTGCAGCTGCTGCCTCACAGGCGATCCCTCCTGCTGGCGCTGCCTCCCTCGGACATGGATGCTGTTGCCGAGCGCTGGGAGTCAGGTTGCTAAGGGATGCTGGAGGATGCTGCCGTTGTGGTGCTGATGCTGAGGATGCTCCCAGGTCTCAGAGCATGGCGACGGCGGCAGGGTCCGGGTTCCTGGGGGCCGTGAGCCGTCACTCGCAGCCGGGCAGAGAGCGGAGTGCTGGTTTACCGCCACTTTATCAATGAAACGCTCTGCAGTGAGGTACACACTCTCCTCTCCTTCTCTCGCTCTTTCTCTCTCTCTCTCTCTCGCCCGCTCACTCGCTCATCACACACCTCCCTATCCCTCCCTCCCTATTGCTCCCTCTCTCGTCACCCGCCTCCCCTCCCTCTAATCTTCTCGCTCTATCTCATCCCCTTGCTGTCTCTCACTCTTGCTCTCTCTCTTTCTCTTTCTCTCCTCTCTCACCTCTGTCTTGCTCTCCCTCCCTCCCTTCTCTATCGCTGTAACCCTCTCTCCCTCCCGCTCTCCTTTGTTGAATGTCTCTCTCTCTCTCCCTCCCTCTCTCTCCCTCCCTCTCTCTCTCTCTCTCTCTCTCTCTCTCTCTCTTTCTCTCTCTCTTGCTCACTCCTTCGTTTCAGTGTTGCGGCTGTTGCTCCATCTCGGGTGGCGGGGGTGAGGGTGGGGGTGGGGGGGGTGGGGGCGACTGCCCCCTCCGAAGCTTCTCAATCTGAGAATGAAGCTGACAGGAGGGAAGTAGCGGGGGCGCTGGTGATGGATGGGGAGGGGGGGGGGTTTAGGAGAGGGGGGGGTAGATTCTGCCTGACCACAGATGCCACATTGGCTGATGAGCACTAAAATCTCTCATTCATTTCAGGGGCTGCTGCTGAGCTGCTGAGCCGTGCTCCTGGTCCTCAATGAAAGAGAAAATCAATCCCTCGCTCTCTCTCGCTCTCTCTCGCCCGCTCACCCACACGCTCGCTCGCTCGCTCGCCCGTCATCTCTCCGGGGAAGGCAAAGGCAAACGCTACGGACACACACACACACACACACACGATCCAGCGGCGATCCCTGTTTTTTCCCCTCTTCATTCAGAAAAAAAAAACTCTTCGGGCAAAGCGCCTCCTTTTAACTGCTCCTGTGGATTGTTCGCTTGATTGAGGCAGAACACTTAGGGCCACATGAGTCACTATCAGGCACACAGGCGTGAAATGGGGTCTGGTGAAAGCCCTGTTCTGTTTACTTACCCGTCTGTGATATTTATTTATTTATTTATTTTTTGTTTTACAGCTGCGCTTGCATTTTAACATGCATTTTTTTTCTTGAATTTTAGCATTTAATGCAGCAGTTTCTTGTTCGGTTTTTCGGAGAGCAGTTTTCGGCAGGGGAACATCGTAACCTTCACGCTGCGATGCCCGTACGCCACCTTCGTTCGCCAGAATGCGCGAGTTGCCGCCATGGCCAGTCAAAAAGCACAGATCGTACACATTAAATTCAAGATGGCCGCAAGCTCTGTTGGCCGGGGGGGGGGGGGGGGGGTTTGGGGTGCTTCAAGGTAATATCCAGGTGGTGCTATGCATCCCAGCCTTCTGATTGGCTCTGTATCCCCACCGCCCAACCAATCACAGCCCAGGTTTCAGTGACCGGATGCTCATTTGTTCTCGCGAGGGTCACATATCAAATTTTTTTTTTTTTTTCGACCACCAGATCGCGCCCCGGGGCGGATTGGTCCGTGGCTGTTCGGCTGTATCGTCTGGGCCCTCCTGGATTTCCCCGTGCGTGAGATCGCTTCAGGCCCAGAGCGAGGCCTCCTGCACCCTGCCGACTCCACCACACCAAAACACACTGCAATTTACGCACGGCGATACAGTGCGCGGTTAAACAATGCGTTCTCGCCCCATTTATGTATTTACATTTGCTCTGCACATTCTCAAGGTGATTGATGTGGAGTTTATGACAGTGCAAATAAAGGGACTAATCCAAAACACTGACAAACATGGCAAAACCCCTAAGCAAACTTCCTCTTGCAATTTGGCCCTAAACAGACTCTACACCGTGGCTGATCACCTGACCATGGTGACGGATAGCAAGCAGAGAGAAACCTTAGCAATGTACAGACAAGTCTACCCTGTTTATTAGGGAAACACAGAAAATGTATTGGACTAGCCGCAAACTACGCAACAGCCAATGGGCATGTTAGGATAGGCCTGTGTTTGTCTGTACACCGTTTGTCTAGATTTATGTTTATGTCCCATTGTTTGTACTTTCCTGTGCTTTGGCAGCATAAGATATATCTTGTCAGGCCAATAAAGCATTTGTCAATTTGAATTTGAGAGAAAGTGAGAGGGAGGGAGGGAGAGGAAGGGAGAGAGGGAGTGAGAGATGGAGGGATAGAAGGAGGGAGGGAGAACGGCAGGGAGAGAGAGAAGGAAAGAGAGGGAAAGAGAGAGATGAGGGAGGGATGGAGACAGAGAGGGAGAGGGAGGGAGAGAAGGAGAGAGGGAGGGAGAGAGAGAGAGGAAGGGTGAGAAAGGGAGAGGGAGGGAGGCAGAGAGAGGGGGAGAGAGAGAGGGAAGGAGGGAGAGGAAAGGAGGGGGAAAGAGATAGAAAGAGGTAGGGAGGTAGAGAGGGAGACAGGGAGAGCGAAAGAGAGAGAGAGAGAGATGGAGGGAGAGAGGATAGACGCTGAGGGCTCTCATTACCATTCAGCAAACAGCATCAAAGTCAGGCGGCGTGCGCAGCGAGAGTCAGGCGGCGTGCGCAGCGACAGTCAGGCGGCGTGCGCAGCGAGAGGACCTCGCGGGCGCCTGTTACCGAGCGACAATCGGCGCACGTGTGTGCACACGCACCCCCCCCCCTCCCCACCCTGTCATTCTGTCCCAATTACATTCAGATCTGTCCCCGTCCCGCACCCTCCCATCGCATCACCCACGGCATAAATGTTTAATACCGTCTGCCACTGTCAATCACATCCCCCCCCTCCCAGAAAAAACCTCCCTCCCCACCTTGTCCCACTGGCAACCAAACGGAAGCTCAGCACTGAGTTTCGAGAAATTGTGCCACATCCACACTTTAGCATCTATGGGACTGTCTCGCACTTCAAAGGAATTCAACATCACGTGCATCTCCAGGACATTATAATGTAAAACTTTTTTTTTTAATGTAAGAAACACAAATAATTCTTCATATATTTTCTCTCCAGGCAGGGTTATATAGGTTCTGAGTACTGTAGCACTATGAGCTCCTCCTGTCAATCTGCATGTTACGAGAAAAAACAAAAAAAAAAAAGTTAAGAAAAAGCCTGGGGGAGTTGGTACCTGACACAGAAAAGTACGGAAATATTTGAAATGTTTATTTCTGTGAAATAAATGGAAATTATCAGGGGGGACGACAGGCAGAGAAGACTCCTGGCAGCGCTACGCGCGATTTCTGCCGTCTCCTCCTCCTGATTGAGGCCGACAGTGACGGCTTCTTCCTGTTCCCCTACGAGACCCCGCGAAAACGAGATATGAGAATTCTAGCCGGGATCTAGCCGTGAGTTTTCAATCTAAAGAAGATTGCCACCTTATGACAACGCTATCTCGGCAGTGTATATTTTTTTATGTTACAAAAGCAATTTTTTTCCCATTTCCCCCAGTCATAATATTGTCTATGTCCATTGCCAAGGTAACGTAAAAAACTTATTTTTCCAAAGAACTTTCATTGTAATGCATTTGCAACAGCTGACTACTTATATCCACCATCGATGCTCATATACCCATATATTCATAAAAAATAACAAATCAGCATGTTGCTGTTTTTATGTTAAAAAAAAATTGTATCAGCCAAATTGCCAAAATGTGGAAATCTTTTACTTTAACTTCTTACAACCTAATCTCTTAAAAGACATCATGAACTCTTTTTAATAGAAATATGTCTGACAAATACTGTCTGTGTGCATTCTTTGGAATGGAACATGAATAACATGAATAATATTTATTAAGCAGAAAGACTGCTGCCTCAGAGAATGTTATTAATTAATCCGTGTGGTTTGAGCAGGAAATTCCTGTGAATCGAACAATAGCCAACAGACCATTGTCTCCGTTTCCAAGGAGGCCAAAAATAAATAGTCATCATATTTCCAAGCAAAAAAGAAAGTGAAAAAGAAAATCGAATCGTTTTATTTTTTAAGAGAGCCATCACAAACCTCGATCCAATTTCACGTTCGGGCCATTAATAACGATTCAGGCGGCTGTCTTTGAGTGTCATATTTAACAGCAGGTTTTGTGAACGATGGCGGCGGGACGGCATCGAACGGTCTGACGTCGCGCCTCCCAGGTTTCAGTAATTGAGCGCAAACATTCCGTTCGTGGGTAGCGAAAATCAGTCAACTTCAAAAATGTATCACAAATTAATGATTGGTTAAGGGCATACATGGATAGACCTGCTATCCCATTCAGCCTAACGCCCTCAAATTGTCTCATGATGGAAGAGGGTTATTTGGGATAAATACGTCCAGCCCTGCCAGACACATTTGGGTGCCCTGATACAAAATGTTGACCCCTGGAGTTAATGACAAAATACCCGGGACATTATGAAGGGGAAAGGTCACCCTCCGCAGCACTGAATTACAGCAACAGCAACTATGGGCCCTGACTTGGTTGCTTTGTTCTC
The DNA here is from genome assembly GCA_039654925.1 of Anguilla pacifica. Lineage (NCBI taxonomy): Eukaryota > Metazoa > Chordata > Actinopteri > Anguilliformes > Anguillidae > Anguilla > Anguilla pacifica. The sequence goes on along the minus strand of CM077289.1, from coordinate 61,871,009 downwards.
ATAACTGTACCAGTACTTGTACTTGTACTTGTTTGCATTGCTTTGACCGAATAATACCCGATCTTCACTTAGGAAAGGGGTCCCGGGTTGCATTTTAAGACAAAAACGTTAAGACAAAAAAAAGAAGAAAATTACAGCAGACCCAAACACTCAGAAACAAGTGGCAGTGGTCGGAGGTGGTTTTAACCCTTTGAAGTAAGTTTTCCTGGAATGTTTTGTTTGTTTGTTTGTTTGTTTTTTTCAGAATTCTGAGTCAAGTGGCCTTCTATTTACACAGCTCATAAACACATGAGAGAACCTCCACAGATTCAATGTTTATGTTTAAACATCCACACCACCATCCCCACCCATCCACACCTGGTGAGTCACTGGGCTGGGTTCCATATTTTGGCAAGTGAACGTTGGCGACCCTGAAGACATCTGTTTGAATAAATATTTGGGTTATGCGCAACCTCTTGTTATGCAAGGCGATCTTCAGATTTTTGTGGAGAAAATATGTTCCCTTTTAAACCTCCAGAGTTCACGTTCAGATAAGAATAGAAACAGAAGGGAACAGAGCCTCTGGCCTGCTATGAACCCTGAAAACTTGTCAGGTAGGAGTTTCTAAAAATGGATGTCATTCGGATTCCACATTTAGTGCTTTGCCTCCCACTGATCCTGCGTTTGAAAGAAGATTGCTCAGGTTTGCTTCAGAATGTGAATGAAAATCAGCCGGGATAGTTTAGCAGACAGCACAGCTGGCGAATTCATGGATTCATTAAATGTTTTCCCGTTCATTTTGACTAATAATTAAACAGTTTTGTTTGTTTGATTTTTAATTTTCTTCTCTGAAATATTTGGGGTGGGGGATTTCAGCAGCAATTGCAAAAATGAGTGCCCCGAATGAGTGACAGGATAAGGACGAGGTTTGAAGTCAAAAACAAACGGTTCCTGAATCCAGAGCTCGACATGCCTCAGTGTCGAAACAGCACCTGTTCCCCGCTCGGCTGCTCCGTACCGGAGAGATCCGGCACACGTCTGTTTGGCTGCCGGTGTCGTGTTGTGCAACAGACGGGACCGCGTTCCCACGGCTCCCGCTGCCCCGCCCCTCCAGCTACGGACTGCGTCCTCGTGAACTCACTTGACTGCTGCCTGCGTGATGTCATCAGTCACCCGTGATCCTATTGGTGGTCGCGGGCACAGATGGGGGAGAGCGCCTGCAGGGCCCGTGCCCTGCTCCCTCCTGGGGTGAGGCTGATGGAAATGGAGGCAAACGGGGGCAGATGTTCTGGGCATGATCCCGTAGCTGCTGTGGCACTGACAGCATCGTGCCCGCTGGAGATGGTACACCATGTCCCGTGTCCGGTTATTTGATTGGTACACCCAAAAAATCGAAGGTTTCCCCCCTGAGCACCCCTTCCCCCACTTCCCACTTTACCCCCTCACCCCCTGTCCACAATATCAATACCTGTGTCTCACCCACCCCGTCACGATCCATAATTGCGACAATGTACCCCCACCTCACCCCACCCCTTCTCACCTCACCCCACCCCACCTCATCTCGCCTCACCTCACCCGACCTCGGTCCACGATTTAAATTTTGTGCCTTCTAAATATCCAGGTACCCAAGGGACTGGGAACTGCTCAAGCGGAGGAGCATTAACAGGAACCAGCAGGAGATTGTGATGTCGTCCTAGGAGAACTTCTGATTGGCTGGTGCAGATGTCTTGGTGAGTGACGAACAGAGCTAACACTACTCAGCTGTGATGCTAGCTAACGCTAGCGGGCTCACATCAGCACTACAAGTGAAGCTTCTTTACATAGTTTTTTTTTTCCCTCACTGTATCGGCTTTTATTTAACTTTTCTTTTTTATTTAGTCCAGAACTAGCTAGCTAGTTTACATGGTGTTGACCATTACCGTCATAGTTGTCTGTCCAATCGATTCCGAATCTGCATTACGGTTTGTTGGCTAAATGCTAGCTAGCTAAATAATGATGATCATGAAGTATTCAATTTATCTGAAACTGGTGAGATGAAGAACCAGATTTTGAATGCTTATTACATGTAAACATACATTTATGGTGTATTTGTTTCCAGTCTAAAATCTCTCCTGATAGGAAAGAATGTTTTTACTGTAAAAAAGAAAAAGAAAAAAAGAAAACATCACTATTTTAATTAATGCTTTGATTTCAAAAGACTTTGTGAGAACTTGGCGCTCAGGGATAGCTCATTCAGCAAGAGAAAAAAATTTAGTGTAAAAAATAATACAAAAATTTCATAAACTGCATAAATTATTCACTGTCTTTGGGCACTTGATAAATTAGGGTAATCCTCAAACAAGGACTTTTTGAAGTTGCTTTCGGGCCATCAACTGTGTGAGGAGAACCGCATTTAGGAGGAAAAACAGAATCCGATTTTCCCCTCTTTTTTATTTATATTTTTATCCCTCCTGGCATTTCACTTGATGTACTTTTGAAATGGAAGAACTCCACAGTTCAGGGACTGATTCAATACATTCTGCAGCGTGTGCACTTGTGCAGAGGGGGTAATGCGTTTAGTCTGGCATTGACATCTGTCATAACGATGTCATAAATTCCAACATGGTGTGGGACTGTGTTCCTTGTTCTCCTTATTTTCTTCTGTTCTGTCTCTATCGTAAATTTGATTGAATCACCTCTCTTTCTAATATGTCATTTAATCACGGGCCCTTTACAAATGTAATTCTGCCTGTAACTTCCATTTAAAAAATTAGAGCACAATATTAATCTGCACGATATTCACCGCTAGTGTCGTGAGGGAATGGAACGTGGTAGTTACTGGTCACAGATGTAATTATGGCCCTTTTAATATGACAGCTCCACTGTTGGTTCTAATTTCTTCAGAATGGAAACTCTACACCCTGCACCGTAGGTGTTTCTGGTAAAGCTGTCATTTTGTCACCGTTCACATTTTTCCCCATCGCGTTTCCTGTTGGATCTGCTCGTGGCCAGCCCAGTTTAAAAAAAAAAAAAGAAAAGAAGAACAGGAAGGACATCTGCAGATTTATGAGCAATGGTGCCTCTGGTAACCTTGGTAACCTCTCACATTTGTCGCATTATGAGGAATCGTTTTTTCCCCCCCTTTCTAATTTTTTTTTGTTGAGAAACTAACTGTCATTTTTTCCTTGAAGTGGCTCTCAGACCGGACAGCGAATGGGGGTTAAGTGTGTGTGGGGTGTGTGGGGGGGGGGGGGGGGTTGGAACTAATCCCAGTTTCTGTGGAGTGAAAGACTTTTTAACGTAATGTACGAAGAATAATCTCCACATAAGGTCGCTCCATATGACCTCAGTGCTTCTCTGCTTCCATTAGTTCTGTCCATCTTAATGCTGGCCGGGGCAGGGGAGCCATTTTAAACGGCTGTTGCTACTGTGAGAGTTACAGTGCTTATGTGACTACAAAGGTCAAAGGTCATCACAATGAAGTCATTGTGAACACAGAAAAAAAAATTTATATGATATCATTGAAATCATATATTTTTTATCTTAAAGATGTTATCATTGAGAGTCTAAATTGCACCTAGGCGATGAGTGTGTGAGTGAATGGTGTGTGTGCCCTGCGATGGACCGGCGACCTGTTCAAGGTGTATCCCTGCCTCTTGCCCAATGCATGCTGGGATAGGCTCCAGCACCCCCTGTGACCCTGATCAGGAATAAGTGTTTTAGGAAATGGATGGATGGATGGATGGCTGGTTGTTATCATTGAAATCATATGATATATTTTTATATTTAATACGATATCACTGAAATAATTTTTTTTTCAGTTTTACAGTTGGTTCGGCATTATGCGGACCATCTGTGTTTAGCTGAGAGAGAGGAATTTGGACGTGTGACAGTGTGACATACCGACAGGACCGAAGACACCGGCTGGAGAACGCAGCGGACGCCTGCCAAAAAAAAAAAAAAGGGAAAAAAGAAAAGAAAAAAAGAGCTGTGAAGGACGTGATCGAGATGGTGAAGGGATAACGTAAGCGCAGAGATGTTTTCTCAGAAGGACCAATGAAAGGGCAGCAACCTGCTCGCTGCCTGGGTGGGGCGCGTTCAGAGAACATTCCGGAACAAATGCTGTTTCTTCCATAAACGTGAAACAACCTGCAAGGCTGCAGGAAGTAGCGGGGGAAAAACAACACGTGCGCAACCGAACAATTTTTTTTTTTTTTAAAACTAAAAAGCTCTCTATCTGAAATGTTGAGAGTATCACAAACGTCATTAAAACCTTCATGAAAAAAGACAGTAAAATGTGGAACTAGAACAAAAGAATGTTCACAACAAAAAAGAAAAAATGGAATGCATAATGAACTATGGCTGTGCTTTGATCTTAGACTTGAGGGGTTATTCTGTTAAAGTGCTACACAGCAATATGTTCAGTGTAAAAACACCACTGACAGAGTGAATTTGACACTAATGGAGTTAGCTTCATCCCTGTTGGAAGCATAGCATATAAGTACTGTTAGAGCTGATTTAGTGGACACTGAACATTTTGCTGCTTTGGCCTAAACCTAGCTAAATTAATTGTCAAACAAGGATTACACGATTTCTCTTTTATTCTTGCCCACCATTGTTGGTTTGGTGGTCACAGTAATGAATGGAAAATAATGTAGCGTAACAACAAAAACATCTGCAAAATATTATCATGGTGTTTAGACTGAGTAGCCCAATCATGCTGGAATGCATGGAACTGGCTTTGTCTCTTTACAGTCATCATATGCTTCAGTGAGATGCGGTCATACTCCAAAGTTAGAGAGATATGGGGATTCATCTGGGGGTTATTACAAAATGAAAGTCAGCAGTCAAGTCTCGTCTTGGGTTTGATCAGCATTTGTACTCAACTCTGACTTCTGGTGTGAAATTTAAATGCAGGTTTAATTGTTTTAATTCACAAACAGTTTGGTGGGCTCATCCTGCCCACAAACATTGCATTTTATTGCAAATCACATTTAAGAACAAATGCAGATTAAAAACACACCTTTGCTCAGACATCTCAAATATGTATGAGGAACGAAGTCTCCATACAGGAGACACACACACACACACACACACACACACACACACAGGCACACATACTCATACACAGACGCACACTCACACACCCACACACACGTACAAATACAGACACACACAGGCACAGAGACACACACACACACGCGCATACACACATGCGCGCAGACACACACACACACATGCACATACACACATGCATGCAGACACACACACACACAAGCTGTGTGAACATCAAAAGGAGTGTGAGCCCAGGGAGGTGTTTGTGAAGTCGCGCTCACGTGCGGGTGTGTTAGATGAGGTGTGAGCACAGTGCGCAGTGTGTAGTGCGTGGGAAGTGTGTAAGCGCTCACGTGCACTACCCTCCTCCCTCCTCTCCTCTCTTGCACCCCCCTGCCCCCTCCCCAAAACCATCAGTCCCCATTTTAAGCTTCTCTTCTGGGACTCCTCCCTGGCACGTTGTTTCCATGGAGACGCAGACTGTCTGCTTCAGCTGCGCAGGGAAGTGCTGCGCAGTCTTTCCACTGCGCAGGCGGAACCCAGAGTGGACGGGCGAGGCAGCCCGGCAGGACACATTTCGGAGGCGCGCCAGTCCACGCCCTCCCAAAAATCGATGGAGGAGGTTGCGGCAGAGGTAACTGAACATTCTATAAAGAGGGGAAAATTCGGAAATGGAGAAATGCGGAAACTGCTTAAGCTTGCGTTAAATAAGCACTCAGGATGGAGCGTAGCTTCAGTCCCTGACACATTTGTGTCGAATGGAGCTGGCACTAAAATAACATCAGAGTGCCTTATGCAATTCGCCGCCCGTTATTGAAATCTCTACGCTGACACCCAGGGACAGCTGACAGGTGCCACCGGGGAAAATAATATTTTAATGGTGCTGGAAAAACTCAACCTTGTTCCTGCTGTAGCTCTGTAATGCACACACCTTCGAGCTCCTTGGCTGATTCCAATTGTGTCTCTTATATGACCAGAGACTGACCGCTAAGCACTAAACAAGAAGCACAAGGGAACTATCCTACAGAACGGCAGTTATTCTCATGAATTATCTCTATGATTCCAACCAGGTTTCCTTGCAAATGAAGGTGAAAACTGATGAAAATTTCAGAATTTCTAAAACAACATTTTCAAGAAAAATGGCCCTTTTTCAATGGTTGGTCCCACAGAGATCACAAAATAAGAGGAGAAAAAAAAAAACAAAACAAACAAAAAAAAAACAGCCATTGGAATAGCTGCTGTACAGCAGAGGTTCTGGAATGCAGAATGGAGGAGCGCGTTTTCTCTGGGAACTCATCCGGAGAACCCGGTTATATTGGAATCGCAGATCGAGAAACATTCCCGATGTTCCTAATTCCTCATTCCTCATTCCTTCCCTTCCCGGAAGGAGACCCGCACGATCGGCCCCCTGGTGACTAATCCCAAGCGATGGGCGTGAGAGAGCGATGTCACCACCGAAGAGAAATAACGGCTTATCGCCATTCGCCACACAAGATGCTGAGGCCTGTGACTGATCAGAAAAAGTGAGTCACTGTTCTCCTTTTGGTTTTGGTTTGAGTAAGAGCAAGTCCCCCCCCCCCCCCCCCCCCCAAAACCCAGAACAGTCAGTGGGCAAGTCTGGCCACTTGCCCTTTCCCCTGTCTGCTGCAGAAGTGTCAGTACGGTAACGCCGTTTTGCAATTCGAATTTGGGAAAGCTGATTCATAGCGGTGACCAATGAGCAAGCGACAACGGAGGAGTTAGCGTTTGGGAGGTGCAGCGCAACATCGCCTGGTGAAGGTGTTTGTGTGTGTGCGTGTGTGTGTGTGTGGTTTCAAGTGTGTGTCACTGTCAGGTGGGAGGGCGAGAGAAAGCTACTGACACATGCCACTCACCACAAACCAAGAAAAGCATTCTGGGAATCAAGCAAAAGGGGTCAAGGCCCGATGCGCTACATTATTTGCTATAAGTTCACAAAGGCTGCTATGACAAACCACAGAAGCACTTGAGAAATGTTCTCAATCAAATTCTCATTTTTTTGGGGGTGGCATGTAGGCCTGTAATGGTGAATTGGGACTGCGTTGCATCACCCACACAGACATCACAACAGTTCTCCCGCAGCAGAAGTTATATCTTCAGGGTGTATTCTCTGTTTCATCTGATCCTTTGGTTCTGCCGTCTGTCTTTGTATTTTCATATTCTTTTTGTCAGATAAAAGAGATGTCAAGATTAAGAAGCACGTTGAACAGGTGTGTGATGTTCCTGTTTCTTTTTCAGTTGAGCTTATTCGGGTATCAGGTTTTACACATTCACAGCTTTCTGAAAAATATTTCAGAAAAAAAATGCGGCACAATTTCTGGAACAATGAACAAAGGGGGGAGAGGCTAATGAAGATGGAAAGGCAGAAAAGCATTCTGGGAGAGGTAAAATGGTGGCGAATCAAAGAGCAGGTGATGTTGGAAGGGATCCACATGGCAGCTGTTTCAAAAGAGCGAACTAATCCACGGACACAATTTCCTGAGCCGGCCAAATGCATTTGTCCGTCACTGTATAACACGTACTGAATGTTAAGCAAAAAAAGTTTAACCGAAAAAAGCGAGCCTTTTCCTAATAGCCTTTGGATATGGGTCTACGGGGACCGAGGAAGATATCCTGCATCATAAATTCACATCTGAAATCGGGTTGTTGGAAACGAAGATCTCCCAAACTCCGTGCGCTGTATTTTTGAAAAGGTCAGACTAACGGTCCGATCGATAGACAGCGCTGCCTTTTTTGAACGGGGCGTCCGGACTAGTCGAGATGATGGGTGTCCGGGGGACGCTTTCTCCTCTCGCGTAATTAAGAGGCGAAAACATTCGGCGCTAATGGGATTTCGGCGCGGACGCTTAAATATTCAGCAGCCGAGTTCGGAGCGGCTCGGGGATCTGAAGACTGCTCGCAAACATTAATATTTAATATTTTCCGTCTCAGTCACACAGTAAAATTTTCAGTTTTAATTTCGTCCCTCACGCAGTTTTATGAATACTAAATGGATCACATGTACTCTGTCAGAGTGAAATTAATTCTATCGGAGGGCCACGTATTATATCAGAGTTAAATGTACTTTGTCGGCAACAAGCAAGACTATTAATTTTAAAACGGCATTCGGCACTGCACACCGGCTTACCTCCAGCACATTTTAACAAACTAATGTTCTTGTGAAGGAATATTGAACATAATTGTACCTCACACAGAGAAAATGCATAACAGAGTCAGATCATCTCTTAAGAAGTTGCAAGTGTTAATACTGGCCCCAGTGCTGCAGAGATGTAGTTACACTTTTAATTAATATTCACATCACATGATATTTTGTGGTAGCTTTGACACTGATCAGTGTTATTTTCCTCACAGAGAGATTCAGAAATCAACACCGTTGCAATGTTAATATACTAGCCCTCACAGATCTCTCCTTAAATATGTTCATATCACCACATGCACAGTGTCCATGCCAATTCACTTTAATCTATAATTCTGCTCATTATGACATGCTAACACTCCCATTGGCTGTCTGTGATTTATGCACGGGGTAATGCCAACACGGCATTGATGAACATGAGGGCATTTTTGAAATTTTGTTGCAGATCCCCCCGTTGAGGGGAAATAATTGGCCCCATTGATTCTGGCTCTATCTCATTAGGTGGGGGGGGGGGGGGGGCATGATGTGAGACACTACTCATCTTGATTAACCCAAAAAGATAAGCATGCCTGCGTGCAGAGAAGGTTACAGATGGAGACGAGATCGCAGTACAGATCAGTGCCGTGGCGGGGAATCGAACCCGAGGCCGTGCACAGAGGGAGATTCACACGTTGTATGAGAGTCTGACGCCGTCGTTTGACACCACACATGCTTTCCCCCCAAGATCGACATTTTAAAGGTTTACCCCATACGAATTAGCCCTAAAAACCGATAGGACTTGATCTGAATGTGCGCTAAAAGCCAGGGGGGGCTTCGTTAGCGTTTTTTTTGGTGGGGGCTCATCGACACTCCGACACGACACTCCCAAGTTTAGTGTAAATTTTGCAGTGTTAAAATGAAGAGCTCACAGGTTGTCACGGTGACGGTTGCTCTCCGGAACTTGACATCCGGAACATTCCGCCTGTCTTATTTGCCTTAACATTCTTCCCTGGAAGAGGCTGGCTTGATACCTGTCTCCAGGTGTGTCATGGTGGGCCGTAATGACATGTCTCTCCATGCTGCAGGTAGGCAGGTATTCTGTCTGAGAGAGTGAGGCATTTTCTCTCTCTCTTTTCTGTCATTGCTGTTATTTTTTAAAAAAGAGAGCTCTTGCGAGAAGAGCACTTCATCCACATTCAGGAATGGAGTTGTTGATTTCGGATTGTGGCCACGGAGGAAAGCTGAGCTGTCTGTTGTGGATTCCCAGGCTGCACGTGACTGTGCGAAAGGATGATCCTGTTTACTTTCTCTCTCCCTCTCTTTGTGGCTCCTGGGAGAAAGTGCGGCTCATGTCGGGGGGGGGGGGGGGGCAGAGACAGAGAGGGGAGGGGGAAGGATAGAGAGAGATACAGAGAGAGGGAGAAAAAGAAAAAGAGAGAAGGGGGATAGAGAGAGATACAGAGAAAGGGAAAGAGAGGGGGATAGAGAGAGATACAGAGAAAGGGATAGAGAGGGGGACAGAGAGAGAAGAGATACAGAGAAAGGGAGAGAGGGGGATAAGGGGGGTAGAGAGAGAGAGAGTTGGGAACATGGGGGATGTGGAGTGCTTCGATCTGATCCCAGTAGCGGTGCATTTTTAACATAAATCAAAAGATTTAAACAGACCTTCCATTTTCACAATTTCAAGCGGTCAATGAAATTAGGGAATAAATAAATATGGTAAAATTATTTTTTTAAATACTCATTCCTGGTTGGTGAAATAAGACTGCAGTGTCATGGCAGTTAAACCGATTGCCAAGCAGAGCTTTCCAATAACCAGTTTCCTCTTTTAAGAATGGTTTTAATTTAGCCATTTAGCACAAAGTAACTGACAGAATGTATATTTAACATGGCTAACAAACTGGATTTAAAGCCAGATATGGGTAAAGCAACAATAACATTATGTACAGATGTGAGTCACATGACCTGTAAATTGAGGGAGAATTGAGTTAGGTTTTTGTTAATGAAAGTATGAATTCAGGTGTAGTCCATATGCAGGATTAATCTATGGTAGAGAGACAGAGTCAGAGCCCTACCACTGTGCATGGTACCCAGTGCATATAGGGCTTGTTTTCAAGGGAGAAGATGAATCTTCCCAGGCCATTTGTTAGGCGAGTGCCATTGAAATTCAAGTCGAGCGTTTTCTGGAGTTCTGAATCGGCAAGTTTTTAAACAAAAAAAAAAAAAAAACAGATCTGGGGCTGCAAGTCATCAGTATTCCCGAAATGCTCTCCTACTTTCGCTCCTTTGTAATGGGTTGTGTCTAATCAGCACATGGCAGCGATGTGTTGCAGGATTTGCACATTTACAGTGAGCTACGGGAGTAATTCAAATGCACGGTAGATTAGATCGCAATAGGATGATCTGCACTGTGGAACACGGGCCAATTATAAATGATTAATAAAGCTTTAACAGTAGCTTATATGTGTTATTATCCAGACTAACAAATACACTGTTGATGTTTAATCATGTATTAAAATGTAAGCAAACTCCTTACTCAGCAGAGGCTCCGATTAGCATTTTTAATGTATACTTATTAGACTCAGGGGCTGATTTACTAAGACCTTCAGCATGTGAAAAACCTAGTAGCGCACACAAAACCAATAACATGCCCAGTGGTTGGTCCTGGTATTTGTTTTGCACCAATCAATGGCTGTGTTATTAGTTTTTTTAATGTAAATCATTAGTAAATCAGGCCCTCAGAGGACAACTACAACACAACAAACAGAACAGGTGTATGAACAAGTGATTCACAATAGGCAAATACCAAAAGAATACAGTATATGAATGACTTAAGCATATTAAGACAAGAATTAACTATATGCGTGTGTGTGTGTGAGAGAGAGAGAGAGATTCATACATAAAGGATAAGAAGGTAAAAACAATATTGGTGGGGGGGGGGGGTATATAGAAAATCTTTAATATCGTTGGGGGAGGGGGGTCTAGTGATTGACAGGCACTGATTACAACCTAGAGGACATGGTTCTGAGAAAGAAGCTTTCTGTCAAAGAAAGGATGTTTCATGCCGAGACAGGAGTAGGAGGTAAACGAACAGAGCAATCACGGCTCGTTTCTGTTGTGTTTTTGTTTTTCTGATAGACCGCAGTCGGAGGAGGAAGAGCAGGTACCGCAGAGCTAGCGGTGACGGTCTGGCTGGCTGCGCGGAGGCTCGAACGGCTGCAGTCGATTCTGCGTTTTCTCACAGCGACCGCGCGCTCGGAACGTTTCTCAGACTTAGCGCGCGTTAATCCCCCCTTCTCGAGCGAGCGAGCCTGGCAACACACAGGGCTTTTGTTTCTACACGCCCACAAGCCCCGCGCGTCTCCTCCAAGCCCCGTCGGCTCGCCACTAAATTGCAGCGGGATCACGAGCGTATCTGTGGTCGAGCTGAGCTGGATGATCCGTGCCTAAGCCCCGCGTCTCTAAAGCTCCTAGAGCGATCAGGTCCTCCGAACCCAGTAATTAAGGTTGTTTATACTGAACTTTTGTTTCACGAAGAAATGCATTCTCTCCCTCTCACTCTGTCTGTCTCTTTCTATCCCACCATCCCTCTCTCTCTATCCCCCCTCTCCCTGTCTCTCTCTCTATCCCCCTCTCTCTGTCTCTCTCATCCCCCCTCCCTCTCTTTGTCTCTCTCTATATCCCTCCTTTCCCTGTCTCTCTCTCTATCCCCCTCTCTGTCTCTCTCTCTATCCCCCCTCTCTGTCTCTCTCTCTATCCCCCCTCTCTGTGTCTCTCTCTATCCCCCCTTTCTCTGTGTCTCTCTCTCATCCCCCTCTCCCTCTCTCTGTCTCTCTCTCTATCCCCCCATCTCAGTCTCTCTCATCCACCTTCTCTCTGTCACCCTCTCTATCCCCCCTCTCTCTGTGTCTCTCTCATCCCCATTCCTCCCTCTGTCTCTCTCTCTCTATCCCCCCTCTCTCTGTGTCTCTTTCATCCCCGTCTCTCTCTCTCCCCCCCTCCTCACTTTTAAATAACGTCATGCGTCATAGGTAAAGTAAATCTGATTTATATTTTAATGTCATATATCGTTATATGCATACTCAAATTGAGTGTGTCAGCCTTTTAGATGTAGCGTATCAAACTTGTGGATGTTTTAAGACATAATAAGACTAAAGCATATTTATTTAATACTAACAAACAAAATTAGCATTTCTGCCTTGTTTTTTAATCTTGTTTTTTCTGTTCCTTCAAAGAGCTTCGATAGAGACCCCAAATTCTAGTAACATGATAGCTTTAAACTGTTTATTCTCAATTCCCAGTAATCAGTACGAAAGAGGTTTAGGCCTTATGTGCGTAACTGGCTTAATCTTATAAATCCTAAAAGACGCTTGAGAAAAACAAACTGTTTTAACCCATAAAGAATGCATCCCGTCTATTCATTACTGCAAATCTGCATGATAAATTAAATATTGTTTTATGTTTATGCTACCACAGCCTCAAACAATCACTTAGAACTACGGACTGAACTGCAGTATCCTACCATGACTTTACTCTGTTTGCTTGACTGCATCACTGTTTATTTGCTAATGTGTCCAAATCAACAGAGAGAGTTCTTTTTCTAATGCGACGGGTTGAAACAGCTAGTTTCTCCGATGCAGTTTACTGCCGGTTGATTTAATTAGCGGTATTAATGTGACGAGAACCGCTTTGTCATTTGAATGCATAACACGCAATTCCTCTCGCCCACACCCGCCCTCCGACACTACCGTGTTACCTGTCTGATTGACTGATGACTTCGTGGCATGTTTAAACACTACCTCTGTTTATTAACCCCCCCCCCCCCCCCCCATCCCGGTCAGAGGGAGGCTACATAATACCGGCGGATTCGCCGGTGGCTGAAAGGCTGGACTAACGTCTGTGGTCCCGCACGGAAGCCGTGCGTCATTAGAGTAGAATTCACCCCGAACGCCGACACTGACTGCATCTTGCGACCTCCTCCGCTCCTGTGTATTAGTGGCTGCCAGTGCACGCGTAAAGGAAATCACGTGGATCGCCGAGCCTGTTGCCCTTATTAAGAAATAGAATGTTCGATTGACAGCAGTTCTACAACTTTGGGTGTCAGCTTGCGGAAAGACCTGGACTCAATCAACATTTCCCCTTCGATATGAATCTCAGTAAAGCAATTGTTGCATAGTTTTGAGGCTGGTTTTGCTTGAGTCAAAAGGTATGTATTGTTTTGACTTGTTTCAACATCTATGTAGAAAACAAACAATAAAACAATGAAGAGTTTACTGCTAGTTTTACACTCTCAGTAAGCTTCCAGTTCTAGTTTTCCCCCCATTATGAGGTTGTTTATCATCTTTGTCTTTATCATCTGCAGGAATGTGCAAACTGACAGCTCAGACGAAAGGCATTTGATAGATCTGATTGTCATAAACTTGCAGCTGAGAAACTGAGAAACACAGCTGCTCTTTGAGCTGTTATTGTTTGCCACCGTTTTTACAGTATTTTATTGCTCTAGGAAGTAATAAAGCTCAGATGAGCATGAATTCTGAATTCTGGAGGGAGGGAGGGAGGGAGGAAGAGAGAGGGAGGGAAGGAAGAAGGGAGAGAGGTAAGGAGGGAAGGTGGGAGAGAGAGAGAGAAAGAGAAAGAGGGAGAGAAGGAAGGAGGGGGGAGAGAGAGGGAGGGAAGGAGCGAGAGAGAGAGGGAGAGACACATTGTGTAACCTCTCGTCACTCTCTGATCAGAGGGTAGAAAGAAAAAAAAACACTCACAAATATTGACCCTCTCAGTGCTAGCTTTGACCTCTGAGTGAAGCTGGCAACCTCTCTCAAATCCCACTTCAGCCCTGCCGTGAGTGAATGCCCTTCGCTCTCGTGCCAGACTCAATTATCTATATTTAGATGTCAAGAGGATGACCCGGCTGAACATGGACAGTAATGGAGCACTGTACAAGCTTTTATTATTTTCCTAGAACAAAAAAAAAAAAAAAAAAAACAATGGGATTGATCGATGACCTTATTTTCCCTTGACAATATTTATTCTTTTATTTTGTTCAGTGTTGATTTTTCTGCCGGTGTAACACAAAGAGAAGCAAAGAACCTGAAACAAAAGACCCACAGAAGGGTTAAATCACACCAAATGAATGTTAGATACCGAGAGATAAGCAAACCCAGAGATAGTGCACTCCGCTCCAACAAGAGGCTGTGTGCTAATTAAGAAGAGTCATTCGATGAGGCCTCATACGAGCGTGTTTCCAAAAAATAAGCGTGGTTGCTATGGTGATGTAATTAACACTGCGTGTGACTAAACTAATGTGACAGTCCAGCAGCTGGATCAGATTCCTAATTGTGCCATTTTAATTGATCTTTTGGTGATTTTAGTTATTAGCCAGGAATATAACCTTTGGACTCCGCCAGACTCAAAAATAATGAGTTGTTCCCCCCCCCCTCCCAAAGAAACGCAGAAATGCCACTGAATTCTGGTCCGTGATACGACCAAGTTGCCTGTATGGTCCTACACACACGTTATAGTGAGAGTATCTTTTTAAATCGAGTGAGATAAGTGAAATTTATGACTGTCGTCTGTACAATAAAGAACGCGAGGATGCCTGTTGATGAGAACCGGTCGTTCAGTGATTCTAGGCTTGCCATTTTGCCCTCTTTGTCAAGAGCCTGGGGTTTCAACAGGCGGGGTCTGCTGTTGCACTCTCAACCACTCCTCCCTGTACCCCCCCCTGCTCACCGTCCCCTCTCGGTCTGTGGGTGGGTGGGGGGGGGGGGGGGTGTGAGATTCCTGGATCAAAACCGGTTGAAACCCATTGGCCTAGATAGCACCCCATACCCCTGTCAAGCCTGTTATTGAAAACACCGAGTGTTATCTTGGCTTTTGCTCCCTGACCCAGTAACTGTAACTCTGACCTGACCTGGCAACAGCAGTAACATTACGTAAGGAAAAAAAAAAAAAAAAACTCCCTGATAATACTCTGCAATTGACTTTTGTTTTTGCCCCCGATTTACACAGTTTCCTTCAGAGAGTGACGGGGTTTATGTACAGCGCTGTGCCGAGTGCGTGCTACCTTAATTAACACGCTGTTCTCACTTCAGAAGATGGTTTCCGTGCGCGCCAGAGCCGTTTGGGGAAAACCTCGGCCGGACTCAACGCCGAGCCGCAAGAGAACGTCGAGAAAAATGTTCAGCGTGAACTCGCCGCTGGAAGGGGGGACCTTTACCCACAATGCACCGCGGTACATTCGGTCCCAATTTGGACTTTGTATAAACCAGGGGCTGATTTACTGCAGAGAACGTTTTTCGCTGCGTGTGAACTGCAGTTATGAGCGCGGTACGGACGGAAAATACGCCAGCTATGTAAACAACCCTGGATGAGACCGTCCTGCGGTCTTGATGACTGGAATATCGCCCTGCGATCTGCCAGGAAGCTGTGAGTGTTCGGTTCGTCTGAACGCCAGGCCTGCGGTCACAGGCCTTGGGTTCAATCCCCCCCCCCCCCCCCCCCAGGTGTAATTTCCCGACGTCACGATGTGGTGGTGTTACATTACATTACATTACAGGCATTTAGCAGACGCTCTTATCCAGAGCGACTTACACAACTTTTACATAGCATTTTTACATTGTATCCATTTATACAGCTGGATATATACTGAAGCAAGGGTACAACGGCAGTGTCCTTACCCGGGAATCGAACCTGCAACCTTTCGGTTACAAGCCCAGTTCCTTACCCACTGTGCTACACTTCCGCCCGAAGTGTTCCCACAAGGAAGGAAGAAGAAACGGTTTGTAATATATGATGAGGTGGTAAAGGCACCATCCCAGCTGGGAATCAAACCCACAACCCTGGAGTTACTGCAAGCAGTGTAACTCCTAAATCAGAACCCGAGGAGGTGCAGACGAAATGAGGCCAGAGACGTGTCATGTGATCGGCGTGTCTCAACACCACATCCGTCGCTGGTAAGCTTGCGGTCCCCCGCGCTGGCCCCCAGCCTCTCAAACATAAGCTCCCTGTGGCCCCCGTAGGGCTGCTGGGGCCCATATTAATGCGTCTCCTGGCCCCTCGCCTGCTCTCCGTAACCCCCCCTCCCCCTGCCCCCCCCCACCTGCTGGGTCCCCGGGGCCCATGTGTTCTCCCCACACGTGTGAAAAAAACCCCCCAAAAAAATTTGTCGTGTGAATCAGAGGTAACCTCTTTACGATCTGGTGGCCCTCGCATGGCAATGGTGCTCTTAAACGGCCCTGGAGCCCTCGTTTCGAATTCCAGTGCTAGGATACGCTGCGGCGCGGAACACAAACACCCCCCCCCCCCCATTCCCCCCAAACCCGCGCCCCCCCCCCGCCACTGCATCCTACGGCTGGGAATGAAATGTTCAGAGCTTTGTTGTTTTTTTTTTTTTGTTTCCAACACAGAAACTATCGAATGTGCCAAATGTAACTGCGCTGGCAGCGGGGCATGCTGCTGACCCTGCCTGTGCCACGTGTTTACAGTTTACACTGCGCTAGCTGCCGCACTTTCCCTTTCGCAACACTGTCTGGACTTTGGCCTCGTGAAAGCTGTCAGGACTCTTACACTCGCAAGTTTTTTTTTTTGTTTTTACCAAATAGGAAAAAAAAAAGGAGAGTGTATAAACAGTAGTGCCTTCTCTTTCAAAGATGCAGCACCAACATGCGATATCAGTACATGTTACCCAATGTCACCTTTAACCCTTTAAGGTGTAAGACACACACAGTATGTGATTAGAATGTTTGTGCTGATGTAACACAGTCGCTGCTGGTAACTGAGAGCAATGGAGTTCTAGAACACTGACATGGAAAAAGCATGAAAAGCAGGTGTTTTAAAGCAGAGGATAGCTGTTTTTTAAATTTGTACATTGATACTAAATGTCAAGTTTTCTATTATAAAGGTATTCAAAAACATAAGTTCTATGTGAATATTGTTATATAATAATGTATGTTTTACATTTGTAGACATCTTTTAACACAACTTCCTTTTTTTGCATTTTTGAAAAGTACGCTTATGCTCATTTACATCTTCCCCCCCTGAGGTACTGGAAGGCATTGTGCAAACTTCCACCCCACCTCCCCCCCCCCCTTTGAAAAGCACCGGCTGACTGTCCCGTCCCGGACTGGCGTCACGCGCCTGGCTGGGGTCCACCTATCGCCTACTCCCAAAACCACGCAGGCGAGGGGGTCCCAACCGGAGAACACGGTCGCATTCTCTGCGAGAAACACAATGGCGGATTCATTCCGCCGCATGACTGGGACATTGTTCCTCGGGCAGGAGAGAGAGATGATAGCATCGGCCCCCTCCCTCAGCGAGCCTCCTTGCCCCCCCCATGCCTCCCCCCATGCCCCCCCAGCTGGACACAGGAGAGGGCTGGAATTCCGCCTTCAGAAGAAGGGCGGGAAACTGCTCTTCCGCATCGGAGCCGGAATGTCGGAAGCCATCGCGCGACGCCGTGGCGCGCTCCTCTGGCCCCTCCTGGAGACGGGCGTGGCTCATCTGGGGGGGGGGTCCGCTCGGACACACGGGAGCCGACCCCCCCCCCCGTTGGGTTAGCCACTTGACTCCGCCTTCCCGCTTCCTGCTTTGCCCTTTCCACCGCTGCGCGAACCGCCTCTGACGCCCGTTTGATCGCTTCGGCTTTTGTTCGCTTCCAAGGCCGTTCTTAAACTGCCCCCTCCATTCAGACCGTGGCCCCCATTTCAAATAACTCTGCTTTTAGTCTACGTTGTGTTGATAACTTTTTCCCAATCGGCCCGTAATAAATTGGCTACAGTGTAGTATAATGGGGAAGGAACTGATCGTGTAACCCGAAGGTCACAAGTTCAAGTAAAAAGTTGTGCAAGTCGCTCTGGAAAGGAGCATTGGCTAAATGACTGTAATGTAATTAATTTTTTCTACTTTCTTTCAGTGACTATTAACCCCTGCAGATGTACATCTGAATGTGAGTTGCTTTGTTTCTTAAAGTTATGGCCGCACCAATGTACACGGTCATCTACTGAGTGCTTTATTATTTGTGTATTGTCAAGACTATGACTTTCTTGAAGGCACACAGTCCAGACCTGTCGTAATGGTAATCAAGACAATGAGTATTTACTGTACTGTACAGTAGTTAAAAGTTATTGGTTAACAGGTCATAAATACATACTAATGAGGCAATGGACTCACCTTTTGACAGCAACTCAGGCACAAATATATTAACTCATTCACACGCAATATATTCAGCAGAACAGCAAAATAAGTGCTTGATTTTTCTTTTTGTTTTACAAAGGGTTGTGCAGAACTGAGTTTGGGTCACGGTAGTGTCAGTGTTTTGTTATAGGTATAAAAGAAATGGGAGTTCCCCCCCCCCCCCCACTCTCCTTTGATAGACGTGAATCTGCCCAACCTGAATATGAACAGTTTCCCTCTGCCTCCCCTGCCCCCCCACCCAACACACACGCACACCCCACCCCTCCAAAAAAAAATAATAGTCTCCTCGTCTGGAGCCAGAACCTCACTGTTGACAGCGCAAGTGAAGTTCATTCATTGTCACCGGCAACGACTTCCTGTGTAAAAAAAAAAAAAATAAGAAAGAAAAGAGAGAAAGTCAGCTGCTTCCACACAATGCTGGAGCTGAGCCCAAGGTCCCCCCCCCCCACCGTCCCACCTCCTCCTGCTGCCCCCCCCCCGCCTTTTCCGCCCTTTTCTCACATGATGCAGACAACATGGCCGCCAACAGAGGGTTCTCCAGAGCCCAGTATCTGGTCACAGTGGGGGAGGAACCTGCCTAAAAACCACCATCGCTGTGTGCCACTGTTTGAATGACCAGTGCT
Source organism: Anguilla pacifica (assembly GCA_039654925.1). Lineage (NCBI taxonomy): Eukaryota > Metazoa > Chordata > Actinopteri > Anguilliformes > Anguillidae > Anguilla > Anguilla pacifica. The sequence continues at coordinate 61,852,049 of CM077289.1, read as the reverse complement.
TCTGTTTACCAGTGGATAAGTGTGTCATGAACTGTGCTAGTGTTTCCCAGTGGATAAGTGTGTATTGAACAGTGATTCCGTTTGGAAGTGGACACGTGTTTAGTGAACAGTGCCTCTGTTTGCCAGTGGATAAGTGTTTAGTGAACAGTGCCTCTGTTTGCCAGTGGATAAGTGTTTAGTGAACAGTGCCCAATATGAGTGAGGTTTAGATAAATAAATAAATGAAATAATCATTTAAAAAGTGTGTTTTGTGTTCACACAGATTCCTTTTGTCTAATATTACATTTTGTCTAAAGATCTGAAACCATTCAGTGTGACAAATATGCAATAATAGAGGAAATCAGGAAGGAGGCAAGTACATTTTTCACAGCACTGTACACATATACACACACATACACATTTGTCTTTTTTTCTATTTACATAATACAGCCAGCATCGGTTCAAAAGCGGCCTGCTGCTGTTTCTTGTTAACAACTGAAAGGCCTCGGAGTTGCTTCAGCAGATCCTGTGCATGCCGGAACCCAAGGACTTCTGGCAACACCGGAGCGATTCCGCCGATCTGATTTATGGCATTCCTGCCGGTAATACTGTACAGGATTCTATTCCTGGCCTTATCTACATGCGGGCTTTTCCACAGAGCAGGGCTCATTGCCTCCTCATGTCCAGGACAGTCTCCTCCTTATTTACCTCACATTTATTCAGCTCTTACACAAGATCACGTTAGGTTACGTTGCAGGCATTTAGCAGACGCTCTCATCCAGAGCGACTTACACGACTTCGATGCTTTGAGTGCAATTTTCTTTATCACAATTACTCATTCTTTCAAATTTTCCAATTTAATATATTCTTCTTTTCGGCTCAGGACAGGAAGGCAGTTTGCGTTGCGATGCTTTGATTATGTTTTTTCATTGGCCATTACTACTGTAGATAGCAGAAGTGCATTTTGCTTTGTAATATAAAGCAGATAACTGTGCAGAAGAATATCTGGCAGTCTTTATGAAACGCTTTTGTCAGAAGGTCTGTAAATCAAGTCACTGTACAATATTTTCAATGACTCAAATAAAAAAAACAAACAAGGCTTTCTTCTCCTGAAACCGTGCTCATTTATTCTGACGTTCTGCTCTCTTGTGTTTCCACATAAAGGGAGTTCATAATTTCCATAATTTTATTTATCCCCACAGTGGTAATTCTGGAGAAAAGAATAAAATAACGGCACAGTCCTCCTGCCAGCTTGAGCAAGTGCACATTTTCACCAAAGAAGAAGATGGTTGCTCACCCAAGCATGGTCACTCTCCAGCTTGCTGAAGGAAGTCTTCCTCTTGTTTTGACGGTAGTATTTCCACCATCTCTTGACAATAAGATGATGACAGAAGATGATATTTCTTGGGACAGAGAAGATTATTCTGTCTTGTTTTCTGAATAATACATTTTTCCATCCCTTTATGCGACACATTGTCATTCTATGCTGTTATCACCCATCATGTTCATATATCTGAACACTTCCATACATCATATTCACGAGTGGAAAAATGGTACAGAACATTTGTGCTCTTTACTGTTATTTCTACAAACAGTGTATTGTTCTTCAGGGGTTTCATAATAGATGAATGAAACATTTTTGATGTAGTAGTATCAAAAATATTGTTAAAAATGTGAAAAATCGTCACCTTTTATAAACAGCTTGCCCTATAGGACTGAAAAAAATACAAATATTTTTTAAACATTTGCGGTGCAAAAACAGAGCATGTGACATAAACTGCAGAATTACTTTATGAAAGAGGACGCCAGGTTTACTGTATAATGAGCGTGTGAATAATTCATCAGTATTTTGCTTTGGCGAGGCAGGCGACACTCTAAATGTGATAAGAGAAGAAAGGTAAAAATCTTCTCCTGACTTATTCATGCAGTTTGAATCGCCCTGTGAGAGGGAGAGAGAGAGTCGCTCGGGACGATGTGGGGGATCACTCATTAAGGCCAACGCGGAGTCAAAAACTAACACCCCCCCCCCCCCTTTTTCAAACCTCCCCTTCTTTTTTGTTCGTTTTCTGAAGACGCGGAAACCTCTCCTGGGCTGTTTTGGGCAGGACTTCAGACGTTAATTAAGTCAAAAGCTCGTTTGAAGGATTTGTCGTGTTGCAGACTAATTTTGGGGGGTGGGGGGGGGATAAGGTGCATGCGGTGCTGAGGCACCTGGGCTGTTAGTCTGGAGTATCGTACGTGTAACACACGTGTGTAACATGAAAGAAACGGTTAAATATAGCACGTGGCTGCCGGCACAGAGCTGAGATTTGGCCGCTGTTTCTGGCTCGCTCTCAGGGGGAAAATGGAGATTTTTCTCTTCTTTCAGCTCCAGGACAAATGTTTATTTAGAGCGTTTTAATCCTCTAGACACCAGCAAATCTACTGCAGATTCCTGCTGATTTTACCAAACCAAAACTGATGTCATATTATATTATAAAATAATATTTCTCTATTTCATGTCAAATATCCTTCAAAAAAGAAAAAGAAAATGGGTCCCCAAAATATACAAACCCCTCCTTGCTTAAAGAAATAGATAGAACATGACAACAAATTCAAAAACTATTTTCACTTTATATGACGCATGCAGTTCTGTACAATGTTGTTGTTGTTGTTTTTTTCCCAGTATGGCATGTTGAAAAGCTGCCATTTTGTACAATACTTACTTTCAGATGAGTTCAGATTTGGCTTTTTACAGAGGAAGGAATGCATTGATTGCTATCCATTTTAGGAATGAGATGAATATTGGATTTTACTTATATAGCACCTTCTACTAAACTCCAAGAGATTTTTGATAAGGAGGGGCGGGGCTTAGTTAGCCCTCTAAAGCAGTAGGGTTTTATAGTGGTGTGGGAACAGCACTTGTAATTCAGGGGTTGCTGGTTCAGTTCCCAGGTAGGGTGCTGCTTTCGCATTCCTGGAAGAAGGCACTTGACCTGAATTGCTCAGCTGTATACGCTGAATGTGAAATAAAAATAAAAAGGTGCACTGACCTCTGGGTAAGAGTATCTGCTGAATGTCTGGGAATGAACTGGGAGAATGGCTAGACTAAGGTACCAATAAAAAGTAAGGAAATTGGCCTGGCCGGTTGTAAGGTTACAGAAGAGAAATAAACCACAACATTCTTTCTTTGGCACAGAACCGCTTCCCTTCTTTTTAAGAGCGTTTCGGCCAACGCTGCTCTTGATACTGGTTCGCAGATTTTGAAACTGAAACGATTGACGGCAGTGGTGGAGGTTCTCATACGATTTTAATACTTTCATTTCAGTCCGCGTATCTGATGCCCTGAGCGGTCGGGCTCAACTCCAAGAAAAAGCGTAATCCAAGCAGTGGAGTAAGAGTTCCACCCTTAAAAGTACGGTGGTTCCCAAATAAATGAAAAGCCATCGCTCAAAGAGAATTTTCAGCTGCATGAAACATGAATGAAACGCCTTCATCTGACTACAGTTATGAAAGCGCATGGAATATCACTGTGTTCCCAGGGGATGTGGCCTGGTTTCAGCTGCGTGACTGTGGATAATAAAAAAAATAAAAAAATTGAAAAAAGTTAGCTGGGATTGCTCTACTTGGCTGCGTGGCCAGTGCCGGATGAACTTTGTCCTAAAATGAACTAGTGACCCTTCTTCTCGGAATGCTAAAATCATAGGAGATAAGGAACAAGAAGCAGGAAGTGTCTTCATCCTGGCCTGGTACACTTTAGACAGATAAATCTGCAATGCGCTACATCTGTTCCGTGGGCAGCACACGGTGAACCCTGACCGATGAGTACTGACAGAAGAAGGCGGGGGTAAAAATGTCCGGCCAAGTACTTTCCCTGTCCTTATCAGCTGACCGCTTTCACATGATACAGTAGCGGGGACCGATTATTTATTCTCCATGGAAACACCAGTAAACATCTGTCCAGCGTGTCAACTATGCTCGTGAAAGATTCCCATTCAAGGGTCACCACACGCGTGGCCTTTTTGTCCTGCTGGAAATTCCAGCTTAAACCGGCCGAAACTGGTCAAGCTGGTTTAAGCTGTGTTTTCGACACTTTTAGCTGGTCAACCAGCTGTTCACCAGCTGACCAGGAGATGGAGAGGGTAGAGGGAGCGCAGATCTTCCCCACTGGCCTTACAGTACTACATCACCTTTAAACTCCTGTTTCTGGGCAGAGCTGAAGCAGAGACAGAAATCGCTACGGTTCAGCTGGCCGTACGGCTGTACGAGTCTTCAGAGACCGCCGGGTTCAACTGGCTCCCGCATCTCCGCACGGTATCCCAGCAAGCTTTGCGCCGTTGCCTGCTAACCCGTCAGGCATCGGCAAACACAGGCCGAAACCGCAGTTAAATAATCCAGAACCAGCAGCGATCTCCTTTGTATACGCGCGCAGGCTAACTGCCTGTACGCCGCTAGTGAATGAGCTGTGTACTCCATTATAGAGGAGGAGGGGAGGTTTGAACACAAGATAAAGAGAGAATGCTGAAACGCAGAAAGAGGAGCGAAAGAAAGCGTATTAAGTTCAGTTGAAACGGCAAACAGACGGAATATTAATGTGTCAGTGTCAGCCGGAGCTATAAATAAAAACATTCAGCATACCATAAGCCGAGCAGAAACTTCAGTGAAAATGAAAGCATATGTATATACACACACTCATGCACACACGCACACACATTTTTAATTGCCTGACTCGATTGCAAAAATCTAAGAATCCTGACTCTCGCTAGGAAACTTTCATATTGAATTCAGTGTGATTGTATAATTTAATGTTGAAAGAGACCCTCTCTATTTAAAACCAAGCACTTTTTATAATTTATTTCTGTCTTTTAGCTCTGGGCTCACATCCACAGGGATCTCTCTCTTTCTCTCCCCCTCTCTCTCCCCTCTCCCCCCCCCCCCTCTCTCCCCTCTCCCCCCCCCCCTCTCTCTCTCCCTCTCTTTGTGCTCTCTCTCTCTCTCCCTCTCTTTGTGCTGTCGCTCTCTCTCTCTCACGGTCTATTTGATCTCTGATGTGTTTTTATAATAGCTCTGGGTCTCGGCCAGTCTCATTGCCGATGCATTGACTGCGCCGCCGCCGCCGCCGCCGGTCCCGATGGATGCCGCGCGTTTAAAAACCCGCCGTCGTTTCAGCCGTGTCATCGGCTCACTTACACGCCTGCCCAGTCCTTCACCAGGGCTGCTCTGATTGGCTGCGAGAGCCCCTGATCACGCACACTGCATTACAAGTTCATGGCAACTTCCATGGGATTTTTTTTTTTTAAATCCTCCTGTGGTACAAGCAGTAAAACTTCTTGAAGGAATATTAAGCATTTTCCAGAGTACAGCAGAAAACTAAGTATGCTCTTCTGCCATGCTCCCATGAACATTTTCAAGAAATCTTACGCAACTATTGTCCGATAAACGCATTCGCATTCGATGCACTATTAACTATATTAACGGCCAAGTGGTAAATGAGTCGACAGACCTCCATGCCAAGTGGTGAAGGTACTGTGACTCTTCAAGAAATCCTCGGGAGTATCGGGGAGACGTGACACTCATTTAAATTCTCGTTATTCACGAGTGTGTCACAAGATTATGATGATGTACGCTCAATTGCCTTGGCAACCTGCCGGGGACATTTTGTTTCTGGGAAACGACTTACCTGTGCACTTTTTTACCTGTGCGTCTTTCAAACCCCGAGGACGTCCCAGGAGCCTTGCTGTTCCTATACCTGACGGCCGAATCCCGCCAAACCGGGGAAAGCACATTCTGCACCAGCAGCAGAGGCCCTCTGTTTGCCTGCATAACAGAAACCGACCTTTTGCCTTTTTTCACATGACAGGAATCTTATCCAGAGCAATTTCGACAGATTTCACATTTTTTTTTTTGTACTGGAGAAATTCATGGCAAGTGCCTCGCTGAAGGGTACAATGGCAGTGTGCTATGGGGGAACATTTAAGTTATGAGCCCGGTGCACTTTATGAAATGTGCTGAATATATAGTACGTATCGTTACTCCACATTCAGAAGCACTACACTGTCTGGGAGTGCAGTTTTATGCAGTAGTTATGAAAATGCAATTATGCATACAGAGGACTAAATGAAGACTATTGTTTCATTAAACATTTAATTAAAGCCATTATAACAAAAATGTGTCAGTAGGCCCTGGCATTTATCCCTGTCAGTGACAAGACTGGACAGGATTTTGTCATGTCGTGTTGTTATGTGACAGTTGTAATCACTGAAAAGCTGTAATCACTGAAAAGCATGTAATCGCTCGACTTTTTTTTACCGCAGAGCGACTAGGCGGAGATTTGCCGTGATGGACAGCCGTGAAGTCGGCGTTCAGAAGTGAACGGAATGAAGTTCGCGAGACAAGAGAAACTCAAAATGTCTGCATCAACACCGAAGCAGAGCGCCGTGGACACAAGACTGCTGCTACAGGCGAGGAAAACTTCACACGGCGGTTCCCGCTAACTTTCAAAACCCTGTCCTCAAACCCGAGTTCAACCCTCCCTTCCCCCCCCCACCCCAAAAAAAAAAAGACCCCAAACAAACTTTTATTTCTACAACCATTGAAATGGAAATCTGATTCCTGCTGCATTTCGCTGAGAGCCGCTCGGAGCTTATCCCAAAACAGCAGGCCTCTGAGTCCCTGGCTATTCTCCGCGCCCGTCGAGATTAGTGTCTGTTTTACTGCTTGTATGACTGAACTGCATGCGGTGTGACACACGTTCAGTCTACCTGCAGTTCCACCTTAATGCAAACAGGTGTTAAACTGACGTTCTCCCACATGCTCCGTGTCCAAGAAATTCTGTTCGGAGTATTTTTAACTGCAAGGGGAGGACTTGTGGATCCACGTGAGACTAATTTATTTAACTCTGTGATCTTTTTTTCTGCACCCTGATTAGCCAAGAAAATTTACAAAAAGAGCTGGAGCTTGATGAAACACGGTTCTGTTACTCAATTAGGCAATAAACAGCAACCAATAAACTGCGACCAAAATGCAGCCATTTTGACCAAAAAGGCAGACATTTTTCAGTTAGCTTACGTATGTTTTGACAGTATACCTGTAACAGTGCAAACTCGGGATTTGTCACCAATAACTTGGCGTGAATAACAAGACGTGAATAACTGAACAAATCCATTGCTGTAGAGATATTGTACAAGACTATGATCCTTTCCGAGTCACAGTGAGAATCATTTTATTTTCTTGAAATATTATAGGCTTCTGAACCTAAAACACTGAGAGCTTGATTTACTAAGACCTATAGCATGTGAAAAACCTTTTAGCACATGCAAAAGCAATAACGTGACCAATGATTGGTCATTGTATTTGTTTTGCACCAATCGTTTGGTTGTGTTATTAGTTTTGCACGTGCTAAAGGACTCAGTAAATCAGGCTCTATTGGTCCAATCGACAGGCAGGGAGCTGAAAAGATGTTGAGAAAGAAGATGAGATGAGCGTTAATTCATGCATTCGATCCGTTGAGAACTCAGGTTTAATCAAGCTCTTTCCCCTTAATACGCTTTCAAAACCTCACCGCACAGAAGGACAGCACCAAAACACAGGGCTACTTCAGGGACTGATTCTAATCGGAGATGACTCACATTGAAATTGGAATCTTAATGACTTAAAAAAAAAACTCTTTTTCCCTCTCTATGTACAAAAAAAACGTCTGCAGCTCTGTCAGCTATTATTAAAAACACATTTATGTTAAAATATTGTCAGGGGCTTGGTTGGGCATTTCGTTATCTGTTCTGATGGACTGGGATGCTTGTGATCTGTCATGACCTACATTTACTAGCAAAAAGTTTAAAGCAGAGCCAGATTCTGAACATGGTGATGTAGTGCTGAACTACTGGCCATATTTAAATGTTAAACCAGTCAGAGTACTCAATGAAAACTGTTTCCACCTTGCAGCAGATATTCTACCATTCTGTTATTTTGTGCTGACCTGGTTTATGGTTTATTAGAAACTGCACCAATTCTTCGTCATAATTTGTCATAGCAGAGTACAGAGCCAAAATTTGTTTTTTTAAATGTTGCCGTCCCAGTACTTTTTCATTTTGCATATGCATATAAAGACACGCACGCGCGCACACACACACACACACACGCACAGTCACACACATGCGTACTCGCACACACACACACACACAGGGACACACGCACATGCACACACCCACACATGCATACACACACACACACACACACACACACACACACGCATACATACACACACACACACACACACACGCGCGTGTATGCAGTGTCCTAATTAAAGACAGTGATGGCTGTGGAGGTGCAGCGTGGTGTTTCTGTTGCTGGGCTCGCAGCCAGAACTTTGCAGATTCAGTTGTTCGAAGACGCCGCTGTGCTGCCTTTCAGCAAAGGTGCGGCAGTCAGCCCGAAGCCTCCACTTAAGTACTGTACCGAAAGAAAACATGTCAGTCAATAACTTATGTAATGTAATCCGCCCTAGATTCGCAAATATGCCGAGGCGTAATATTTTGCAGGAGTTCTCTAAAGCAAATGCTAGGTGAACAGAATAAATTTGAATATGACAAGAGGAAGCCAAGATGGTTATACAGTAGCAGTGGAATAATGGAGTGCTGATAATGCCATTATTATTATTATTATTATTATTATTATTATTATTATTATTATTATTATTATTATTATTATGTTGTTGTTGTTGTTGTGTAAACAGTATTTTTAAACACACAGACCCAGATGGCTGCAGTCGCCATGGGGACGTGAGGTTCCACCTGTCATTTCTCCACCCCCCACCCCCAACCCTCCTCCTTCCCAGCATGCTCGGCTCCACCTGCCTGCGAGTCAAACGCTACGGGCCCCGGCGGGTGGATTATGAGTCACCCCCCCGCCCCCCCTCCGTCATGGCCCTCCAAAGCCAGACCTCCACAGGCACTTCCTGCATGCAGAGTGGGGTAATCTGAAGGGGACCCTGAGCCAGAATCATTTCTCTCTCGGGCCCCCCCCCCCCCCCCCTTTGAGCGATGAGTGCTTGGGCTGTGTGGGGCCTCCAGCGTTGGCCCGGCCGTAAATCCACAGTCCCGGCGTCACATACTATCGCTCCACCTCTCGGCCCCCGCGAGACCAGCAAAAAGCAGGGGGGAGTTCTCCTCAGTGATGCTGGTTAAAGGGGTTCCCCCCACCCCCCCAAACCCCATCATTCACCCCTAATGTACACACACACACACACACACGCGCACGCGCACACACACAGACATGAGTACACATGCACACACACACGCACACACATAAACACACACACACGCAATCATACCCTGAGATTCTCAAAGGGATCTACTGTATTTATTATTATTATTATTATTATTATTATTATTATTATTATTATTATTATTATTATTATTATTATACTGCATTGCTTTCCCTGTACTCCAGAAGTTCTGGTCATTAACCTACCCATATAGTTAGTGAGCCAAAGTTCACCTTGTTCATTTAACTTGTTTACTCACTTGCAGGTTATGTTTTAATTTCCCCAGTCGGACAGACGAACGGTCGGTCAGTGCAGTGATGGGGAAACGGCCCCTCACTGAGCAGCAGGTGAGACACAACGGTCCAGTAAAAGCCTGCAGGATCTGCACTGACATTAGCCTCTATACACAGAGAGGGAGGGAGAGAGGCAGGGAGGGAGAGGGAGAGAGAGGGAGGGAGGGAGAGAGAGAGGCAGGGAGGGAGGGAGGGGGGAGAGAGAGAGGGGCAGGGAGGGAGAGAGAGAGAGGGGCAGGGAGGGAGGGAGGGGGGAGAGAGGGATGGAGAGAGGGAGAGAGAGAGGGGCAGGGAGGGAGGGAGGGGGGAGAGAGGGAAGGATAGAGGGAGAGAGAGGGAGGGAGAGAGAGAGGGGCAGGGAGGGAGAGAGAGGGGGAGGGAGGGGGGAGGGAGAGGGAGAGAGGAGGGAGGGATGGATGGGGGAGCGAGGGAAGTAGAGAGGGAGAGAGAGGGAGGGAGCAAGGGAGGGAGAGAGAGGGAGAGAGAGGGGGAAGGAGAGAGAGAAGGAGAGGGAGGGAAGGAGAGAGAGGAATGGAAGGAGGGAGAGACGGTTAGAATGAGAGAGAGGGAAGGAGGGAGAGATACACAGAGAGTAGGAAAGAGAGAGAGAGAGAGAGGTTGATTCTGCATGTCTCTAGGTGAATAACTCAATGACAGAAATACTCAGAGAGAGGGACTCTGAGGAACAGGCTGTGCAAATATGATTAATGTGTCAGAAGAAACCCATGGGCCGCTCACGGGAGGGGTGTATTCACCGCACTGCTTTTAGACAACAGGTCTTCCCATCGTCAGACTTCCTGTCCATTTGTTTCTGTGTCTCTTCCCTTTGGCTTGCATGCAATTTTATGTGCAATCCCACCCTCCCCCTGGCAAGACTTTCTTCTGTTACATTTTCTCAAATAATTTGTGAACCTCTTTCCTTTTTTTGTTCAGGTAATATAATTTTTTTTTTTACAACGCACTTGGTCTCATTTTTAGGAACCAAAAGGGGAACAGAACTTCTCTCTCCTAGGGGAAAGTAGTCCATTGTTTTTTTTTTTTTTTTACTTCCTGTTCAGCGCGTACGTGGACATCGAGTTCTCTGGGTATCTGGGTATAGCTTCCTAACTGCTTGCTATATATCAGGTTTTTTATTATCAGCCTTCCTCTAGCCTGTACAACTTTGACAATAGTTCAAAAAGGGCAATCAAGCATTATTAAGCAACCATTACAAGGGAAAAAGTTCCCCCTAGATAAAACTGATAGAATTTATAGTGGACGCATTAAAAATGTATAAGATTATGTATAAGGTTAAAATCCAAAGTTTATTTTTTTTGTGTGTGCACCAGCATATGCAAATGTGTGTGTGTGTGTGTGCGTGTGCATGTGTAGGTGTGCGTGTGTGTGTGTGTGGGTGTGTGTGTGTGTGTGTGTGCCTGCGTGCCTGCTTTGTGAACAACCGTTCTAAATCTACCCAATCAAAACGAGTCCATTTTTGATTGCATTTTGCACATCCTGGACCAGTTCAAAGTCAAACCTGAAACATGGCCCTAAATGATCGCGTTTTTGACGACACTGCAGGAAACTCGCTCACTCGTTACTCTCCGTGGTCAATTTCCTGGTGCTGTGTGATCAGGGGGTAATGCGGGACATCGCGTCGCACGTAAACTCGTAACGCACGCCACCATATTATCTGAACATGGCCCAGAAACCGGGGCCGTGAGTTGAATTCAGCCGCCTGATCTGTCTCAGACCGTTAAACACAGGCTAGCCGTTAGCACACAGGTCCTTCATCTCTCTGGCTGTAAATCTCCAGAGAGAGAGAGAGGATAGAGAGAGGAGAGAGGACGGGGGATAACTGTATGCCTGAACAAGCAGAATATTTATGACCCTTTATTGCCGCGAAGCCGATTCTGAACGACTGAGAACTTCATCGAAAAGCTTAGCTGTCTTTCCACAGGCGTGAGTTAGGCCTCCAGTACATGGCTTCTTCACTCAGGAGAACCAACCCCATACGTACCAAAACTGCATTTCGATGGCAGGCGTCTGGAATCTTATTCCCACCCTCCTCCGTCTGTGGGGGTCACGTCAAGGTCAGCGGCAGACCATAGAGCCCATCCATGCACTAGAACAGTCCACAAAACAGGTAACATAGCCCTGGCTTTGAGCTTTGGTCTGACACTGGTCTGAAAACCAGCTAATGGCCCCTACGAAGCTGATTTGTGAATTATTTGCGACATCCGTCCAGCCGCTTTCACAAGGTTTATTTTGCGATATAAAATCTGCACTCGACGCCCTAACCACAGCGCTGAGATAAATTTTAAAAATTCAGGAGCTGTCTGATCAATATTCAGCCGTGGATCTGACAAGCCGGTGGAAGAGCACATAAAATAGAATTTAATACAGTATCGGCCTAACAGCGGTCTGTACACTCAAACCACGGACTTCAAAGTCAAACAGCGCTGTTCTTAAAAGAGACCGATAAACTCCCCACCCCCCACCCCCCGCAATTTGGCTGTTGCGTAACCGCTGTGTTGTCAGAGTGTGTTCTCTCAGACACGTGCGCTGTGTGTGTGTTGTGACAGTGGAGCTGGAGGACTCCAGACATGCCAAGAAAACATATCACAATATTTATGCTCGCATTCATTATTCTATTATTATTTTTAATGTTATTTATGCTTATTTATTTATGGTTCTTAATGTCAGCCACAGGCACATTACTGTAGGCAGAGCCTTCTAGAACCTTCATGATGCACATTCGTTCTATTTTTTATTTTTATTTTTTTCTCTCGCCAAAAAAAATGAAACTTGCTTGGCAGTAATCGAAAACCATGATCTGTTTATCCGCTGGGTGCATGTGCGGAGCGTGCAGCTAAATGTTTTTCGGAACTGCCTGAACCCCAAGGCTAAAGAAAGCTCACACAACTGCATTAACCAGTGCTGCAGAATGCTCTAGAAAGAAACAAAGGTGTCTGTTTGTGTGTATGTCTGCTTCAGAGACAGTGGTGAGGTTGGGGGGGGGGGGGGGGGGTGACTGTTGTTCAACTTTCTGGGGTGGGTCACATGAATAAAACATAGAATGCCTCCAAAAAAACTTTCCCTGCAGTCGTGCTCGGTGAGGACAAGTGCACACAAAAATACACCAAGAAGGTACCAAATTTAACCCTTTCAAGAATTTTTTTCTCTCCCCCACAAACTCCAGAGCTCCACTGCTTTCAGTCACCAGCACCGATTGTTACATCAGCATTAGAATGTTCAGTTAAGAACGTTCTAATTGTATGTTTGTGGTCTTACCCCGTTAAAGGGTTAAATTTCCACCCAGCTGCTTTGCCGCCTCACAGGGACATGAGCTGACGAATGGCCATGTTGCTGATTAAGGACCGGATTTAATCAACATTTGTCGTTAATTTTAACACAATCACTGGCACTGAAAAAAAAGCTGGCACTTGCTGAACTCGCCATATGGTGTTTGGTGAAGGAGTAATGTGGAATTATGGAAACTTTTGAATGAATCCAGACCAAAATCCAGGTGATTTCATACCTTTGTGGTGACTGACAACATGGCCAGGTGTACACAGACTATAAAATTAAAGGGCATGGGTAAATTAATTTACTGACAGCAATAATGTTATGGCATGTAGTGGGGTTAAAAAAATACTCTCATCTACATACTTTCCACAAAAATTAAATAAATATGCACATTTGGGGGTTATTTAAAATTGGTTCTACTGAAAGGAACTTCCATGTTAAAGCCAGGATTTTCTCCCTCTCTTTATGAGAAACAAATTCAATAGATAAATCAAATCCTTTCATAACACATCTGACAGGTGAAATCTGCAAGTGAATGTAGTCGTTATTTTGTCAAAGGGATAGACAGGAAATTGTCACAGGTTTGAATGCAGTTACACAACCTCTTTCACTGCACCAGGGCTGGACTATACGTACTGCACTCTCTTCAGATCTTTAGATCACGACCTTTGACCTTGGACCTTTGAAAATGTGTTTTCTCGTTAAATTTGTTCCCCCTGGTTAAATTTGATCTGGGATTTTCTTCACACTTCATTCTGTTGAACTTATAAAATACATTCATTTTCAGCCAAGGCTGATCTGATGTGTGTGTGTGTGCGTGTGTGTGTGTTTGTGTGTGAATGTATGTGAGCGTGAGTGTGTGTGTTTGTGAGTGAGTGAATGTGTGTCTGTGTGAGTGTGTGTGTATGTGTGTGTCTGTCTGTGTGAGTGTGTGTGTGTGTCTGTGTGTGAGTACATGTGAGCGTGTGTGTGCGTGTGTGCGAGTGTGTGCGTGTGTGTGTGAGTGTGTGTGTCTGAGTGAGGGTTTGTGAGCGGTGTGTGTGTGTCTGTGTGAGCGTGTGTCTGTGTGTCTGTGTGTGCGAGTGTGTGCGTGTGTGTGTGTGTGTGTGTGCGTGTGTGAGTATGTGTGTGTGTGTGAGTATGTGCATGCGTATGTGTGTGTGTGTGTGTGTGTGCATGTGTGAGTGTGTGAGTATGTGTGTGTGTGAGTGTGTGCATGCGTATGTGTGTGTGTGTGTGTGTGTGTGTGCGTATGCGCGCGCGCGTGTGTGTGTGTCGGCGTGTGTGTGTGTGTGTGTGTGTGTGTGTGTGAGTGTGTGAGTATGTGTGTGTGTGTGTGTGTGCGTATGCGCGCGCGTGTGTGTGTGTGTGTGTCGGCGTGTGTGTGTGTGTGTGTGGAGAGCGAGGCAGGGGGTGTACTGGGGGAAGATGAAAACTCAAACACATGCGGCTGCACCCCTTACGGAGCGCTGCTGGAAACAGGCGGGTAGTGACCTACTTTCCTCCGCTGCAGAGTCTGTGGCTGTGAAGCGTAGCTCAGATCCAGGCTTGTGTCTGTGTGTGAGCGTTAAAGAACACAAAGAGCCCCACCGTCCTCTGCCACGAGCACCAGCGCTCGCTTACGTAACTGGAACAATCCTTTCTCTTCACTTCCTGTTTCCCTTTCAACCCCCCCTCGCATCACCCCCCCCCCCCCCCGCCCCCCCCCCACACACAAAGAATTGAGGCCCCATGCCTCAGTGCAACCCCTCCTGCACCTCTTTGTGAATCCTCTGGGGTCCAAAAATATTCCAAGAATGCCATACCATCTCCACCATAATTACTGCACCCCCAAAAAATGCAACAACAAAAAAAAAGTCGTTTTTTTTCCTTTTTTTTCTTGGCATTGCTGTTGCTATTGTTGATGTTTTTTTGGCCTATGCTCTGCCTTTAACGTTGGAATTCACCAGCGTTCCCTTCTGCCGGCATCAGTTTGCCGGGTATCTGCGGCCCTGTCGAGGGCAATAGTTTCGACGCGGTGCAAAAACTGCAGGCTGCGCGGACCGCGTCAGCCCATTATGTAAACTGGGATTATAAACAGAGTCCCAGTACTTTTCCCTCCGTGCCGTGCTGGTCCCGGGCTTCGCTGGGGCGGGAGAACAACTCCCTATCTGCCCCTCCTATCCGGCACGGAGCTGAAAACCAGGAATGCTGAAGTGAGGATGCTGGGATGGACAATCCCCTTGCTGGAGGACCGGTGTGAATGTAGGGCCGTGTCTGAATCAGCCTCCCATAACTACCGTGTCCTCAAAATAGGTGCTGTCTACTAAACATACTGCCTACTGTTTAGTGCATATTTTTTTTGTACACAATGGGCAGTATGCGAACAATATCCTCCATACTATTTTCCTACGGTACTGCGGAAGTGTCACCCTTGTAGTTAAAGGCCCCAGTTCTTCCTCTCTGATTTATGGAACTTCCTCCCAAAACGTATGGTCAGCTTCCTGAGAAATGTGCTCCCAAATCCCCCGCCTCCGCTTTAGGTGCATCTATACATTTTTTTAAACCACTTATTCCTGGTCAGGGTGACGGGGGGGGGGTGGGGGGGGGGGGGTGGGGATCTGGAGCCTATCCCAGCATGCCTTGGGTAAAAGGCAGGAAGACACACTGGCCAGGTCACCAATCCATCGCAGGGCTCACACACCATTATATATCACACATTCATACCCCCAAGTGCAATTTTGACTCTCCAATTAACCTAACCTGTATGTCTTTGGACTGTTGGAGGTAACCAGAGTACCTGGAGGAAGCCCACATGGACATGGGGAGAACATGCAAACTCCACACAGAAAAGCCCTCAGCTGGGATTTGAACAAGGTGCCTTCTTGCTGTGAAGCAACAGCTTGAGTAACCACAGCTACAGTTTTAGCGCAAAGGTCTCTCAGCATGTTTAAAACCCTTTGAAGAGAAGGTTTTTTTTTTTTTGGAATGTTATTTCAAAATTCTAAGTCAGTGTTCTGGAACTCAATTGCTTTCAGTTACCAGCTTAAGAACATTCTAATGTATATTTATGATCTCACACCTTTAAAGAATTAAGGGGTTGAACTGAGGCCAGAGAACTGAATGTGTTTCATCAGTACTCAGCTCGCACGTTGCCCTTTCCCTCACCTTATATTTTATTAATGGATAATAATCTAGCGGCTCGTATGAATTTTACTGAAAGGACATGAAAATGAAACTTGTTCTAGACACTGGCAAGCGCCTCAGCAGAATCCTGATTGGGGAATCTTGCTTATCTCAGAGACGTACATATTATCTGGCCCTGAAGTGTGTAACATTCAATCATCAGTAGATTATGAAATATCAACGCTGTGCTTGGAGCCTTGCATTTTGTGGCAAAGTCCTTTTTTTTAAAATGGGAGGTCACAGAGAAAAGTAAATCTAGATTACTTCCCCCTTCATGCACACACACACACACACACACACACATGCACGCACACAACTCCTAAAAAATTTCAGAAAGCTCCATAGTGTACAAATAAAATGATTTAATAAGCCACTGTATTTGTTGACGAATAGCTAAAACACAAACGGAATAACAATGTGATACTGCAAACAAAAAAAATAATTTAAAAAGATATGCGAAGGGAACATTTCCATCGGGGAAAATAATTCTGCCTCATGCTCCTGTTCTCCATGGTTGATTAAAATGTCTGGCTCCTTCGGCATGCGGCCCTATCCCCCACCTCCAGTGGAATGCGTTAAAAGGTCCAGAGGTTCCAGGTCTCAAGGCACCCATTCCACCCGGTCTCTTCGGACGGGAGCCAGTGAGGGACGTGCATCCATCCGCAGCCCTGAGGACCGGCCAATAGCTACCGGGCGTCTCCAGGGGTGGGAGGGGCCAACCGCCTGACAGCATTTGATTAAAAAAGCAGTGGGAAATGAGTTGTGTCCCCGCAGCCTCCCAGTGGAAAATTCCGGCCATTTTGTTTTTAACTGACTTGCTGCTTCCAGCGCAGCTCCTGGGACGAGATGTGGGCACAACTGTTTTATTTTGGGGGGGGGAGGATAGTCCCTGTCTGTCCTTTTAACTCTAGCAATGTAAACCCTTAGATAGAGTATTATGATGATGATGATGATGATGATTATAAATGTGATGATGATAATAATAAATGCAATGATGATTATGATGATCAATATAATGATGATGATAATAAATGTGATGATGATGTGGAATAAACGCAAAGGAATGTGTTTTAAGAAATTTGTGAAGAAAAATGTTTTTCAGTGAAGAAATAGGAAAATACATAAGACTATAGTCTTATGTCCAAAAAGAAAAATATTATAAAAATATTTTAAATGTCATTTTTCACACAGTAAGAAAGGAAACCACATTTATGTAACAATCTCAGTGAAATAACTGCAAAGAAATGTGTTTTTAAAAATTTGTGAAGAAAAATGTTTTTCAGTGAAGAAATAGGAAAATACATAAGACTATAGTCTTATGTCCAAAAAGAAAAAAAATTAAATGTCTTTTTTTCCACACAGATAGAAAGGAAATCACATTTATGTAACAATCACAGTGAAATAAATGCAAACACATGCTTAAAAAAATTTGCGATGAAAAATGTTTTCAGAGGAAAAATACATAAGACTATAGTCTTATGTCCAACAAGACCAAAAAAATAAAAAATATTTTAAATGCCAATTTTTCTTGGAGATGAATAGGAAATCATATTTATCCAACAATCACAGTGAAATAAATGCAAACACATGCTTAAAAAAAATTGTGATGAAAAATGTTTTCAGAGGAAAAATACATAAGACTATAGTCTTATGTCCAACAAGACCAAAAAAATTAAATGTCTTTTTTTCCACACAGATAGAAAGGAAATCACATTTATGTAACAATCACAGTGAAATAAATGCAAACACATGCTTAAAAAAATTTGTGATGAAAAATGTTTTCAGAGGAAAAATACATAAGACTATAGTCTTATGTCCAACAAGACCAAAAAAATAAAAAATATTTTAAATGCCAATTTTTCTTGGAGATGAATAGGAAATCATATTTACAACAATTACAGTGGAATAAATGCAAAGAAATGTGTTAGAAGAAATTTGTGATGAAAAATGTTTTTCAGTGGAAGATTAGCTAAATACAGACAATTTTATTTCACCAAACATGTGCTGAGTCACATAAGGTGAAAGAGTCTTCAGGATCTCTTGTATTTCAACCAGACCAGGATCTTGATAGGTTGGCTTCAAGTAGGCAAATTTGCTCCATGGGTACCATGTACCAATTTCGGTAACTCCTAATCAAACAGGGTCAGTCTTACCTTTGTTGTGCACTATAACACCACCTGCTGGAAAATCTGCTCCATATTTTAACTGAGTTCAATCATCCAAACAAACCTACCAAGTTCTGTAAGCCTAACAGTGCAACTGTTAAAAGTTACTCGAGGTCAAAGCCAAGAAAAAAACAACCCTTACCGAACATTTAGGCTCAAGCACCTGAGGTACTTTAACCACCAAAATACCCACTGAAATACTAAAATGAATATTAGAAGTGTATCCAAAACAACTTACAGCAGACAATCACTTCATTATATCTTTAATAGGTTTTCACAACTGTTAAATATAAGTAGCAACTCAACAGGAATTGGTTAAGTGCAGAGGATTGTTGTTGTTAGTGTTTTGGGGGTGGACTGAGGGGTAGTTGGCCTTCGAACACAGCAGGAGTGGAGCCAAGGTGAAGCATGCCTGCTGAACTCATATAAACTCTCCCGAATGACCAGTGAATATTTTACTGTGTTGAAGTTGAAGGTTAGCGCAGACTATTAACCTAACCGGGGAGCAAATTGCCTCGCTGCATTGCCAGGGATGCCCGACACTCTAAAATGTCACTGGAGGTTTACGCACAAGAATAACAACATATGACACGGCATATCCTCCTTGCAAAAAACAAGAAAAGTCAGTATACTAAAGCTGTAAGAGAGTCAGTCATTAAAAATGACATGGTGGTGGCAGTGTAGTATAATGGGAAAGGAGCTGGCCTTGTAACCTAACGGTCACAGGTTAGATTCCCAGTTTGGAAGCAAGGCTCGAGTACACATCCAGCTGTATAAATAGATGCAATGTAAATGCTGTGTAAAAAAAGTTGTGTAAGTTGCTCTGAATAGGAGCGTCTGCTAAATGGCTGTAATGTAATGCCTGCTGGACACTGCCTGTTGATTAATTAACGGTGCAGAGCAGTCAGCAGTAATTCCGGGGCCGTTTCACCTAAAAAAAGGGGCCCTCGCCCTTTTCGGGACGCGTCTAAAATAAGGCCGGCGTGGTAATCAGCAGTTTGCGCTCAGGAAACAGGGCTTCCGGCCGCAGGACGCGGGGCTTCCGGCCGCAGGAAGCCGCCGACAGGCTGTGGAGACAGCGGTCTGCGAGGAAGCGGAGGGGTCAAGCGCAGTGCTCCCAACACGCCGAGCCGGCGCTCCGCAAACCCCCCCCCCCCCAGCCAGGCCCCGGAGAGGAATGCCCCCTTTTCCTCTGAAGGGTTGGCGCGCGACGTCCAGCTCTGCACCTGTCTTTAAATAGGCCAGAGGGGAAATGCCCGAGGTCTTCCCTCAGAACAAGGAGGAGCGATGGTCCTTTCCCACCTCTGCTTTTATGGCCGGTCCTCCTCATTGTCAGCGGAGGAAACGCAGCCTCTCGTTTTGGGCGTGCCCCATGTGCCCATCCTTGGGTCATGGGTATTTTCGGGAACATTGAGACAGACCACATGCTATAAGTGACCTGCACTAGAGTGTCTTTCACTTCAAAATCAGCACGGCACAACTGCAAAAATAAGATATGCAATACTAATCCGGCGACATACTGTATCAAAAACATACTGCAGTCCACTGCATTCAGCAATATCATTTTTTAAATTATGTTTTTTGGACTAGATGATGCTTTGAAGAAACTGAACAGGAATAGGTTGCAAAGATTGTGCAGGGGTAACTGGTCATGCCCCGCCCTCCCCCACTCTCACAATATCCAAGCCCTGGGAAGCCTCTTAAACTACACTCACTGTGGAAATATTTCTCTTTATTTGCTTCTCAAATGATACGGAATATGTTCCCTCCACCCTCCCACAGTTCTGCTCTGACAGAGCCCCCAGATGAATTGCGCCATTTCGCCATTCAATGAACAGGTCAAAAAATACTTTACATACAGACTCAGGATTAAAGTAAGTAACAGGACAGTAAATGGAATGTAAACAGAATTCCATCAAGTGAAAGTGTTGCACACACAGTCATGTATATGGGGGGTGCTCAATGAGCACATACCTCAAAAGGAATAAAAAGGGGGGGGGGCAGTGTGAATAAATCAGAAATATCTACACAGTGGATATTTTATTATCATAATAAAATGTGTGGATCTTACCAGGAAGGGTTGGGGGGGGGGGGGGGGGGCCTGCTCTGTAGCTGTTTGAGAGGATGCAGTTTAGGGACTGGTTGTCGGGTGGGTGAGGGGGGAGTGGGGGGGGGGTCAGAGGGGGTTGCAAACTCCACTTGAAATGGGATCTCACACAGGACTGAATGGAGTCAAGACAGAAGACAATTGTTTAAAGGGGGGTGGGGGGAAGCCACAGAGGAGTTGGCATAGAAACAGGGAAAAGAGGTGGGGGGGTGGGTGTTTCCCTTCCTACCCCCAAAAAGGGCCTCATCTCTATTTTTTGTTAGTCTTTTCTGGAGTCAGGGCAGTGTCAATGTCTGACTGTCTGCCTTGCCCCCCCCCACCCCCAACACGCCCCCACCCGCCCCCCATCCACACACCCCTCCAGAGTCATTGTCCCTGCTTATCATACGATCAAACCCGCATCCTATTCAGGCTGGGTTGGAACCTGTTCAACTCCTTGACACATTTAAGTCCATCCAAGGCTGTCGGTTTTTTTTTCTCCCCCTGCCCACGCTCAGCGCATCTACCTTTCCCGTCCTCCACATTTGAATTGCTGCGTTTAAACTCTCTGCGTTCCTCTCAGTGGTCGTGTTTTAGGCAAATATTTCTCCTCCTGTCGTGTCGCAGATGTTCCCGCCCCTCGATAAAGCCCCCGTCTAATCGTCTGTCCCGGCAGGGTTCGTAGACTCTCAGCTGCCCCCTGCTCAAATATTTGCCTCCGGCCTCCTCTGAGTAAACACTCTGGGCCAATGAAACGCTTCGGCCAGTGATCCCACAGAACGCAGAAGGCGGGGGGGGCGTGTCCATCATCCCGGAATCGATGGGTCTGCCCTGGCAGTTTGATAAAGTGAGCGGTCCGATGAAAAACGCCTCAACAAAACACGGAGAGGCCGTCGGCGCTGCCGCCGCCGCCGGTGGTGTGACCTTTTGACCTTGTTGAGCAAATGAACACGTGACACAAGTGTGTTGCTCAAGGTCAAGATGCTCCCCCATCCCAAGCCCCTCCCCTTCTGAAAAATCACGAATTAGAGATTTTCCAGGCTTGCTACAGTCCAAATAGATCTACATTTATGATAATAAAAAAATGTACATGTATTTTTTGACTTTCATTTTACATTTTGTAATTAAAATCACAGTTCTTTACTGTGCACAGCCGTAAGGAAACTATATTTGTAGCTAGGAGGTTGCAGGTTTGAATCGAGGCACAGCCACTGTAAACTCAAACTGCTTCACTGCACAGCCAGCTACACAAACATACAGCAGGCACCCCTCTCTTCACCCTGGAAAAGGTTAATCAGAGCAGCTTTACGCTCTGGCAGAGAGTGATTCATAAAGCATTCTTAGGCTCTAAGTCAGGTGCGGTCTGAAACCAGCAGAAAAAAAAAACTGGTAAAACCGATTACCCAAGAACACTTCGCAATCTCCAAAATAACAGCAGTGGATCAACAACAAAACAAAAAAAACAACAACAAGCATGCGAAGGTCACGGTTCTCTTGAAAGAAACAATGTTTTTTATGGAAAGAATGCGAGACGGGAGCAATTGCAAACATACTTTTGAGATTACATTACATCCTCACAGTCTCTCAGTCTGTCTGTCTGTCTCTCCCTCTCTCTCTCTCTCCATGCTTCAGGCTGAATGTTTGAGTTTGAAAGACTTGAGCCTGTCCACATGTATCCCATGAGCCATGGCGTGCGGTGTGAAAAGTAGGCAGCGGTAACCTGGCAGGTTCATACACCAGAGGAACGTGCAGCTAGAACCAACATGGCCGCCTACGTGACCGCCTCACCCCTCCATAGCTCCCTCTGGTCAACGATTATTCTTTATTTGGTTTCCTGACATTTTTTTTTTTTTTTTTTTTTTTGCAAAGGCCTGTGCAGACGTGCAGAATTGAAGAAACCTCTCTGAAAGCCACTGGAAGGCTGGGATTTTTCTTCCTTTTGTTTTCCTCAAAAAAAAGGGCCTGAACAGACAGCGGGCGAAACAAGCAGCCGCCTGTCGCCATCGAGCATTTCGTTTGTTGACCATTTTAATTGAGCTGCAAGGTTCCACCACCAACAACACACACACACACACACACACACAAAAACAACAAATACTGAACATGCACCACACCCACGGGGCAAAAAGTCTTTGTTTTTTTGGTCCTTTGAAGACAAAACCGCACCAAAGCAAACGAATCAGATTTTATTGAAACCATATGAAAGATTTGTTCTGGCTTCATTGCTTTTTAGTGGTTATGTAGCAGTATGTAGCAACTAGAGTTACTCTGATGTTTTCCCTTTAGGTCTTAGTTATTATTCGACAAGTAAACATTAAAAAAAAAAGACTTTGTTGCATTTTGCAGATTTGAATCTTTAGAACAATACTGGGAAGTCTGAAAAGTAAAACATTCAGTCAATACTGAACTACTTCTGTTTGCATCCAACAGGGATCAACTGTACTCCATTACAGTAACATATCAGAAATAAACATGCTCAATCTATTTAACATTGAATATATTACTGAGTGGGGATTGAACACAGAATTAAAACTGAGTAGTATTCAGTTCTCAGTATTCAACAAGAGTACAGTCCAGTAAGAAAGGACCATGGACAATAGGACAAATGTTTTTTTTAATGTTATTAGTATTTTATAAAGGGGAAACACTATCTTTTGATAATCTTTTGAGATTTGAGATTTGGCAATACTGGTTAGTACAGTACAGGTAATCACCAAAATCCCCTGCTCTGGGTACTGCTTGTACCGAGGAATAGCAGAGAGCCAGCCATGCATCTCAATACATCTCCTTTCAGGAAAACAAAATGGCCGCCAAAGCACTGACTCACGCACAACCATTCAGCTTTCCCTGGCTTATGCTCTCTCCCTTTCCCTCTATCTCTCTCCCCCTTTCCCCCTCTCCCTCTCTCTCCAGCTCAGCCACTTTAAATACTCCAGTGACCGACTTGGACCCAAACGAGCGGCTCGCTTGTACAACAGACTGGAACAATGGGTTACCAGCCATAAGTCTGGCCCAGAGAACAAAAAAAAAAAAACAAACAAAAAAAAAAAAGCCGTAGCAATGAAATGAAAACAACTTGGAGTTAATGAAAATACAGAATGTACAATATGTCAAGGATGAATGACTGACACACAGCTGGCTCAGGAACACACAGAAGATATATGATTAGCAAGCCGATCTAAAGATCAGGTTATCCCAGGTTCCCCAGCTAAGGGACTCAAGGACACTTGTTCCTTCTCAAGAGGTGATGCTGAATTTTTTTTAGCAGATGTTCACATGCTAACTCACGTCTCTCCGATCTCAGCTTCACACTCCACGCTTAGTGACGTACGCACGGGTACACTGCGAACGGATTAGCCATCACAAATGTCTTCACAGTTCTGATCTCGCTGTGCTATTTTAATTCACATTCACTGCAAAACATTTGATGCTGCCAGTCTGCTCTACACGGAAGGAGTTAAAGATTTTTCCAACATTGTGAGGTTGAACATCGTAAGGTTAGTGTCCTACAACAGCACACTTGGTCCAAAATAAATTTTAAAAATGCAACATCATGTTGGGCTTGTCGGGAAGGGTCACACTTGTTTGTGACTGATGGTAACCAGACCTATGACTGAACTGGAGCAATATTTAATCTCTGATCAACAGCTTTGGGTACAGCCCCTAAAATACTCCGCCCCCAAACTTGCTGGAAAACAAGCGGGCTTGCGGGACCTTCCTGAGGGCAGAATCCCGGGCAGAATGTTCCGGTAACGTGACTACGACAACCGTCCCCCCCACCCCCCCCCAACCATTGACCAAACAGCCAAAAATACAGGGGCCATTTTTTTGTTTCTAATCTGAGAAGTGAATATGAACCAGATGCTATCAGGACAAGAGAACACATCAGCATATCGGTACAGTTGCTTTCTCTCTGACATCGGAAGAGGGTAATTAGAGGCTATTGCAGTATGCAGAATAACACACCAGGGGAATCCCACAACATTACCCCTGTGGAATCTCTCCCCCTCGGCCAGCACATCAGGGGCAAATACAGGACAGCCACACTGTGCCTCTCTTCTCTCCGTCTCTTTGTCGTACTGTATAGTGACAAACTGCTCGGCCAGTGCTGTGTTCACATGATGATGCGGATCACCAGCAGTGGCTCAGTCAGAAGAACTGCAGAACTGAGGAAACAAAGGTTCACTGTGCACTCACGTGACACATGCAAATGAGATTTACATAATTTATACTTCTGACCTTTGCCCCCCCAAACACCCCCCACCTCACCCCACCCCACCCACCACCCCCTGAGGAAATATACTGACAGCCAGCATGCCTCAGGACAGGAAGTATAATGTCTGAATTCCCCTCTAATCAAGTGAAGCCAAAAAATAGGTAAATACCATTTGGCAGGCTTAGCTTAATACATCTCACTACCAACCTGTTTAGTTTTGAACAGACTTCCCTGGAGGTATGTACTGTAGAACTACACCCCATTGGACGATCTGAGAGCCGGGCTTTTACGTGATTGGAAGCTGAGGCGATCAGCTGACAGGGCTGTTGCTTGCTGGCGCCTAGCAACCCCTGAGAGCTCCCTGTTTGAAAAGACTCTGTTCCATTAGCAGGCAAAAAAGAAATGCGCCCGAGGAAAGAAAGGGGGCAACCGCTTCATTTCCCCAGCGAAAGAAAGAAAAAAGAGAGAGAAAGAGAAAGAGAAAAAGAATGAGAGAGAAAGCAGTTGCGCACATACTGCCTTCTTTCTTTCTTTCTTTCATTTCTTCTTTTTTTGGTGCTCATTCAAACAGAAACAGGCTAAACCGAGTGCCAAAACGCTCTGACCTTGTCCAGGCACGGACGAGGTGAGGTACAGCCGCCACTGAGCCGCCGCGGGGAGAGGAATCAGTACTTTTCCACTGTAGCCGCGAAGCGCTTAGCCTCGTGATGCTAACGCAAGCGGAAGAGTGTGGGAACTGAGAAGTGAGAACAGCAGCACTGCGGGGGGAAGTGGGGGCATCGCGTTGGACACAGGCGTTTGTTCCGCCCAATCATGATGCAACATTCTTCAGATGAATCAGAATCCTGTGGTTTATGAACCATTAAAAAAAATTATCAGAAACTGAATGTAGCACCACACCACCTGAAGATATACTACTGCATAAGCAATGAATGTAGGAATAGTTTTATATCAGTAGCGATTATAATTAAATTCAGAACATATATTACACAATCCGCATTTAAAAAGTGGAAACAAAACAACATTTGTACAGTATTTTCTGTGCTTTTAATTTCTATTTTCTTGAGATATCAGCTTTAAAAAGTTCATCTAAGCCAGCAAACTCCAAACGTGTTAGTCTTACTGTACAAACCTCGACTGTTAAAAGCAGTTTTAGAATTTAGTTATATTTACAGCTGTTCAAGCTGAGAGAAATTCACTGGGTACTATCAGACCCAAGTGGCAGGGTCACTACCCTCATGTTTTACCCTATCAGGGGGCAGGATCACTACCAGCGTGTAATGGGTCAACCAATCAAGGGGAAGGCCTTAGGGAGGGGGGGCATTTTCTGATAGCGGGCGGGGCAAGGAGACTTCTGACAGGTGTGTCTCTCCCAGACCAATTCAAACAGAGGGCTACCTCGGGAAAGCTCCTTCCCGTGCCTGGAGCGAACGTGCGCAGTCAGCCGCGTGCGCAGTCAGCCGCGTGCGCAGTCAGCCGCGTGCTCAGTCAGCCGCGTGCGCAGTCAGCCGCGCAGCCGGGACTGGAGATAACGAAACCAGAGAGACGGAACGGAACCGGATAAACCGCGGTCGCTAATGAAATATTCTGAAGTGCATACGCAATTAGAGCCGGATCCCTGGTCTAATGAGCCGCGACGAATGGATTGGCTGAAATATGAATGAAGGTGCCGTTTTATAAGGGCCGTGAGACTCGCTGGGTGCAAAAAAAAAAAAAAAATTGCGATATGAAATATAATGCATTAAATCGCCAGCAGGTTTAGTACGGTTATAAACGCGGCATTCCTATCGCACGGTATTTGGACACCGATGTCCCGCAGAAGAATGCAGCTTCCCTAAGTATGATTAACGGTCCTGCAGATAGTTACGTAAGTGGAATTAATTTCAAGCCTGCTCACTGTTAACGCAACTTTAACAAGCCTTTATGGTGGCCGTGAAACAAGATTGACCCTGAGGAAAAGAGGTGGCTGAACTAGAGCACTAGGACACAGGACCGCAACATGCAAGGAACAAATTCCCACATAGACTGAAGGACATACAATCCTTACCACATTGTCCAAGCTTAAATCAAACAAACAAAAAAAATCAAGCCGTTCATAACAATTGCCTTTTCCAAATGAAATAATCAACACATTTAGGCAGGCCTGTACATTGTTTACCAACTTAATTAATGGAATCAATTCAAATGACTGATTGATTAATTCAAACTGACTTTCCGTTGAGGAAAGGACAGGCCTTGGCTTTGAGATCGCACTAGACTTCTCTGCATGACTAACAAACACGGCTATTTCATTAGTATTGACCCCGTGAAGAAATGAACTGCTTAATTGCTCTCGATGCAGAGCGGTTACCTTTATAACCTCTGTACACTGCAATTGCGCCATTGAGCACCATACTCAACCTCAAGGGCTTCAGCAAATGAGCGGGAGAGTGCTTGCACGTTTGTCAAAATCAGGGACAAACTACTGACTGAATTCAGGGGTTGGAGTCAGTCTGCAAGACCTTTTCAGGGGCAGGTGAAACGGGTACATCAGCCTAGAAACACTAGGTTTTACAATGTCCAATTACTTATACAGCACATATTTTAACAAAATGAATGAATGAATGAGTGAGTGAAAATGAATGACTGCAGTAATGATGATAAAAATATTGTTTTTTTGGTATCAAATCTAAGGGGCATGTCGGGCACTTAGAGCAGAAGGGGCAGGTGCTTGAGCACCTGACACCTCTCCCTCTGCATGTACCCGGTTGGTGAAGAGCACGGCCAATCAGCTGGTGGCCTGCCACAGACTCTCTGGTTGGTGCAGAGAAGGGCCAATCAGCTGGTGGCCTGCCACAGACATACACTAAGCCCTTTGATCACAGAGAAGAAAAACAGCAACACTCAGGTGCGTCATGATGACTGTGACCAGGTCCAGGTCAACAGTGTAACAACAGTACACACCCCCTCAAGCACAAGAACAATAACAGAAAGGCTTTTTTTAAAGGAGGCGTCTACTAATCTAATTCACACACGTGTGCAGTGTAGCTCATCCTTACACTGTTTTCTAACTGGCATGAAGAAAGTGTCTGGCCTGTGCATAGGGTTTTTAGTTTCTAAAAAAAGAATCTAACTATTGAGAAGAAACAGTTAAAGAAGAACAGTGCAGTTTCTAAATTAGCCAGCATTCCACACCTTCAGTCACAGAGCAGAGGAGAAACTTGCTGACAGGAACCAGCTGACTAATGTCTCTGTCCATGCTGCTGTACGTGTGACAGCCCCCCCTCCCCCACCCCCACCCCCACCCCCAGCATGCCGGCAGCTCCTGTTCAATAACAAGAGATGCGATGAATGACAGTCACATGCAGAGCCATGCTATGCCTCCACACACGCCGCCCCCGCCCCCCCCCCACTCTGCCGATCTCCACTGCATGCATTGGTGCATATCATGGCAGGCTAATCAAACCTGCTCCTCCTCGACTCTGCTGTGGTCTAAAGCCCTGTAGCAATGGCGTACCCCAGATGACTCCGGGCCGGATCTGCGCTGGTTCTGGCCCAATGTCAGCAGCATCAGGCCGGCATCAGGTCAGAACCGGCCTCAAGTCGCTTACTATCCGGGGTCCAATGAGGGGATAATACGAGCGAAGCCTTATCGGTGGGCTGTGGTAGCTGCTGAAGTCTAGAGGGGGAGAATGCCAGTTAGCGTGTGAGCGCCCCCTAGAGAATGTGAGGTCACCCCTGGAGAAGTACTAAGAGATTAGTTCGCCTGGACGGAGACTGCTGGTCTTTAGCTCTGTGGGCTTATCGTATCTGGTTTGAATGAAATTCTCAGGCTGACCCCTGTGACACACACACACGTTGCTGTCCGTCTCACTGTTCTATCTGTGAGCTGGTGAGCTCGTACCCAGGGGCGTAGCATGAAATTCTGGGCCCTCAGGAAGTGCAGACACTGTGACCACCCCCCCACCCCCCACAGAAATCTGTCAGGGCCCTTGTTCAGGACCCATACCTGTATGGTATAAGTACATTAATGTTGTCATGGGAAAAAAATGCAGTGGTCTGTATGCAATAGACTTTCGTCCTAAACTTTCCCATAAAAGAACACTGACATTTGTGTTTTTCTTCACAAACACGCTGTGGCAAGTTTGGAGCTAACCAAATTGTGACTAACAGCACTTGCACTGACAGGTTTAAACGCAGGTCAGATTTAAAGATAAATGTTGACTGAATCCAGACCTCAGTCTAAAAATTTTCATGAACAACAAAAAGGTGTTTCTCCATTTCCATTTCTCAAAATAACATCACCGCTCCTCGTGCGGTATTCGAACCAACAAACATCAGCAGGTGCTGAGTCACTATTTACATTATTTACACGAGTAAGCGTAAGCTGGACGAGAACTTTCGACACATACATATTTTCTTAAAATGGACACGTGAGCTTTCTGCAAGACACTGATGAGGTCATCCTGCAGGATGAGGACTGATTTTCGCCCTGTGGGAGGAGGAGGAAGGCAACAGTTGGGCGAGCCGGCGGAGGCTGTATTTTTTGCTGACCGCGCCGTTCTCCCGCTAACCCAGATGGCCTCATTGAGCATGTGGCCTGCGCACCCAGCAGGCCTCCAGAGCGCCGTTCACGGCTCCCTCGCCATGACGACCCTCCGTGAAAAACCCGGTTATGCCTCTCCCAGACATTTCTCTCCACGTCGCTCAGCCACGGTCCTCACTTCCCACGGGAAACGTCTTCGGTCGGCACGCCGCGCAGACGTCGTTCCGGATCGCGCGAGCTCAGCACTAATATCCTGAATTCGACGGGACGTTTGACCTTAAATCCAGGCGTCGGTCTGCGCAATCGGTAAAAATTCACACGGAAGCATAAAATGCAGTTGCTTTAAAAAAAAAACTAAAAAAAAAACGGTAACACTTGACTTGAGCATAAATGTGGACTGGATCCAGGCCAAAACACCCTGAGGAGGAGAATTTTCAACCAATCGAGGTGCAGGAAACCACCAATAAAACCGCCAAACATGTTCCCTAACGCGTTCCCTCCCTTGTTTTGACTCTTGTGTGATCTGCAGGCGACGTGATGGTGTGTCGGGATTCTAGCAGTGTCACCCTGGAGCCTGACTGTTCTAATCACAGCTCTCGTGAATTACAGCCCCATTTCATTTCTTATTCCGGCCAGCAAAATAAGATAAGTGCTGAGTTCAGAGGGAGGCGGTCGGCCCCGAGGGGATAATAGAGGTGGCTGTGAGCCGCCACAGAAGGTGACGTTTGGGGCCGGGTGACATTAATAGAATCTGCTCACCTGTCCCAGGTCATCTGTCACTGACGGCGGGGCAGGAGGAGACAGCCTGGGTTCCGCTCCGAGCTTTCGCGCCGACGCTGAGGACGCCACCTGCACCAATTAACCTCGCTTTCACTTCCCTTGCTTTTTTTTTTCTTCTTAACCGAGCGAGCGGATGAGGAAGAGGATGAGGACGAGCACGAGGCCTCACTCTGACGGCATGCGGCGGACCGCGAGGCCGGTCTGAGCCGGGCTCTCTGGGAGAAAAACGAGCTAGCGACACTTTCTGCGCCCCAACCCCCGCCTCTCTCTCTCCCCCAATCTCTCTATCTCTCCCCCCCCCCCACCCCTCTCTCTCTCCCCCCTCCCCCCGCCCCTCCTCTGATGACAGTTGGGGAGATATATGGCCGCAGGTCATCAGGTCTCCAGCAGGCTTTTTAACGCCCGATCACGCCAGTAACTGCCCTGCGGAAAATTCTAGCAGGGTGGACGCCCACCGGACTGAACAGGAGTTTCCCAGCAGGTGACGTTTTAAAGAGGCTCAGTGGGCAGGTTTTCAGGAGGAGGGTGGGGTGTGGGGCGGTCTGGCCTTGTAGAAGCTGAAATATCAGCATTTTGACTGACCCGCTTCCCTCTTTGGTTCCTGTCCTGGTCATTAAGAGCTGTCATTTGTCTACCAGGAAACACTATTGGGCACCGAGGTGGAGTATCAGGGCAGAAGGTACGGTACATCCCACATAGGGATCTGCCGCAGTTTTAGTGGTAAAACAGGTGAATATCATCCCTCAGATGGCTGTACATATTAAAAATTAATAAACGATTTTAAAAAGGTTTAATGTGTGCCATGGAGAAGAAGAGAGGAGACTGTGCAGACACACTCCAGTCCTGCAGGTATTATTGCTTTCCGTTCCATAATCAGCCAATTAAGGTCTTGAGAACAAGGTGTGTAGATTCCTCAACCAATAAACAACTCGAATCAATCCCTGGTGCTGAAACACACAGAAAACCGCTTTCCACCTGACAGGATTGGTTTCTGACACCTGTGTTGTAGACACACAAAACACAGAAAAAGTATGAAGCTTTGGTCCTTGTTGTGTTTATAACACAAACAAAATATATCCCCACAAGATATTGGCCGGTAGAAAGGACTGGTCTGACAAACTACAGACAGCTTGCACAAATCATAATACTTTCCAGTTCGCTGTGATATGTGCAGTCTTATCCTGCTTGACTTCAGTACATTCACTGACTGAATAATTAAAACACAGTGCTCTGACGCCACCTGCTGGTGAAACTCCGCATGGCCCTCGCACTGTTGCATCACACCTGGAATTCTGAATTACAAGGACCGAATTCACCTCTGAAGCCCAAGAGAACATGCAGTCTTTCACATTCAGGTGAAAGCTGTAGGACTTGTCCCTGTAGCGCTTACAGGTACCCGCTAACCCTTTTCTTCCTCTGCCAAGGCGGTCACAGAGCAGTGCGTGGAGACCGGCGGCACAAATGGACATCAAAGACGCTGTCACCGAAAAACTAGGTAAAATTTCGCGTTTCACAATTATTATCACCACCTTGCAAAATGTTGAGATAACATGGCGGCCAAAGCATGTCAGGAAATCAGCAGAAAACTAGATTAGGGCTTCTCTGTTCAGGAACTTTGGCATAGACATCTATATGAGTATATTTGTCTTTTTTTGAAATGTGCCACATCTGGGAAACAAGGAACATCTCGGCTGGGATTCAGCAGCTATCACTTAGGACATCCAACTGGGCAGACTGTTTGAAAATGCTTCACATTCACATGTTTATCATCGTAAGACCAGGCAATTCAAGGGTCATTTTAGTTGAATGACCAAACTGTGTCCTTTCGTTAGGCCCACATTATAGCCCATGAGAATGTCAGTTTCACCTGTCTGGATGGCATTTTTGGACAGAAAAACACACAAGTCTCTTAAAAGCTATTTTAGCTATCGGCTGTTAAGTACACCATGGATGTATTATCACTCCAATTTCCAAGTTAACCTACTTCTGCAGCATTATGGCCTTACAGGAATCTGTGCCAGCACTGTAAAGATAGTCTTTGGTGATAGTACACAAAAACACAACTACAAAATGCTCAGAAATACCAAAAAGTTAATGCTTACACATGTCAAGACTGAACCTGCTGCAAATGGCTATTTCAGCTGAGACAGACTGGTGTCTAGCCTTCACCTGTATTACCTGTGGCTATTTTAGCACTGAATGTGGGGATTTATTCTGATTGTCACAAACTAGGACATTTAGGCGACTATCTGAACAACACAAATCAATAACTCACTTTCATTTTAACCGCTTAACTCATTTTATTTTCTGTCAGCTACTTTACACCAGGCTAGCCAGTGGAGGATGGGCTCCCCTCTATAGTCGGGTTCCCTCAATATTTCTTCCCATTGGGGAGTTTTTTTCTCTCTGCCATTTGAGGGGTTTTCTCCCCACTGGGAGTATTTTACCTTAAGTATTTGCTATTTGGGGGTTCATGCCTGGTGTTTTCTCTGTTTGCTCCTTCTGCTCTGTCTGTAAAGTAACTTTGTGACAGTTCTCTGTAAAAAGCGCTATACAAATACAACTGAACTGAATCCAACTGAATGTAATGCTCTGACAAGCTGCTGAGTTCAGTTAAACTCTAAACGCTTTGTCCCCAATGAGACCAGCAGGTCAAGTTACTTGTCAGCACTGCAAAATCGCATGCATATATAGTTTACTTATTTGTTTAATTATTTATTGCTTGGTCCTTTAAAATGTTATTAATTGTATTTTTAATAACTGTACACATGCAGGAGGCCAGTTACAATGCTAGGTCCCACGAAGCAGCATACATTTCTCAGAAAATGTATATGTTTAGTAGTTTTATGTGACATTCCAAAAATGTAGGCTACATTTCTATAATATAATATGATATATGCAAAGAAAAGCAAAGGTTTCAAAAATGTGTTCAATTAAACTGACCACACATCTAACTACCAGCCTATGCTATGGGGGATGATTCTGCACTATATCCATATAATTGAATTTTTACAACCCTGGGTTGTCAGACGTTTTATCGCCAACTAAAAGGATAATTAAATATAATTTATCAGAATTAAACACGTCAACACCCAACCACCAAACACATCCCCCCCTCCCCTTCTCTCTCCCCCCGTGTCCGAACATCCAACGCTTGTTGGACCTGTTTTGGCACAGTATAATCGCTGGCTAACAGTAAGTATTAATCAGGAACACCATAATGTGCGAGACAGCTGTAATCGTCCTTCATTTCTAAGAAATAGCACCTTTGTGTCGTTGTGTGACACACTGGCGAAGTGTGTGAGATCAGCTGTAGGAGGAGCACCGAGGCACACAATTTCAAAACAAGAAACCTGTGCTGTCACGGCGCTGCAAAGGAGGGCGACAGTAAATCCACCGGCAGCTGCGACAAACTTTTCTAGTTATAGCCACTCATTCAAGATGCCCGATTACAGTAACTAGCTAGCTTGTTCCGCAACTAGCTAGTAGTAACTCTCGTCAAGCACCAGACAGGTATGAATAATCATTGGCTGGTATTTACATATTGAATTTTGCACCATTTTAGTTAGCCGGGTTTACTGTTTAATTGCGTTTCTGAAGGTATAAGCAATGTTAGCTGGTTAATCGAGCCAGTTGTCTTTCGGTATTGCTAGTTTTGAAAATAGTCGTAACTGTTACACTATTGGCAGCTAGGTAACAAAACTAACTTGAATTCTTTCTAACTTGCTCTGGTTTCTAAGCCAATTGGCTAACGTTAGCTAGCAACTGGCGAAGTATTTGTCATAGCAAAGCTCGCTAGTCTAGTGTGTATATGGCTTATTCATTGAGACGTAGCAAGCACATAACTTAATTTCCCAGCTAGCTTTCTAAACATAACATAGGAATAGTCTAACATTTATCGTAGAATATGCGTTCATTAAAATTACTATCTTTGAGTAGGCTACTTTAAGTAAAGTATTTTAAAATAGCCAGCTAGTTAGTCATCGAACTATTAGCTAGCTACCTTACCTAGTTTCTTGACCTAAACACATGCAGTTCTGCGACCATTTTTGCTTGGAAGTTAGCGAACTTAAACATTTAAAAGTGTGAAGTTTGAAGTCATTTTACCTACGGGTACTTGCTTACCAGAAAGCGATTACACAATTTAGTGTCATTCTGCCAGCTGCAGCTCACGATATTTGTTGCTTTGCTAGGCTATGTAAAATAAACAAACGAGTTAGTGAATAAGAGACAGAGATGCTTATCCCCATTGATTGGCTGAATTTTGTAAACATCGATGACAGTGTAACACAGTCAGCACAACCTTCTGTGGGTCATTGTGGCAACGTGTAACTTATTAACTAGCTAACTCTGTATAAAAACATCTAGCAACATTGGTTCGGTTCGGATTGGGTTGGATGTCCAAAATTAGGCATGTGTTTTGTTTGGTGTTTGCGGTTGGCTACATATTGAGACAATGTGTTATTATCAAATAGCGCACGTGATACCAGTGTATGTTTCCAGTTTTAGAGTTCAGCTAAGTTAAGCCATATCACCGGTCTTTAATGATATTAGAGAACATTCTGCAGTGGCACTGAAATGTTTAACAGATGCAAGTCTTACGTACATGTAGCCTATGCTATATTTGACCAACGGATACAGAGCAACATTTCTGTCGCAACAGGACATAAACTATTAACTATTAACTATTTCTGTATAACTTTCATAGTATCCAGTTTCTGTAAACGTTCGTTTACTTATGTAGTATCACACATCACTTAATAAACTCCCATAAATTAAATTTTATAAACGCCTACAGATAAAGTTTTTTTTGTTGCTTGATTTACAACTGGTGCTTGATTTTATTATTTTTTATTTCTAGACTTTAATTTGCCAGTTAACACTATCAAGAATGGACACGTATGGCACTGAGAAACTGAACGCTCAACAGAAATCCTTAAAAGACCAAAGTACCCAGAACCACCTGGACGGCAAAAAGAAAGGTGAACCATCGACATTTAAATTCAATCAACATTGCAGGGCGTATTACCTGTCGGGCACTCCCATTACCTGTTAGTTAGTGTGAAACTGAACGAGTGAAAGGTATCACACAACTGCAGATTCTGTTCTGAGACTACGGTAGGTGTTGTGAAAGGGCATTTAAGGCAACAGTTGCCAAAAAAAATAAGCCACAAAAAAGACTTAAGAACAACCTAGGATGTTACAATTTTAATTCACACTATCATGTTTATCTCAGATGATGAAAGAAATAGAGTATTCATCAGTCGTAAGAAAATGTAAACTATTTTTTTCTTTTTTTTAAAACTATCTACATCTGTTAGCAATATGTATTACTTGCAGTATTCTAGATTGATGGGCCAATTGCAGTTGCCTCAGGTGCAACCATCAACTCCAAAATAGCAAGGAACAGTCATTTAAATTTCAGTAGAATTGGCTTAATGGACTGAATGGGATGTGCAGACCTGTTCTAAAATCATTAACGTCTTCTGTCCCAGCTGTTATAGACAAGGAATGCAGTATTATATAGTCATATGGAAATATTATTCAGTTAACAGGTTGAATTTGTTTAACAACTGTGCATGTAGCATTGACAACATTTAACCTTCTGAACTGTAGGTTTTTTGGAATGTTTTTTTCAAAATACTAAGTCAGTGTTCTAGAACTCCACTGCTTTCAGTCACCAGTAGTGACTGTTACATCGGCATTAGAATGTTCAGGTTAGAACATTCTAATAACATATTCATGATCTCACGCCTTACAGGGTTAAAGACCCTTAATTTTAAACGCCAACCCCTAAAAACAGAGGCCGTTTTGTAGGGTACACTAATGTGCGCTATAAGTGGATTAGCACCAACAAGAGTAATCCAGGTGCAAAAAAATGCTTTCTACTCAAGATTAAATACATTTTTGAGCTTAAACCCAGTTGGTAGCAAAAATTTAATTGCAGATTCAATGCGAGAAGATGCATTTAATTACGAGTAGTTAAACTCATTAAAAGTATGTACCCTTTATGTTAAGTGTATACTGTACTGTTAACTGTTTGCCTTTCAATGTGTAAAACATCCTTGTGACCTGAAAAGCAGATATTTAAATCATACCATTTATTGTTAGGCCATGAGAGTGTATTACAAACGAAGAAAAAAATGAAATGATACTCTGTAAGATAGATGCTAATCGTGACAGAGATTGCAGGATTTGCCTGCATTCTCTCCAAGGCACACATCCTATTGGAGATACGATGGAATAATTTTATTACTTTTTTTTTTACAAAAACAATCTAGCAATTCAGCCTCGATGCCTCTTCAACCATAAAGACCCCATGTGCTGCCGTAGCCCTTATGGAAATGGAATACGCAGCCAATATATTAAAATATATCTTCAAGATCACAAAATATATGCTCAGTAATTAGCCAAATATGGTAATTATTGCTGCTTTCAGACACTGCAGTGTACATATTATTAATAAACCCATGGCTGTAAAAAATTTTTTTTTTTTTTAAAGAATATTTATTCTGAAGTCCTAAATTTTGCTTCAGGGTATATCCATTAGGGGGTGACTCTGTTGTGATGTGAGGTTTGGCCTCCCCGGCTTGCAGGATGCCGGACGTTCCTGCTGCTAGCCTCGGTGGTGGCCGCGGTCAGCGGGTTCATGCTGGGGTACGAGATGGGACTCATTTCGGGGGCCATGCTCCAGCTGAGGGAGGCGCTGTCGCTCACGTGCCAGAGGCAGGAGATGGTGGTGAGCTCGCTGCTCTTCGGCGCCCTCCTGGTCTCCCTGGTGGGGGGCTTCATGCTCGACCGCTACGGCCGAAAGGCCTCCATCATCCTGAGCGCCTGCGCGGTGGTGGCGGGCACCCTGGTGGTGGTGGGCATCCCCTCCTACCCGGCGCTCATCGCCGGGCGGGCGCTGGTGGGCATGGCCGTGGCGCTGTCGGGCGCCGCCGCCTGCCTCTACATCGCCGAGATCGCGCCCAAGGACAAGCGGGGCCTGCTGGTGTGCCTGTACGAGCTGATGGTGGTCATCGGCATCCTGCTGGGCTTCGGCTTCAGCTACGCCTTCGCCGCCGTGCCCGGCGGCTGGAAGTACATGTTCGCGGTGGCGGTGCCGCCGGCGGCCCTGCAGGCGGTCACCATGCTCTTCCTGCCGGTCAGCCCGCGCTTCCTGATGAAGAGCGGCAAGGCGCAGGAGGCCCGGCGGGTGCTGGCCCGGCTGCGGGACGGGCCGGCGGACGAGGAGCTCCAGAGCATCCAGAGCTCGGTGAGGGAGGAGAGCCAGTACGGCTTCCTGGACCTGTTCCGGAGCCGGGACAACATCCGGACCAGGCTGATGATCGGCGTTGCCCTGGCCTTCTTCCAGCAGGCCACCGGCCAGCCCAACGTCCTCCTCTACGCCTCCACCATCCTGAAGTCGGTGGGTTTCCACAGCAACCAGGCGGCCACGCTGGCGTCCACGGGCCTGGGCGTGGTGAAGGTGCTTGCGACGGTGCCCGCCGTGCTGCTGGTGGACCGGGTGGGCAGCAAGGCCTTCCTGTGCGTGGGCTCGGTGGTCATGGCGGTGTCGCTGACCACGCTGGGAGCCGTGACCCTGCACAGCCACACCAACATGACCAGCCTGTGCCAGAACCCCGCGGGGGGGGGGCTCAACCAGACCACCTGGCCCCCGCAGAACGTCTCCGCGTCCCGGGCCGGCGGGGACTTCGGGGGGTTGCCCGTCGATTTCGCGCCGCCCGTCCCCAACGGCCTGAACCTCACCAACGCCAACGCCACCGGCGGGTGGACGACCAAAGGGAGGTGGAGCCAGGAGGGCGGAGAAAGCGTTGTCAAGGTTACAGATGCAAGCCTGTTCCAGACGGGGACCTCCAGTGTCTTGAAGTGGCTCTCCCTCGTGAGCCTGCTTGTCTACGTGACGGCCTTTTCCATAAGTCTCGGACCAAGTAAGTTTTCATTTCAACGTTTTTAATGTGTGGTTTTATCAGTATTGTCGTCTTTAAAAAAATGTTATCCTCAC
The DNA here is from genome assembly GCA_039654925.1 of Anguilla pacifica. Classification (NCBI taxonomy): domain Eukaryota; kingdom Metazoa; phylum Chordata; class Actinopteri; order Anguilliformes; family Anguillidae; genus Anguilla; species Anguilla pacifica. The sequence goes on along the minus strand of CM077289.1, from coordinate 61,814,303 downwards.
ATATGCAAATCCGTGACATCGTCCTTATGGGCGGAGGTCGTGAAATTTCATAAATGCAGCTAAACCTGCTCAGCTCTGTGAGTATATTTGCAAAACAAGTTTTTTTTGTCTCTTTTTTTAACTCCCACACACCTGAGGGATACCCTTTTTTGGCGAATGTGTGTCGGGACGAAGGCCTCGGCACTGGGGAGGCGTAGGTCGGCCGGGCTTTTTCACGCGCTGTCGACAGACCCGTCTCACTGACTGACCCCTTGCGTCTGTGTTCCAGTGGTTTATGTGGTCCTGAGCGAGATCTTCCCGTTGGGAATCCGGGGGAAGGCCGTGTCTGTGGTGTCGGCTATTAACTGGGGCACCAACCTCGTCATTTCGCTGACATTTCTCACTGTGACAGGTAAGCGCCACCCCCCCCCCCCTTCCCCCCCCCCCATCAACCCACCCCCCCGGTCCACCACCCAAAACCCCCACCAACCCACCCCCTCCCAGTCCACCACCCAAAACCCTCACCAAGCCACCCCCCCCAGTCCACTGCCCAAAACCCCCACCAACCCACCACCCTCCCCCCCAGTCCACCGCCCAAAACCCCCACCAACCCACCCCCCTCCCACCCAGTCCACCGCCCAACACCCCCACCAACCTACCCCCTCCCCCCCAGTCCACCGCCCAAAACCCCCAACAGCCAACCTCCTCCACTCCACCATAAATGTATTTGTAGTGAAAGATTCTGCAGATACAGGAAATCATGGATAGGTGGAGATCTTCTACACACGTGCCGTTCCTCGGAAAACACGTGCCAGCAATACGCTGACTGTGGCTTTAACGGATTGTGCGTTTGAATTAAGGAGGTCGTCTCGTTTCAGACAAGATCGGCCTCCCGAATGTCATATTCGCGTACGCGGCCATGAGCTTTGCTCTGCTGGTCTTCGTGATCTTGTACATACCCGAGACCAAAGGACGGTCACTGGAGCAGATCTCGAAGGAACTGGCCAAGAAGTAAGTGCTCTGCTCCTTTGACAACAGTTTGTCTTACACGGCGATGGTCATCGTTTTCTCGTTCGCTCCTTTAGATTCCTCATTATAATTACACCTGTTATCACTCATCCTACCTGAGCTGCTACACTGGGCTAGCCCGCGGAGGATGGGCTCCCCCTGCATGGTCGGGTTCCTCCTGATATTTCTTGCTATTGGGGAGTTTATTTCTCACCACCGGTTGAGTGTTTTTAATCCCACTGCGGAGTTTTACTTTTTTTTTTTTTTTTTTACCTCAATTGCTTTCAGGTCTTCTGCATTTTCACTGCCAAGCGTCTTTGTGACAGTGTCTCTGTAAAAAGCACTATTGTAATTGTGGTTTCCAAAGGAAAACGGGCCGTGTACTGTTTTGACAGGGAGTGAGAAGGTGTGGTAAAGACAGGGCTTACTGTATCATTTTCGGTTTTATTGTGGTGTATTGTCGCAAAACCAGTACAACAACAATAGAGGTCTAGAACACATGCTACACAAGCTGATGTATGCTGGAATAATTTGGCTGTTTTCTTTTCCCCAGGAACCACCTTGAAGACAGAATATGCTACAGGGTGAAGCCAAAGACAGAAATCTTAATCTCAATGAAACAGGAAGAGGAGAACGGGGCAAAATAAGAATCTATACCTCAGAACCGAACGTCATTTAGGAAGCTGCACAATTAAAACAAAAAACAAAAAAACAAAACATTTTTTTCCCCCCTTTCCGTACGTGTTACTTTAACTTCTCTGGGATAACCTCACAGTAAAAACAGCAAGAGGCGTTTTCTGAAGGCCCAAGTCAAAATACTTGAATGAAACGAACTGTAAAATAAATAAATAAATAAATAAATACGCACCGGCAGCCTTCTCTTGCACGTTTAGCGAGCGGTTTCGCGGCTCGCGCGTACAAGAGACCGGAATGTTCCGCTGGCATTCGCGGGACCCGAACGGCTTCGGCGAACGGGCCAGCTGTACGGATGGACTGCCTGCGGAATGTCTGGAGAAACGCTGAAAATGCTGCAGACTTCTCCACTTCGCTCACCCGAACGCACAAGATTTGGGGCGTCCAGGCTAATCTCGTGCTGTGGGTACGGGCTTTTGTATCAAGGTCTTGATTGACGACCGGTATTAGTTCATTAGTTGAATCAGGTGCCTTTAGTACCGGGCTAAAACGAAACCCTGCACCCACACCAGCCACTTTTCAGGTAAGACTGGACACCCCTGCACAAGATTAGCCTGTTGCTCGCTCTAGCACAGTGATCTACACTCCTGGTCCTGGAGGGCAGCAGGGTGAGATGGTTTTGGTTTTTGCCTAGATATCAGCAACCAGTTCGGACACAAAGGAGCCAGATGAAGCCAGTTAGATGTGACCTCAACAGCTCTAATTGTTTAATTAAGTGCAGATTAACAACTAAAACCAGCAGAGTTGGTGGCTCACAAGGACCAGGGTTGCAGACCCCTGGTATATAGAGTTTTGGTTTATGAATCTGCCCGTAGCACTTAGAGCTCTAAACCAGAGCTGCCAAACTCCAGTCCTGGGGGGCTACGGTGTCTGCAGGCATTTGTTGCTTCCAATGTGTTTGATCATTTAGCCAATCAACACCTTAAATGAATCACTGGAGCTGAAACGCACTGAAAACCAGCACACGTCCAGGACTGGATTCTGACGCCTGTGCTCTATATCATTAAAAATGTTAAATGATTAGAAGAAATAAGCCTTCATTAAAATTTTGTTTGGTTTGGTGGACACTACTGATGCTCCACCCCTCACTTCAGCTAGAAGTGTTTTGTTTTTACGACGGGGGAAAAAAGGACACTTCATCTGTCCCTGTAGAAATGGTGACTCAGTCTGTGCGAGACTGAATCTAGGATTTAAATCTTTTGTTTAGATTTGTTCTATTAATAAGTCCTGGCGTACGAGGATAATTTTACTATTATACAAAACTGTAGTTTTTTTGTGTGTGCTATTGAGAACACGCTGTATTTTATGTAAATTAAGTTCCCCTGGACCTTCTGACTAAACCCTGACCTTCTTTGTCATTGTACACACAGTGCCAATTCATGTCAACCTCTTGTTAGTGTGAACAGCACAACAGACGATTGATTACAGATCCTTTCCATTGGAAAGTTTTTTTATTTTAAGCTGTAAAATAATCGTTTTTCTACATTTAAATGAGCAGGCTCGACGTTCAGGACACTTTGTAGCGTACGTGTAGCGCACACTGGGCTAGCCTGACTGAGGGTGTGCACGGACGGTGTGCCAAGTTCAACATGGACGGCTACTACCACAACGTGCCGAACTAACGCACAATTGCAATGACTATGGCACAAAACTACAAATAAGTACTGTACAGTGTGTCGGTTCAAATTTCTGATGTGTAGTAGGGATTTACTTAATCCTCCCAAGAGTTAGGTAATGTGTCTGTAGAAGGAAGGAGAGCTCAGCCTATTGAAAAATGTGACTGTGATTCACAACAACGAGTGATTTCAGATCCTAATTTGGGAGCCATTTTGTTTGCGCACAAATGCCAGGCTCCCTCAGGGTGAGGCTTTGACTGGCCACGCTCTGTTTGAAACATGCACAACATGCCTTTCCACAATAACAACAAACAAAAAATAAAAATCAAAACATCACCACCGCTGGTGCGAGTCTGTTTTTTTTTTTGTTTTTTTTTATTGTACAAAATACAAAAGTAAACGTATTACATCAACAAACTGAACGACATCTCCTTCGGTTCCAGTTTCTGTGGATTTTTACCAGGTAAATATTTAACACTTCCACAGCCACACCCTCCCTCCCCCACCCGCCTATTAAGTTATATTCATTTCACCAAGTGTCTGACGCAGGAGTGACAGGGACCGCTCCTAAGCCTTTACAGTATATTTACATTGTGTCCAGTAAAGACGTGGAAATATGAATGGGTAGAATGGGACACTCTTGACTCCGAGCTTTACTCCAAGGACGCTCGAATCTGGGCCACAAGGTCGGCAGTGCTGCTGGTTTTCTCTTCTGCACTGACAGTACAAAGTCCAACAATGTCCCTGATTGGCCAGAGGTTATGTACACTCACCTGATGTGTCAGGTGTTAATCAGTCCCTGATTAGAGGGGAGGAGTGATAACCTGCAGCACTACTGGCCCCAGATTTGGGTGTCCCCGCTTTCCTCGATTTCGGTGAAACGCATCCGTCTCAAGTTCTGGGAATCTGTGTTTGAGACCAATATCACCTTTTTTTTTTTAAAAACGTTTTTAAAAAAATCTTTCTTTGGTGCTCATGCATGAAAACATGACAACGCAAGAAGGAAGGGAACTTTGACATGCAAGCTCCGCGAAAGCGTCGCCGTGGAAACCCAGTGTGAGGGGGGTCGGCGCGCGTCACCTGCGTGAGGACGGCTCCGGAAACGTCTTTTACACGCGGACCCCAACACACTGGTGGAAGCCCCCTCCCCAATCCCACCCCCCCTCCCCTTTTAACGGAGACCATTTCACATGATAAAAGCTTAGAAAACATCCAGGGGTTTAAAGAGTTAGCCAGCACAGGCCAGAAAACTGCTGCTGCAGTGCTCCCTATGGGCTAAAAATCAGTGGCCACACCTACATCTGTGATGTCACAGCAGGTATTATTCCACAGACAGCTAAGGGCAGAATACTTGTAATGACATCACTGAGTGGGCGTGGCCAGCAGTGCAATCGGGTTGAAAAATTTTAGTTCCTCAGAGAGAGCTGCAGTGGCACTTCTGCGTCCTCTGTCTGTCTAACCCTTTAAGGTGCTTTCACGTTAAAAACAGAGCAGCATAGTGTTTATCTGGGAGTCTTCCTGCACTCGAACAGCAGAGGATAGATCTGCTCCACAGCGCTGGCCACCTGTCGGACGTTTGGTCCTGGGGGGGGGGGGGGTGGGTGCGGGGGTGACAAGGAGGGGGGGGGGGGTGGGGGGAAGGAGGGAGGATGGGGGGACAGAGGAGGAGGGGGGATGGGTGGGAGGGGAAAAGGAGGGGGGACAGAGAGAAGATTTTAATAAACCACAGGTCTAACTGGCAGACAACATGGCTGCCAGCTACAAAGGCTGCCTTCACAAACATCTTTCTGCACACTCCCCTTGTGACTTGCTGTTTTGCTTTTGGCTCGATCGCCTTTTATGAAGTCAGGGATTTTTTGCAGTTCTTCCCCAAATTGGCCCCATTTATTTATTTTTAAATTCCTTTTTGGGAAGTAACCATTTTGAGGAACTCTGTCACAAGCTGACTGTGAAAGGCACTCCATATTGTTTAAAATAAACCAGTCCGTTTTTAAATTTTTTATTTCAAAGACCCAGAAGTGCTGCACGGCGAGTTTTCTCCTGAAGAGAGCGGCTTTTGTGCCTCACATCCTTTGAAGATAGTTTCCATTTCACGCGTCTTTACCAAAGCTCGTTTACACAAGTTATTAGGCAAAGGGGGGGGGGAATCGGATTTGGTGTTATGGTGATTGCGTGTGTAGTTTGCACTCTCTCTTCTTTTTTTCTGAGGTTGTGCGCATAATAGAATGCGGCTAAATGGGGCTTATTATAATAATAATTCCTAATATGCGCCCTTATCCCCTTTCCCTCTAATCCGCACAATATCTGCGCAAAATTCCGACTGTAATTGCCAGCCTCTCGCTCCCCGGGGGCTTTAACTGCAAACAGCCCAGAGTGTGGCTACAGGACTGGGCTTCATCACACTGCATGATGCACCTGTGCACCGCAAAGGCGTTCAGCACGCAGCAGATCGCCTGGACCGCAGCTGGCAGTAAGCTGTCAATTACTGCCTCACCTTAGCGTCAGACTGAGCTACTGCCGGAAACGTAACCGGTCGCATGACGTTAAATAACGAGACGACCTATTCAAGGCCTGATTCCAGCCATATTACACGCCCTCCTTTCTGTGGGTCTGCGTCAGGACGGAGTGTGGCACAGTGGGTAAGGAGCTGGGCTTGTAACCGAAAGGTCGCAGGTTCGATTCCTGGGTAGGGCACTGCCGTTGTACCCTTGAGCAAGGTACTTAACCGAAATTGCTTCAGTATATATCCAGCTGTATAAAATGGATACAATGTAAAATGCTATGTAAAAGTTGTGTAAGTCGCTCTGGATAAGAGCGTCTGCTAAATGCCTGTAATGTAATGTAATGCGTCAGACCAGAGGAAGGACTTGTTGTTCTGTGACCCAGCCGGGGCTGATGGGTCCTGTCACCGCTGCCGTATCAGGTGGCCAAACTCAAGGTGACCGCAGCACCTGTGTGCGGCTGGCACCGAGGGCCCTAATCGCCTGAGAAAGACCGCTATCGCGCCCACGGGTGTGTGTGTGGCAGATAAAGAGTGTGTTTAGCGCACGCAGGACAGCTGAGATAGAGGCAATGACGTCGTGCGCACGCCTGTTTGTAATGGCTGTGTAAGGGAATGCTGGTTCCAGTCCAGCTGTGATCTCAGTGTATCGCTGAGCCACTCCCATCATGCCTTTCTATCATGCTAGCTGTGGCTCAATAGCGTGTGTGTGTGTGTGCACATTAGCATGTGCATATTAGCATGTGTGCGTGTGCGCTCATTAGCACGTGTGCGCATTACTGTGTGTGTGTGCGCGCATTAGCATGTGCATATTAACATGTGTGCGTGTGCGCTCATTAGCACGTGTGCGCATTAGTGTGTGTGTGTGCGCATTAGCGTGTGCATATTAGCATGTGTGTGCTCTCATTAGCATCTGTCTGTGAGCTCGTTAGCATGTGTGTCTGCACTCATTAGCACGTGTGCACTCATTAGCGCGTGTGTGTGAGCTCATTAGCACGTGAGCTCATTAGCGTCTGTCTGTGTGAGCTCGTTAGCGCTTTACCTGTTACTGTGATGCTGCCGGTGGAGAAGACCTGCACCGTTGCTCGCAGGGTTTTGATCCGGTATGACGCAGCAGGGTGAAGCTCAGGCTCATAGCTGAAACACACAGAGGCGCACACACACACACACACACACACACACACACACACACACACACACCCGCATGTCATTTTGACTGCTGTTGTACATTAGCATTTAAAAATGGGAGCTCAGGAATAGTTCACCACTAGGTGTCACCCTAACTAAACTCTTACAACGGTTTTTGTAAATGGTCACTGGTAGGAGTGAACAGTTTCATTCCTGGAGGGCTGGTGTGTATGCACCTTTATGTATCTTTCTACACCAAATTAGCTCTATAAACCAACACCAGCTTGTCCACAGATTAGACCGGAGTAAGCATTTCATACAGGGATACCAACAATGTTTCACTTTCAGTTAGTTAATTAGATAATTAATAACAGAGGTTTGCTTAATAAACCAGAAAGAAGCAGGCCCTCCTTGTCCACCGCTGGTGTACTTGGTTGCCAGCCCGCTAGCCCAGGTGCTGTTCTACGGCCAGGATAAGTATGTCTGCTTTGATGAAGACGGCGGGGGCTTGGCTCTTACCTGGCAATGGGTCTGTTGCTCTTTGTAAACTCAATCAGGTGGATTTGAAAGGGCATTGAGCAAACGGCCAGCACGTTAACGACCTTGAAGTCTGTGAATTTCACCTGACGAAAGACAAACACGGTCACAACATTCAGTCACAGGTACGAAGAGGAGGGGGGGCTTTTCACCTTTTACCGTTTTATTTATTTATTTAAGACAATCATAAAAGTTTCCAGATTTAAAAAACTGACATACAGAATGTCCTTAACAGAAGGAACCTCTACATGTTCCTGATAAAACGTGAATAACATTTTATTGGGCGAGTTATTTTCCACATGGTGCATGACAGAATCCCCCAGGGCAGGGTGCGGACTAGCCCAGGCCGCTGCAGAAAGGTGTTTATGCGCATTCTGACCAGGTGACATCCCCGGTCTCCGCTGGCGTCCTCAGCTCACCTCAGCGAGAGCACAGGTGACACCTCGCTTCTCCCACTCAGTCACCCTACAGCGCAGAGACACGCCACGCCCTCCAGCTTTAAAGGCAGCCACTCTGTCTGTTCGCCACGCCCGGCACCGTGTGTCCTCAGTCAAGGTGAGAGTACAGGGTGTTTTCACACCTCTGCGAACTCCAGAACCCGTTTCCTAGGAAACTGAGCTGTTCTATTCCATGGCCTTATCTGAGAGGGTCTGCTCTGTCCGTGCTTAATATTACAGGCGGATTTTTCGCAACCACTGTCAGTGAGGAAGTTAGCTTTAACCAAAGCAGGGCAGACATAAACAGCACGGAGTAACGCGGCAGCACATAATAATGTTTTTCATTTACAAAGGCTGAGAGCCTCGTTTTGCTGATTGGTTCCCTCTGTCCAATCAAACGGCTGAGGTCTGCCTTCACCAGCTCAACAGAACGGGAAATAAAATGGGAGGAATGAAACAGGAATGAAATTGGAGGAATGAAATGTGAATAAAATGGGAGGAATTAAACAGAATGAAACATTAGAAGACATTTCAGAAAAGAAACAGGCCTACAGTTAGAGCAAATATGGGAAGAACTGAGGAATAAATCTGTAGCATCCAATAACGTCCACCAATTAGCAAAGAAATGTGTGTAGATGCATTTCCATGTATATTATATAAGAGAACAAACCTTGAAACCCAGCTTCTGCAGGCAGCGGGCCAACCTACGAGCTCCATATTTCGCTTCTTCTTCACTGAATGGGGCACACATGAAATCATTTCGATTAGCTCAGGGCTTATATGTACCATTTACACACACACACACATACACACACACACACACTCCAAAAAAAAATCCACCCAAGACTTTCATCTGATTTCACTGCACTGTGGCGTATTTCAAACGCAACTAGGGCGGTAGTGTAGTATAATGGGTAAGGAGCTAGTCTGGTAACCTAAAGGTCTCAGGTTCAATTCCCAGGTAGAACACTGCCGTTGTACCCTTGAGCAAGGTACGTAACCTGCATTGCTTCAGTATATATCCAGCTGTATAAATGAATGCAATGTAAATGCTATGTAAAAAAATTTGTGTAATTCGCTTTGGATAAGAGCGTCTGCTAAACGCCTGTAATGTAATGTAACGTAATGTGATGTAATGTGATGTGATGTGATGTAATGCAACTCATCCGCTCAGAATAAGACCGCGCGTTACCTGGTAGCTCCTGTGCAAATGATTTTTCCTGAGGACCATATGGAAGCCGTGATCCTGGGCTTCCGAAGCTTCATCAGCACTTTCTGCGGAAGAACAGAGAGAGGCGAACGCGTTTGTCACAGCGCGTTCCGGAATAAATCTTTTGAAGTGTGCAAGCATGACTCCCCGGGGGCTGTCAGAGACTTCATTCCATGAGCAACACACACTTGTTTCCAAACCTGGCTGCTGGCACGAGCTGTGGTGACCTCTAGTGGAAACCTGGTTCAAAGGGCCTATTTTTAAACTTTAAAAACATGCATGATTCCTCAGGTCGAAGCCCTTTTTCACCCACATCAGTGCGTGCTTTAAAAAATAAATACATACTTACCACATTATTCACTATGTTCCTTATGGCCGACTGGCTGACCAAATAACATGCTTACAGGACTGCATTTGTATAGGGCATTTCATGTCATGGTATCAAAGCTCTCTACAGTGAAGGGGGGGGGGGGGGGGGGACCACAGCCGGCAGCACTGTGTAGCTGGGTGTTGCACGGCAGCCATTTTATAACAGAACGCTCACCACACATCAGCAGAGGTGGAGTGGGAGGGAAAAGGCAGTCCATAACGTAGCAATGGAACCTGTAATATTCCCTGACATTAGCTCCCTTTTTGGGTTCAGGGCTTTAGCCGCTATGACACACTACGTGCACCGTACTCCGGTCAAAGCTATCAGAAGCAGTGCATTAAGCACACTGGACAGGGCAAGGTCAGGTGCCTACCCCAACTTCGGGCTTGTAGATGACGTTTGTTCCCTCCAGTGCGATCGTGCGCAGGTTCAAATGGCACCGCGTTCTGAACACGGCGACCACATTGGTAATGATAATGTCCAGGGCAACATCGTTGTTTGATTCCATCAGGAAGGCTGTAACAAGGGCGTTCACTGATTCATGCCAAGAGCCAGGGCACTGAACCTGAAACAAGGAGCATGGTGATCACAGGCTGCCTTATACTGCACTTGTATCGTTAGCTTGATGCTGCAGCTTGTCGTCATGCCTCCTAGTTTGACCTGACATCGCTCTCTGACCTAGCCAATGCTTACTGTGTGAACTGGGCTTAATGTGTTCATGGCTAACTGAATAACTGTTACATAATGAGTATTGTACCTTATCGGACCTGTGTTCTGTAGTTGTTCCAATGACCTTAGGTATGCACTTATTGTACGTCACTTAGGAAGTGTCTGCCAAATAAATGTAATGTATTTTTAGTACAGGAAGGATTCGCGCAAACTGATTAGTAAGATATCAGATGCTCAGCTAAGTTTAATTTTTACAGTCACATATTCCACTAGCATCCGTCCATCCACAAAAAAGTGTCCGAAATATCAGATGACCCTCATTACTTTCATAGGGCTGAAGGTAGTGATACATGCTGGCTGCAGTTATATTGCATTGTGTGCTGACCTTAATGTTTAGATTCCATTATTTTGCATTTTTTATTTGAATTATGTTGACAGGTAGCCTGTAGGTCGTATTATTTATGGGAAGAGTAGTTGCAACACCGGGGATTTATTCATGCTAACATCAAGCTACGCCCTGACCACTAAGTCCAGCAGAATAGCTCAGTCCACATCTTACCTGTCGGCGCGTCACAGCCACGACTCTGCGGGAGGGCTCTCTCGGAAGTCTTTAGATGCGTTGATTTCATAAACCATGGATACCGTTTTCTTTACGATCGAAGCCAGTGGTAATGTTTTGCAAACGCTGACTCAGAGCTCGTGGTGCTTATTTGCCGTGGTCCCTATGGATTTGAACGCCAAAATGGTTTATTATTGTCAGGATGGTATCAAAAGACAAAAGAGCACACGTTAATATGTCGTTAAGCTTGCGAGCTCGTGCCAAAGTCATATTATTAGCTGGACCCATCAAAATGTAGCTATGGTGACAGTTACATTGAACTAGAAACACATAAATAAGGATATATTCAGCTAGCCGGCAAAATAGCTAGTCTACATGCTGCCGACTTTGACCTAGCTAGCCAACGTTAGCAACCGAGCAAAGTTAGCACAGTCCTTGCTTTCACTGCTACTAGCTAGCTAACTGGCTACTCACTATTGTTTGTTGACGTGACATTACACAAGCACACACCTAGCAAGCTAACATATACTTCTGACTATCCACCATTTTATAAGGTTCATTTTGGGGATCTGTTGGTTCACTACGAATTTATCCACAGCTTATCCAGTTAACTAGACATTAATAAACCAACAAAATATCTACTCAAGCTAGACAATTCGCCGATATTCATTGATACAGGTAGTGAACGGGTAGCCTCTAGCTGATGGGTCGTAGATAGATACTCAGTGATGTACGGCTAACGGTGCCTACAGAGCCAACTAGCAGCTAGCTAGGTAACATCATGTTAACGTAATTTTCTATCAGTAACCCAGCAAGTGAATTTTGTACCGGTTTCCAGTTTTATTAGCTAGCAACGCATGTCTAACGCAGGTAGCTTGTCTACTGGGAATCAATTGCGTATCGGCTATGCTATAGCTTATTGGGTTGCTAGTCGTACGAGCTAGTTAGTTACATGCCTAGGTCACATTGGGCTTGGCTGGCCTTACCACTAGCTCGTATTTCAAAGCCTACACAGCCTACTAGCTAGCTAACTAGCTATCTGGCTAACTAGCGGATTAAATTGCATGGCTCACTAGCTAGTTAGCAAACTAGATACTAATACTGGGGAAAACAGCCTAGCTATTGCTATGTGAAGAAATCCCCGGATTTCTGGCTACCAAATTAAAATGCAAAATAAAAAACTAGAAATTTTAATAATTTGTAAAACAGTATATTAACTGACGTTACCGCTTCCACATACGTTTTTAACTTCTGTACCGGAATGCTCTTTAAACAAAACAAATGCCACCCCCGGTGTAGCGTAGACAGTTGAGAAATAGCCGGCTTGGCGTTTTAGCTAGAGCTGAAGTTTGGCAACAGAGGTTTCCTGAAATGCACTAGCGCCACCACCCACTCTTGGAGGACCACGACTCCCGATTCGCTGATCTCAAAAGTAACAAACGTGCCTCAAAGCGTCCTCTGGAAACACGAGCACGCAAAATACGCTTCTTGACTTCTTCAAGCTATATATTATTAACCCTGCATTAAGTTTAAATAAGTTTGACTTTGCAACACAAATATACAAATATAAAAAGGAAAAAACAACAGAAAAGCAAAATGTACGCACGTAATGTAATACACTTGTTTGTTGTATCAGCACCTCAGGGCCACTAGTTTTTGTAACTTTGTTTTGTACTTTAGAGCCGAACATTTGGTTTTTTTGAAAAAAAAAAAAAAAAAACAATGTATAAATCAGTATACAAGCAGAAAATCTTTCATGGACTAATATAATCAGCTGGCCCGCAAGAAATATACAGTATACCAAATAAGAATCACAGATCTCTATGAGGGAAAAAGAAAGGTGGAAGTCTTTCTTGTTGTTGTTTATTAGACTGCTTTTCAATGAAAAACAGTTCAAAGCACTGGGGAATCAGCAATTGTTGAGGACGTGAAGATGGCCAAAAGTCAAATTAATTCAAGGGGCATTTCACAGCCTCTACTGCTTCCAATTTACCTCTCACGGAGATTTGTTGTGGAGATAATTCTTCCGAAATGCCACCGCACTTCAGAAGAGGCCTCATTGTGTACCTCATCCAGTTTATATTCGGATCAGCTCGCATTTATTTTGCGGTGTCGCGGCGGCAGCTGAGTGGATAAACAGCCTTGCTGTGAGTGGATGCTTCTGGGTTCTGTGCATTGTTTGCAGATGCTGGAGCAGTGCCGGTAGCAGACATCACATGTTCTAAAGTGGTGGCCGACTTCTTGTACGTGAGCATTCGCAGCTGTTGAGTCTGTAAGTGAGATGGAGCCAGTAATTTGCAGCACCCTCCCTCAATGGCAGCCACTGTTGGTGAAATGGGCCTCACAACAATTAGTGCACTTTCGCACCAAGTTGTCTTGAAATTGTTTGCACCCTTCCATCCATCCATTATCTATATCTGCTTGGGGAGTTCAGGAGCCTATCCCAGCATGAATTGGGTGAGAGTCAGGAATACACCCTGGACAGGTCACCAATCTATCGCAGGGTGCACCCTTGCACTTAAAAATAAAAAATAAAAAATAAAAAACGTATTTTTTATTTTCTACTTTATCTTTGCTTTGTTTCAGATAACAGATATTGAATGAATTGAAACTTTAAATAATTTGCAGATGATCTGAACACTGTTCATTCAGTCCATTGACTGCTGCAAGAATTAGATTGATTTTGCTTTTTTTCAGTCAGATTGCATTGCATTTCTTCAGATTAACTGCAGGTTTTCAGTCAGCTTAACCTGCTGTTCATCTGTGGCCGAAGTCACTTATGAAATGCATACACATAAAGCAGACTTTACCTCTGGGAAAACACCAAGGATTTTCATATTTATGCTAGAATTTGTCGCTTGAATTTATCGCTCCATATTGTCTGAGGCGAGGTATCTTTGGGCCGAGATTGTTTGGGGTCACTTTGTGCTTCCACTAAAGGATCGCTTCACATCCTTTCAGGGGATTTGGATTTCCGTGACTCTCTGAAACTCGGAGGTGGAATTGAACGCACCTGGACGTCTCCGGCGTCGGTTTTCCGGAGCGCAAAATTAAGATGCCATGACGCATTAAAAAGTTTCCCCGTCCTTGGATGCGTTGCCATGGCGATTGGCCTTCTCCTCTCCCAGCTGCCTCGGCGACCTCCACGTACCCTTGAAGCTGGGCGGGCACATAAGGACCTTGTTTGGCTGTTTATCTTGGGCCAACATCAGAGATCTATTATTTAGTATTTAATGCACTTTCGTTATTTATTAGCCTCTCTGCGCTATGAACTTGTGAGGACCCTCCCCTCTGGACCGAACCGCTGCGTTTCAGCCAGAGGCCAGAGAGTGACCCCCCGCCCGCACCCCCCCTTGCCCCCCCCCCCCCACCCCTCCCAGCCCCCCCCCCCCACCCCACCCCACACGCCCCTCCCCGATGCACGCTGCAGCCCTTCTATTCTATAAATACGCCTGATGTTTGACTTCTTTGCGAGCCGTGAATCCCCAGACATTCCCGTGGACTCAGAACTGATCAGCCCAGCCTGTGTGTGAGCGCGACGCTGAATTCAACACTCATGCGACCGCCGCAAGAACTCAATTAATCCATTTCCTGTATGCGCAATTGATTAATTGCACCGAATTGCTAAAACAACATCGGCTTAAATGGCTTGTGTGGAAAAAGACGTTCTCCAAAGCAAATGGCCAACATCTTACTTTTATCTTCCCTCCATATATTAACCCCATATTATACGGACAAATTCGTTTTCTGAAGCAATTTAGAATAAGCATCTTCATCAAGGCTAAAACAGCCTACATGGTAGGATGTTCATTCTTAAATGTCAAATCAACTCTGATGACATACTTTAGGCATCATTTGATCCCTATTGGACTCAAATAATCTCCGTTAGAGTTTAATTTAACGCTTACCTGAGTTACCAGCATTTCTTTTATCCCCAGGTACTCACACTTCATTCTTTTATTTTCATGAAGAACTCTTAATGATAATCAACAGTTAACATAACATAGCATAAAATAATGAGAACAGGCCATTCGGCCTAAAAATGCTCGCTGTTTTCCTACCACTGAAGATGGTACAAACTAGAACTAGATGATACAGTTTCAAGCACAGTATCGAGCCTGGTCTTGAAAACCTCCAGAGCTTCTGACTGGGATTGATAGAGTGCTAGATAGCATCAAGCAGGAGGTGCACTTCCTTGAGAAACGGATGCAAATTAAAAGTACCTCAAAAGCAAAACTTATAGCTGGGGAGGTGAACCCTGTTCTGCCCCGGCTGATTCAGTCGGTGGGTTGACTTCTTGGGAGGACATTTTGTTGTCTTCCTAAAACATATTAATAGATTTTGGCATCAGTGTGAATACCGTGTAAATCTTGAATACAGGCAGATGTTTCACTGAGGAAATTCTCAGAGAGAACAGAGTATACAATGTCATCATGACTTGGAGAAAAAAAAAACGTTTTTCCTTGCATTACCAATTGGTACCCATGCTAACACACAACTTGATTAGCCTTCAAAACAAAAATGCAGTACCTATAACTTAGTCTGGAAGAAGAGATGAAAAATCTGGAGTTCTATCCAACATTCATAAATGATTCCCTGAGGATATATATTTTTTAATTTTAAACCTTTTTATGAGGCAATAGCTCAAATTAATGTAATTACCCATTGGAAACCTGCATAGATGTAATACAAAACAAATGCACTGAGATAGGATGAGAACAACCTCAGTGGTTATGATTAAAACAGAGAACCTCAGTGCTAAAGCCTCTAAGGCCTGCAGGGGAACAAGAAACACGCCGTGGAGCTCATAGACAAGACGTTTTATTTCCCTCCGTCATCTTGGCATTGTCAACCTCACAGGAAGAAGACTGCTTCACTGCTTCACTGTTTCACTCCAACAATATCCATTTCCCAGTGTTTACAATACAATGCTTTTTGGAGAGGGGTTGGGGTTTTTTTTTTAAGGGGGGGGACTAAGCTGAACATCTGCGTTAGCGCTGGTACATTAGCGGGCCGGCGCGGATCCACGCCGCTGCGTCCCTGGCGAACGACGAGAGCCGATTCATTAGGAGGACGTTTTTTTAATATCGAGCGCGGTCCGGTCTGAGTGCGCACCTGCAGCCTCTCCTCCAGTTTACGCCGCTGCCACGAGCGAAGAGGACGGAGATTTATGGCCGCGGAGCCGCGCTGGAGCGCGCTGGAGCGGGGGGGGGGGACACACAGGAACCGCGAGCCGTTTCTATAAACAAAGATGTGGGAAGCTGTCGGTGTTTACACCAGCCGCGCTCGTAGGCCTCCTCGTTACGACACGTTCGCAGTGATATCATGAATTACGCTAAGCTCCGCACATGTCAGTGGTTTAGTCTGGCCGGGGCGCTCCCATAATCCTTTTCAGTTCTAGGGTGGGGGGGGGGGGACGTGTCCCGCGTTGTACAGTTTTCCACCGTTCGAGCACCTAAAAAACGGTGTAATTAAAACGTGTCTTTGATAATGAGGAGCGAATGCGTCACATCGTCACTGAGCAGTTTATCGAGGCACGGATGTGGGACGGGGATTTTCTTCGATGGAGTTTTGGTTTCAAGCGATCTTTGCTTGTCGTTCACTGCTCAATCTCGGAGCTGTGCAGAGTAAATATTCTTGAAGCTCAATTCTCGTGAATTCTGAGGGACTAAAATATCCCCTAAACCTTCCCACCCCTGGATCTGTCAGCAACAGACAGCAAAGTGACCACTGGACAGACCTCCACCCCCCTAGATGGACACCCGTGACACATCCACTTCTTATTAGAGAACCGCATGTACAGACCTTTCATCTTGTGATGTAAGGGCATGTTTGACTGTCTTGAATGTTTGTTTCTTTTTGAATTTTAAAAGAAACGCCCCTTTTACTTGGAAAAATGTATAAAACAACAAGAGGTGCAGTCCATTCTGTGGCAAAACGTACAGGGAGAGGGAGGGTGAGAGTTAAGAGGTTAGCTGCTAGCGCAGGGAGCCAGTAGAATTCCACAGGGCTAGCAGCCACTGGGGCTGGCGCTGTTTGCCGTTCCCCCGAGCTCTGCTTATGTTGCTCCTGAGACAGCCCAGATTGCTCGGAGGGATGTTCTCCTCATATCAGCGATGCATCCTTCGCATTGTTTGAAAACGTGGCCACAGAAATACAAACAGTTGAAATCAGGAACACAAGCATTGTGCTCCGCAGATTTACATAATGAAACACGCAAGGCTCTTGTAAACACTTTTGGGGCCGTTCACACTGGTGCGAATGAGAACCAAAACAGGATCCTGCTCAGTCTGGTTCAGCGTCAGTTTGTCAAATCATCTGACCTAGATGTTGAACTTAATTGACCTGGTCTAGCTGTGTGCAGTGAAACGAAATATACTGAGAGTGATTTTAAAATATAATATATTATCAAGGTATTACATTACTTAATATATGAGCAAAAATAAACTTATCTGTACAAAATCATTAGTGCATTTATATTTAGCTACTTAAACTTTGTTTTTGTTTGGGTGTCTCAGTAATCAGTGATGACCTTTGAACTGCAGAAGATGACATCACGTTTTTCCATTTTTACCAAGGGAAAAGACAGCTGGATATACACCTGGATTTAATAGACCTTTGTTCTTCATTTTTACTTACAATAAACTGCAAGTGTTTAATTCATTTCATTCACAAATTCAGCTGGGCAATTTCAGCCTAATCAGCAAAAGTAACTCATCAAACTCTTGGTAAGAACAAAAACAAACACTTGTGTGTGATTGTGAGTCTAAATTAAATTTGATTGAATCCAGTTCGCAGCCTATCCAGCTAGGAACAACGAGTCCTAAAAACAGAACAACAGGCTGGGGAATGGCTATCTAAATAAGGATGTGTGACACTGTTGAAAGCCTTATCAACCCATCAGGCATTACTCACAGTCTGCGAGCAGCCGCCAAACTATGTCTCAATAACAGTTTCTGACTAAATTAGGTTCAGGTTTGGACCAACTTTGGACCGAATCAGGTCTCAATTTATTATAAGAGTTTGGCTCTTATAATAATATCACCTTGCAATAAAGTGCAGTCTGTCATTTCTTCCTGTTTTTAAGATTTTAGATTCCTGGTATTTCATGGCTGGCTAAATGCCAATGATCGGTTTGGCTTGCCAAACTAATAACAATTGATATAAGCTCCCATTCTCACACAGACACACAGTCAATGCACGCACACACACAGACACACACGTGCAGGCACACACACACGCACGCAGACACACACACGCACATGCACATAGACAAACAGACAACCATACACACACACTAACACAGACAACCATACTCATACACACACGCATACACGTGCATGCACGCACACAAACACAAACGCACACACCACTCATGCACACTCACAGACACTCTCTCACACGTGCATACATGTGCACACACACAGACACGCACACACACACACACGTGCACACACCTACAGTAAGATAAACGCACTCAACGTTTGGAGGAGATCAGTCACCCCCGGAGTCTTCCTCTTTCGCAGGGTTGTATTCTCAGACATAAACAAGCGCTGAGTTGTCTGACAGCGCATTACCCCCTTTCCCCGCTAAACGAAAATGGAAGGGGGTCCAGACCTGTTCAAACGCTCACGAGCAAAAACATGTCACTTTGATTCCACACTTCAATATTAAATGGTACTCCTTAAAATTCTTTTCTTTCCTTCTTCAGAGTGGATGGGGGGGGGGTCGAGGGGCGTTGGGCGGGATGGGGGGGAAAGGGGGGGGGCGGGCATTTGGAATGGGGCGAAGGGGGGGGGGCGGGCATTTGGAATGGGGCGAAGGGGGGGGGGGGCGTTTGGGATGGGGGAAAGGTGGGGGCGAGCGTTTAGGATGGGGGGGGAGGGGTCTGCGGTATCATTTGGTTGGCTGATTGCAGACGACCTCAGATCTCACAACAATTAAACGCCTGGTTACCCTCTGAAGACCTCGGCCCACGTGGGTGTGGGGGTTGGGGTGTTAATCTCAAAGTGATACGTCTCTGTCGCTGGCGATGAGGTATTTGACTCAGACTTGGGGGGGGGGGGGGCACACAGAGGCTCGATGTTGTTAAACCAACCACCACCCCCTCCCTCCCCGTCCGACTGTGGCCTTTCCTAAGACGAGCAGATATCATGTTTAAAAAGAAAATAACGACCTGATTTAGGTGACTCCTCTTACTTGTCTTCTGCCGACTTGTGGATCTCCAGACCCCCCCCCCCCGCCCCAAGTCCCCCCTACACCCCCCCTCGATGTTTTTCACATAGCCATCTCTGTATTACAGGAATGTTTTGATACCATTTACTCAAGAAGGCAAATTCAACAAGGCCAAATGACATATATATTACAAGGAATGAAACATTCTATTCAGTTTACTGGCTGGTGCTCGTGGCCACACAGAAACACGATGGCCACCTTTGTTTTGCTAAAGCTTGTATTGGTGAAGATACTGTGTTGAAGCTTATAGTGCGCAGAACTATGCTTGGGAGAGGACTAACGGGGGGGGGGGGAACTTGTGGTTTGTGGTCTGGGTTAAAAAATAAACGGTTGTGTGAAGATTATTTTGTGGAATTTTAAATGCTCGCTTGCTGACACTGAGCAGGCTCGTTAGAAAACTGTACACTGCATGAACCAAACACTCTCCCTCCCTCCATCCCTCCCCACACCCCTCCAACATTCAGCTCTTCTCTCTTTCTGTGCACCGCACAAGTCAAGTACATAGTCCCTTTTTAAAACATGAAAGATAAAAGACCTTTTGAAGACGTTTTTAATACACAATTATTAATTTGATATAAAGCAGTAGATTTTTGGAAGATCACGTATTCATCACTGCTATCTAATATTCCTTTTCTGCTGGAAGCAGAGTTTGAGAGCATATATGAATGCAAGCCATTCCATTATCAGTGCAGAATGTTTATCTAGCTATCCATCTGATGTGATCAGACAGGGACACTGATGGGGTAATGTTACTGGGATGGGACAGCCAGGGGGGCTGGGTGATGTGTGCTGGAGTGGAAAACTATCTGCTTCCCACATCTGGTATGGAACCTGGCTCCTCCAGATCTATGCCTGTCTCTCTACACACACACACACACACACACGCACACACACAAAGTACACTTTGAAGGTAGGTATTTGTTTTTGGAATGCTTTTTTTTCTTCAAAATTCCAAGTAATTGTTCCAGAACTCCACTGCTTTCATTTGCCAGTAGTGATTGTGACATCAGCATTAGAACGTTCGGTTTAGAACACTGTAATCACACATTTGTGATCCCACACCTTAAAGGGTTAAAGAAAACCCTCAGTCCATAATGCTGGCTACTAAAAGTGTAGAGCTGGTCATTACGTGTTTTAAAACACGGGGGGGGGGGGGGGGGGCACAGAGGTACAGTAAAGCAGTAGCTGCTGGATGCCACGGCAGTGCCAGTCAGCAGGAAGTTGGCCAGGCCAGGCCAGGCGCTATATTAGTTTTTTCTCCCTCTCTCTGTCCGCCCAGTCCCGCCCCGGCCGTGGCTTTTTGCGGGAGGGTTCTGTACCACGGGGGTTATGAGCTGCCTGAAGAAAGATGTTCTGCTGGCTTTTTAACATTTTGGATTGCATCTTGCAGGCCTGGATTAATGGTCCCCTTGGGAGTCAGCCAAAGGTTACGGGCCTTCAAGAAAATATTCTTGGAAAATAGGTCCATCATTACAGACCTCTTCTCATCAGTAACCCCATATGGGCCGAGTGCTTGAGCGGGAAAGATGAGCTCCTCGCCCAAAAAAGGCAGTCGATTGTTAATATCACAGGAAGTTATTAACCTTGCGCTAATAAAGCATTGCCGGTGTTCTGCCCGACCTCCAGGCTGACTGGAACGTGACGGATTACCTCCCTCTATCATGTGAGAATTGGATATAATTCATTAGCATTAAAACACTCCCCTGTTCTGACCGTCATGCTGAGTATATCTATGCAGTGGTGAATTAAAATAACGTGTTTGGTGTCTTACAGGAGCTTATTTACTTTCATGAGACATTGAAACTAAGGATAAGAACATTACATTCAATAGCATGTAGTAACCAAAAAAAAAATCCACTATAACTTCATTTTGGCGTACTGTGTTGATAGAATTTATGAAAATGCAAGCCCTCCTCAGACATTCCAAATATTCCAATAATTTCAAAGCTTATGATTTTTTCCCCCTCCCCCATTTGTTTAGAATATCGTGAGTGACTGAAGCACTCATAATCTCATCCTGGAAAAAATGTCTTTAATGGCAAGATGGTGAAAGAAAAATGCGATTTGTTCTGCAAACATGCAGTGCTTCGGACAGAGAGGGGAAGGCAGTCACTGAATCTCACTCAGCAACTAAATGAATGCAGATGATAGTAAGAGCTTTTGAGTGTGGGGGGGGTATTAAATAAAACAGCGGAAGAGGACGCAAGGGCCTGTTGGATCGATTGGATAACAGATTCAAAGATATGTCTGAGGTGGCCATTTGAGCCTTTGATGCATGCTGTAGGAGCAGAACATACACAGAGTTTCGTTGCGCAACGAGACTTTGAAAACAGGGCTTTCCAGTAAAACTCCGGAAAGGAACATAATTACACTGGAATAATAAATGTAGATGTTTCCTGCTTGCTGATCTTTTTTTTAAAACCATGGACACCAAGTTGGAGTCCTGTAGAGAGAAACCAGTACAGTGCATGGTTTTGAATGATATGAAGTCACGTCAATGAGGTCTGCAGGGCCAGCTTTTAGATACATTTTTTTTTATGTGGCTACCTGCATCAATTAGACAATCCCTTTAATAAAATTCTGTCTGTGTATCAAGCCAGGATGTTTCATTGCATCTTCGTGAATTAAACTGGAATTGTGGGCGAGGCCACTGACTGACTTGCAGTAAGCACGATTAAAACATCTGATAACTTTATATGAATGGTCCTTCATAGGAGCTTTATAACACCTTTATAAGCCATACATAGCACATTAATAAGCAGAGCGTGGCTTGTCCAGTCTGTGTGGATAGTCACTCACTTCTCCAATGTCAGCTCAATAAATGGTCACGCTGCTGCTTGGTTAAACTGGCTAATATTAGTTAAATATTCTCTTACTTATAGAATAATCATGGTCTCCAAATAACAAACACCAAGTCCTTCTGTAGTGAGCAGTACATCAAAGAATTTAAAAAACCCAAAACATCAACTGAATAAAATAGCCTTAATATCACAGTGTTTGTTTCTTTGATTCTTAATGTGACATAACTATTTAGAAATATGATTTAGACTGTAGACTGCCTTGATTTTAAATGCTTATAATGAGCAAGCAGGACTACTGGTGCCCCATTAGTAATACTGCAGCTGTTTGTATATAGCACACACACATGCACACACACACACACACACACCCATACTAAAAGGAATGATATATACTGCTTCCTTTCCTGTGCAGTATTTTTCTTGGTGATGCATCAAGTTCTGTAATGAATATATGTGACCGTACATGCTTTGAGCCAGAATCTGCAGGAAAACATCAAATAGTTTATTTAGGCTGATAATGAAATTAATGTGCACACAAAACAAATATTTTACTTGCAGTGAAATTTATGAATCGGAGGGGGGGAAAAGCTTCTCAAAAAGAAAAACAGTCAGGTACTGACCAAAAGCACAATATAGCTAGCCTCGAAGAATTGTGTTTGTACGTATTTTTCTATCGTTCGCCCTTCAGCATCCTCTATTTTAAATCTTCCCTCTCTATATTAATTTATTACTTTAATAAATGGTTTTTGTAGCACCTGACAAACCCTGTCCTGTGCTTTCTCCCCTTTGGATGTCCTCCAAACCACCATGCCCACCATTAAGCTCTGTTCCTTCTCAAACAGCCTCGGGCCCACCGCTCTGTTTATAGGACAAAGGTCGGGGAATGCCCAATTTATGTCTCGTCGTTCGTATGAATTAAGCGCGATGGCTCTTGTCCAAGGCAGCGACACAGAGTGTAGCCGCGTAAAAAAAAAAAAAAAATGAAAAAAAAGAACGCTGCAAGGATGTTAATGAAAACAGCCAGGGGAAATGCTGTTTTTATGAGGACGGCCTACCCATTACCCTTTTTGCTTTTTTTTTTTGCGATATGTCCTGTGTTATTGTTCCAACATAAATAAAGTTTCTTCAAATGGTATTTCAGAGAAAAATAAAGCCCTGCAATTTTATTTACTCCCTAAGAGATAAGGGAAACAGTTCAATTCCATTTCCGCACATAACAGGGCTGGTTTACCAGGAAGAGCATTTTCTTATGAGGAAAAGCACTAAAGCCAAGATTCAGTCTGAAAACAAAAGGCTATGTCATTCAAGAATTTAAGAATCAATGACATTTTAAAGATTTTTGCACATCAGTGTTTTGCAGTTCAGTGACGCACTGTTTTTTTTTTTGTTCTCGGAGGTGAGCTGGTTATGGCTGAAACAGTTTAAACACTTTGTTTACAGGTTCCACTGTCTGAGCCAAAGCTATCAGGTCCTCCAGTAATCTGCATTTCTAAGTGTCCCACTCAACGTTCGCCTGCCTGTGTCTTTCTGAGTGGCATAACCAAAAGTCGTTTTAAGGTAATGTCTGAACTGGAACTGTAATCGACCCACACCAATTTTTGGTTTTCAGGAATATTCCTGTAATGCTGGGGAAGTTAACAGACATGTGCACGATCTGCGTTCAGTCTCCTGGATGTCCCTTGGACATTATCGTCGAGTCACAAGGAACATTGCCGGAAATTTTTATTTGTGTATTTTTGCAGTATGGTTATTAAAGTTTAAAAATCATTTTAATTATAGATGGTCTTTGATGATTAATGTTTATGTTACCACGCATGTTAGCAATAGGCCCATTATATCAATCTGCCTTTTGAATACTTTCATTTAGAACATTCTTAAATGTACTTGACCTGTAACCTCCATGATGCTTTTTCCTGACTAAATGAGAACCATCATTGGATGTAGCCAGTGAATTTGCATGGAACTTTTTTTTCTGTGGTCTTGACAGAAATTATTTGAAACATTAAATATACTTTTAAGACTCTTCAGGGGAATGTTCTCATCAAAAACGTTGGCTCACAACCAAATTCAGCCTAGTGTTCCCCAACGTTTTTTGAAACGTTTCGTGTTAGCTGGATAACTGTGATCCTTGAGGATTTCACCGCCGCGCGTTGGAGCTTTCCATTTATCAGGTGCAGGAGTGGCGGCCGGCGCATGTTTGAAAATTCCTTTGGCTGTGCGTTATGCTTGATCTTTGTTCCCGCTCATCATTCATCAACGGGGTCCGCTTCCTCGCGCTGTTTGGCTTTCGGGGGTTTTGACAACAAGTTCGCCTCGCTGCCAAACTCCGAAATCGCGTTCGTGTTCAGCGGCTTCCGCACCGATTTGTTTTTACGTGCTTTTCATCAACAGCAGTTCGGGATCGCGCGCAAAACCGCTAATATGTATTTGCGGTATATTGGTGCCGGCTCGCTTTTAGGTCTGTTCCCATTTGGCAAGGTGACAGAGCCATTTGCTTGCATCGTTTATGCTACGCTGGCCAAAAAGGATCTAAGGCTTCACGTGTGTGCTGATTTGTTTTGATGTATAGGTGGAGAGACCAGTGGCGAAAGATAATGGAATTAAACCCTTCCCTTTAAGAATCTTCTTTTCCGCTGCCCCTCACCTTCGTATTTGAAATACTCTGGAGCCTTTGCGCGAGACAAATTGCGTATCACTGTGTGTGCCATCTAACGCCTGCAATGTTCTGTTCCGTGATTTATACTAATGTGCGGGAACATATATTTTCTTATCGTGATGGAGGCATTTTGGAGGGCACAGAATACCTAAATCAGAGAACAAGAAGGTGAGGGGGACATATATGGTTATCTAATTATTATAAATACAGCAATCAAAATATTAATGTACAGCATATGCTGACAACATCACACTAGGGAGCTGTTTTGTTATTTATGAATAAACAACTGGTGGTATTTACGATGAAATAAATAATAGGGAAATATGAGATGAACGGCGAGGAGCCCAAGCATGAAATCATTTGTAACATGAAATATGTATTAAAAATGTAGTTATTAATGACAAGCATGCAACCGGTGCTTTCATATCATGGGGATGTTGTTTGTTGTGTAATGACGGCTAGGAGACCAGAATCAATAAGGCCCGAATGCTCTTTCCAAGCCACTTTATCTCAATATCAACAGAAATCGGAGGTCAGGGTTTGGCGCAAGAATTTAAGAGCGGAAATAGGCTTTGCATTAAGAAAATGGAGGCCTGGAGCCAAGCACTTGAGATTTCAACACAAGTGACCATAAACAATTTCTGATCGGCTGTGCGCTGCCAAAATAAATAGTCAAATGAAGCGCAGGGGAGATGGTATTAATCTCGCAAACGACTGTTTTTCCTATTTAAGTAGAAGACAGAGAAAACTACAAAGCCTATAGATTTGTGAGCTGTGAACTTTTTAGGTGGTGAAGGCAGGAAAGGCCGAGCTTTCAAAGGGTCCTTTTGCTTTAATTTGGGGGGGAGGGGGGGAGTGGGGGGGGGGGGAGAAAGGGGGAACACTCTGCACACATCTCTCCATCTCTGACTCACTCCTTACAGTAGGTTGCATAAGAAGAGTCCCCTTTGTGTTATACAGAACTCATGGTGGAGTTTTTTGTTATTTTACATTTCGATTGCTCAGCCTTCCCTCGTCTCCATTTAGCTAATCCAGGATCTGGCTGCTTGACTCTGTTCATTCTTTCTTTATTTAGCAGACTGTGCTTTTTATACAGCATTTACCTTACATTTTATACAGCTGGATATACACTGAAGCACTACTGGTTAAGTGCCTTGCTCAAGGGTACAGCAGCAGTGTCCTACCTGGGAATGGAAGACCAGTTCTTTCCATTACACTATACTGCTGGCCCCTGTCTTGTTCCTCTGTCCTTCTGTCCTTTTGTCCTGAGCTCTATGTGGCAGACAGTTTAGAAACAATGCTGTAGTTCATCTCTGTGCCACTGGTGTTTTCCAGTGACACATGTACACAGGATGACTATGATAGTTAGCACACATATAACAATAACAAACAAATTATCTTATAAAATTTCAGGGTCAGCCTCATACGTCTCACACAAGGGTAGCAAACTGTGTGGATACCTCTGTATATTCACCATGGCAACGAGGTCAGACCGTCACCGTGATGGTGTTGTATGGAATAACTGCTATTGACCCACCACAAGCCATTTTCCATCATACAGGATCCAGACCAGAATATCATTGAATGTGGACAGAAAATTGCACACCCTCGGTGCCCTACAAGCTCCAAGCTCAAGATAACAAACATTTTGCTCCACAGAGTAAACACTCCTCTTCTTTCCAATTAACCCCAGAGATACTCTCTGATGGGGGGGGGGGGGGGGGGATGAGGACGGGGGGGTACGGGGGACCCCCAGGATGGTATGTAGCTGTAACAGCATCCGCAGGGAAGAGCCCCCGAAATTAAGCCCCCTGGCTTTTCTGCTCCCGCGCTAAGTGGACTATCGCCAGAGAGCAACAAGCGGGGTTGAGTTACAGCACTTGTCCCGGTTCCTGCCCCGGATCTAGGGGTGATGGGGGGGGGTTCTGTGGGAGTCTGAGGGGGGGTTCCCCAGGGGAAGGGGGGGGCGGAAGTGAGTGATAAATGCTCCTGGTCGCCCCACGCTCACTTCAACACCTTCTTGAAGATTCTACCCCACAACCCCCCAAAAAACCGCTTCCTAGGTCCGTTCCTTCCTGTAGCGGGACAGGCTGAGGCCTCATGGGAGAGACCTCCCCCCCCCCCGCACCTCACCTCCCCCCCGGCTTCTCCTTCTTCTCCTTCTCAGCTCTAATGCCAGTGGTCAGTACCCTATCTAATCTCAAACGCCCTTCACCCCCCTTTTAACCCCGTGCGTACGTGAGAGAGCTCCGACGGTCTCCACAGCCCCCGGAGAGAGCACAAGGCCCTCCGTTTGTTCATCGTCTGAGGCCGCGTCCCTCCCCACGCCTTCGAAACGGGTGTGAAACCGCGTCTGTTGCCCGTCACATCAAAAAGACAAAAAAAAATAAATACATAAACAAATAAACTGAGGACAAACAGGGAAGCACCGACGGGCTGAGAAATCACCAGAGTTGCACCCGCTGTCGGAAATGTGCGTTATAAATAAAGTTTGATTGATTGATTGATCGATCAACTGTGGAAATTAAGCCAGAAAAGTGGGTCACTATGGAGAAAGAATACGGCTGCTCTCTCAGCATCGGAAACACATTTAAATGCTATAAGTCTCAGCACTTTTGGAGAAAGAAATACTTTCTCCAATATTATTAATTTTTTTTAAAACACTGCACTGGATGTACAGTATGCTGTATGGCTTGAAGTCAACGCTGACTGACCCCAGTTGTTACTGTCATCTGCAGGATTATGTGGAGCAGGCTAGGCATTCAGAACCTGCTGACCCACACCACTCATGCACTCGGACAGATACTGTTTGCCCTTCAGAAATACATTCCTCCAAATTCTTTCAGTTCATCCATTTTCTCTTATTGTTACAACTTTCGATCATTGTCCACAGAATTATTCTGTTATCTGTAGGAGGGGGGATCCGGGGGGGGGGGGGGGGGGGGCACAGATCGCTATAACAACAACAAAGGTTTAAAAAAAAAACATCTGCTTGTAAAACCGCTGAAACGCAAACTCTTAGGAAGGATTTATTTTATGGAAGTCTGTTCCCATAGCCAGTTGCCGTTCAGCCCGACAGACACACTGCAGGACACCAAGTTTACTCTTCAGATGAGATACAGGCCACTCAGGCGCATTGTACACTCTTTCAGCATTACGCACACAGGAACAATGACACACGCACGGACCGGCCGTGAACTTTCCCCCCGACCCGCCGTTTCTCAGGCTACGGCCAAGCGGGGCGGGGTCCAGAGAACCGCTTTCTGGAAAACCCGCGTTCCCCACCCCTGTTTACGTTAGCGTTCGAAGGCCCAGTTTTTTTTTTTTTTTTTTTTTTTTAATTCTTCTGGCGAGGCTTGGTGGTGCGTTCTGAAAGTAGCGGGGGATGGGGGGTCCCCGGGTGCGCGCGAGCTAAATGTTCGTCTGCCTCATCCTTGAGTGGTGAAGTTCCGAATTTGCGGTATATCATCGTGCCCCCCTAGGACCACCGCCAAAACACCTGTGTAAACAAGACATTCATCAGGCCTGTGTACAGCAAAGAGGCTGGTACCAGCCTATAGCCAGTTTGCCTTAGCTTACCGCTAACCAGAGAGAGACCTGCGCTGGCTTAGCTTACCGCTAACCAGAGAGAGACCTGCGCTGGCTTAGCTTACCGCTAACCTGAGAGAGACCGGCGCTGGCTTAGCTTACCGCTAACCTGAGAGAGATCTGCGCTAACTTAGCTTACCGCTAATGATGATTATTAGCATTATTAATATTTTTGTTGCTGCTGTTATTATTATTATTATTATGATAAGTGTTGATCGTAACTGATTTGTGTGTGTCCACGTTGTGTGTGTGTGCGTCTGTGTGTGTCCGTCCAGAGCGCGGTGGGGTAAATTAATCAGACTAACGCTTCCATACAGGATCATAAAACGTAATGTACCCCATAGGAAGGACTGACACGTTTTGTCTGTTAAACAGTGGTAATAAAACTGGGATGACCTTAACTCAGCCGAGCCTTTGCGCAAACAGCCGTGACCTCCCCCCCGGCTGCCTGGGAGCAGTGGGGGGGGGGGGGTCGAACCCGGGTCGTCTGGGGGCCCCCGTGCTCCGCGCCGGATGACGCAATCGGCCGTTCCTGGGTGGCGGCCGAGCGCTGGCTGCTCGGACGGTGGGAGACGTCTCCATATCGCCGTTATCGCCAACGCGGGAGCCGCGGATGCTAGCGGCGAGCCGGACGCCGCGCAAGAGTCTCGGCTTCCCGCCATATCTCTCCCACCAGGGACTCCCGCGGCGCGACCGCGCGGAGGATACGCCGCGGTACCGCCGGCGCCCCCTGGGGGGGTGGGAGGGGAGGGCGGGGGCGGGGGCGACATGCTGAATGTCATCCTGCAGGAAGCCGGAGATTTTTCACATTGAATCCCGTCAACACGTCGGCGGCTATCGGCGGCTATCAGCGGCTATCGCCGAACCGTGAGCGTTTATCTCCCGGCGGCTTTGAGCTCATGGCTGGAAGCGGCTCCAGTTCCGCCGCCGCGAGGCCCGTTGCCCTCGGTAACCGTCCTCCCCGATGTGACGCGGCCCTATCAGAGTTTCCTGTTCCCCAGAACCCAGCTCAGATAATTTTTTTAAAAAGTTCTGTTTCCTCTCCGTGCGATATACTCGCAATTAAGACAGTGTTAAGCCGGGGCCACAGAATGTTCCGGATTCATCCTGCTCTTTCATGTTGTGAAACACATGAGAACCGAACAAACTCGTGGAACTGCTTCCAAGGAAAATAAGCATATCTGCTTATTGTATGACAGACCAGCAGCAATAAAGAAAGAAATCCACATTAGAAAATGTAATAGACGCTGGTAAACCTCTGATAAACTAAACTGTAAGAGGAAAATCAGGTTACCAGGAGAAAGCAAATTGACTGGATTACAATGGTCACCCTGATAGTGCACTGCCATTGTGCTTCCCCACCATCCACCCCCCACCCCACACGGCAGGCTTACGAACAGAAACACCCCAAAATGGGTCAGGGCCGGCCGAGACCCAGCTTAGGAAAACGCACTGAAGAAGAGAGCGGGAGAGGAAGGAGAGAGGGTCAGCAAAAGCACACGAAAAGAAGCACTGGACAGTGTGACCGGCCAAACAATTATGGCAAAATGTCAGGACTCCCTAAATTGGTTTTCCCCTCCTCGCTGGCTACACTTCTGTTCTTTATCAGCTTATGGGGTTCAGTTTCCCATCAAATATGTTGATATATAAATGGAAATTAATTAATATGGCATTGCTTATTAAGAGTCGCTCCATTTCTGACACAGGTAATAGACAGTTAATAAACTAGTAGTAAATATGTAATATGACATTTTTCCTTTGATTGATAAAATAGGACTCTCTATAACTCTTAATTCCACCCCACCCCCTACCCCCCACACATACATACTCAAACACGTGCACACACACACATACAAACACATACGCACACACACACACACACACACACAAAGTACACAGCTAATTTCAACAGTCGGAGTTCAGACTGGGTCCACAGTTATACTGCATTAACAGCAGTGAAGGCAGACTGAGGCCTTTCCAGCCCTGTGATGGGCGGAGCTACAACAACATGGGGCTGTCAATCACTGACACCAGCGAATGAGTGCTGAGGAAGCCTCAGTCTGTCCCATAACTGGTTAACAGGGAGGCCTTGTGTATCTCAGGCTGGGGCCAGACTCTGAACGGCTTTATGAAACTCATCCGGTCGGACTGCTGCGTCCACCTCCCACTCAAGTCTCTGGAACACTTCCCCTGACCCCGAGGCGACCCGCTGGAGCGGTCTGCTGCAGTGGTAGCACGGCAGACACTGAAAAACAAGGACAAGCGTTTGGACATCTTCCCCCCCCACCCCCCCCTTCCCCCTGTCACAGACCGGTCCTCCTCACTGTGTCTCTCCCCCCGCACGACCAAACGGACAAACGTTCACTGAACCGACCGGAAACCATTTTTTTTTTTTTTTTCGGCACACTGTGGTAATGGATGACATCACCTCCAGTCGTGGTCCGGTCCCTCTGAGACAGAATCTGCTTTCCCTTTCTGATATGGAGTCGGAGCTCTGTCCATTCTCACACTATGCACAACCCGTATACTGGTGACGACACAAGAGTGAGGTCAACAGGGCAACTATTATCTTATAATATAATACAGCACTTAAATAGTATATGATATAAAGTTCAGGGCAGCGCGGTGGTGCAGTGTGTAGTACCGCTTGCGAGGGTTTCCTCTGGGTACTTCGGTTTCCTCCCACAGTCATTCTGGTTGGGTTAACTGGACAGTCTAAATTGTCCTTGGAGTTTGTTTGCCCCAAGGCATGCTGGGATAGGCTCCAGCCCCCTCTGTGATCCTGGTCAGGGGTAAGTGGTTCAGAGAATGATTAGATGGATGGAATATGAAGTTCACAGTTATGTAAAATATAAGACGTGTATGGAAGTCGACATCTACATGTATGAAACCTGTATAAAATCTGCCAAGTGTAATGGAGTTCTGTGCAATAGAACTGAGACTAGTTGGGGACCCTGGTCTTTAGCTTTTAGAAAAATACACTGGTCACTGGTCTGTCTTTGAGCATGAAAGTACACATCACTGCTCCATCTTTGAGCGTGGAAAAATACACGTAGCTGGTCCGTCTTTGAGAGAGAGCCTGGTCTCACACCCACAGCCCCGCTGCCTAATGGCCTAGAGACTGGCTGAGTCCTGCCAAATTAACAGATAATAACTCATCCCCATGAGGGAAAGGGAAAAAAAATGCCAGAAAACGCAGTCAGTTAGACAGAAATCAAACCAAGCACAACAAAAGAACAAAAAAAAAGTGGCTTACAGAGATGGGTCTGCCAGTAAACAGGATCGGGGTTTGTGTATTCTCACGAATGCATCTGGCACAGGTCTCCCATTCTACCCCCCCCCCCCCCCCCACCATGTCAGTTCCAGCACCCACTCGAGCGAGAGCCCCAAACAGCTGAATCCGCTGGTGTCTGGGATGCCGTGTGCTAAATTACACATCATCTCCATATGTCTTGCGGCGGACCCAGACAAAAGCTATTCGCTTCTTCTTCTTCTTAAAAAAAAAAAAAATTCAAGTCCACTAATATAAACACCAGGGGCCTTACTTTTCAAACAGACTTCAGCAGACGGAGGGATAGCGCAGGGGTGCGAGCCAAGCCCTTAAAATACAGCTTATGCAGCTGAATCACAGAGGTGATGAATCCCAAAACCGAGACAAGCATGTGATTATTACCACTCAAAAATACGAACAGCAGCTACGCAGTAACCTTTCCTGCGTTAAATCAGCCTTGTTTTCTGTTTGCTCGTTTGATCTCGATCCCTTTTGATTCCTCCTGTGCGAATATAAACTCGGACTTAAATTAACACTGAGCTTTTATTTTGCTGTATGAAAAAGGAATTATGTCTGGGTTAGGTGTTAGGACAGACATTCATATTTATGCTAAGAGGGAAATTTGTCTGGCACTCTGCAGCTAGGCTCTGAGTGGCTTGGTTAATATAGCCACTCACTGTGAGATCACATGCACACATACAGTCGTGTCCTCAACCAATGAGGGCCCGGGAATCTTCAGTGGCAAGAGACTCATCAGAGGCCCAGAGAGGGTTTAAAGGATACTGGTAACTTTCATTTTTTCCAGTATCGTCACCATATCCTATGAAAAGATGAAAAACTGATAATGTTTCTGTCCAAATCTGAATGAATTTTTTAGATCCTCCTTTTTTCAATTAGTTATACATCTGTAGTAAATACATAAAAATAGCCTGAATATTTAGACTGTTAGTGAGCATTTACACAAGGACTATTCCTCTTCATCAGCTCAAACAGAATGAAAATCTTGAGTCAAATCTTACATTTGGACATAAGGTGATGTTTTAAAGAACATTCGCCACAATTATACACTCTAACTGACAAAGTACATTCACCGTGTCAGAAAGGAGATTCATTTGACGGGCTAGTTGACGAGATCAAAAGAACAGCCCATAAGGCCCAAGCATTAATTCAGCCAGAGCACATTTTACAGTGACAGAGTGCCACAGAGTTACTCCCTGCGCGGAATTCTCCTGTCTAGAAATGTTCCGGAACATCAAAAGGACTCCAGAACTCCGGAGTTCTCCGTCGGGCCGCCGGCGAGCCCCGCTCTGCAGCAGGGGCTTCAGCCATTTCGGTTTCTGATAGAGATTACGGCGTCTCCCACGAGACGGCCGGCGCTGCTGTTACCCCAGCGCTTGGTACATCACGTCCCCCTCCCCCCACCCGCCCCCCTCGACCCCCCCTCCACATTTCGCCACGATGTCTTATTCTTCGCCCCCCTCCCGATGGAGGCCCGCGGTGTGGCCTCAGACTGCGTTCCCACGCGGCCTCCCTCCCTCTCTCTGCGGGACCCCCGCCGTCCCGCCCGCCGCCGAGCGGGAGGCCTCTGCTTTGTCTCACGGCGGCGGCGATGGCGGCGGCGGCGACGGCCGTTTACAAACACGTCCCGGGGGAGCGCGCCCCTTTCGACAGGACAGTGCGCAGGAGCCCATAAAAACTGAAGAGCTCTGCTCAATTAGCGGGACGCCTGGCCTGAGAAGGTCCTCCTGAGGGGGGGGGGGGGTGGAGGACACCGTTAACTGCCCTTGTGAAATCGAAAACCGGATTGCGTACTGTATACAAAAAATTCCAGTTTCTGTACTGAGCACAGACCTGTGAATCCTGATTCAGGCCAATTGATTGTTCTGTAGTATAAAGTGGAACAGAACAGAAGGCAACAGAACAGCGTTTTTGGTGTTTTTTTCTGCACACATGGAGGCTGCAGGCATCTCCGCCATAACAAGAAAGAAGAACCAGCGCTGCAGATTACCAATAAAACATCTTTATTACCCCTCTGTAGTCTGCCTAGTTCTACAGTAAGGAAAAAAAGACACATTTCAGAGGCATAAGTTCAGCATGTCTGTGTTAACATACAGGCTCAAGGAAGCTCAGACGCACAGATGCACCCCAGAATTCGTTAGTATCGGTATTCGTTAGTATAAGTACAGATAAATCTGTACTTTTTATATTCAATGTTCTTCCCTGTATTTCCAAACTTGAAATTAAAGCAATGCTCTTCCCTTAAAAGGCTGGCTGTCTTGTGTTTTTAGGAAATCAGCCCCCGTTCTGGGTTCATCACGGCTCTTCGGTTTCGTGCACCCCCCCCCCCCACCCCCCCACCCCACCTCCCCACCCCACCCCACCCAGCGATTATTTGCCAGATTTATGAGGGAAGTCATTTCCGGGTTCTGCGC
The DNA here is from genome assembly GCA_039654925.1 of Anguilla pacifica. NCBI lineage: Eukaryota > Metazoa > Chordata > Actinopteri > Anguilliformes > Anguillidae > Anguilla > Anguilla pacifica. The sequence goes on along the minus strand of CM077289.1, from coordinate 61,780,614 downwards.
GGTTTTCGGTTTTTAACACGGGCCGCCGGGGAGTGGGAGACTCGAGCCGCGGGGTCACGCGTTCGTTCGCGCACCCCCCGAACCGCTGACCTCCGAGCGCGAGCAGAACGCTCAGCCACGTTCGGCGACACTCGCCCGAACGCAGCTGCAACCCCTTCCGCTGATATCTGTCAGGTCGCTCGCCATCGAGCGGGCTCGCGTTACACCCCCCCCCCACCCCCCCCCCCTCACTCCCCCCCCCCCCCACCATGACCCCCGACTCGCTACCCGGCGACAGGTTTCCTTTCTGCACATCTCTCACAAACACTATTATTCTCCCTCCGCTACGCGCAGACACAACATGGCGCTCCTGATTGTCTTTGCCTGGTCGTCCCAGCTTCCTGCATCACTGGGGGGTGGGGAGGGGGGAGGGAGGGGGGGGGGTTGGGTTTCGGGGGTGGCTGAGATGGGACAGTGCTTTCCTCCCTCCTGGCCCTTTTAAGACACTCAGCACATTCCTAAATGCATCACACACCAACTCCCTCGCAGCAGAAGAGGCCGTCGCCTGGAAGACCCTGCAAGCCAAAATGAGTGTCGGACGTTGTGTCGGTCACGCACACTGTAAACGACTGGGGTTATCCCTCTCTCTCTCTCTCTGTCTCTCTCTCCCCTCTCTATCGCTCTCTCACTCCCTCTCTCTCTGTCTCTCTCCTATTCCTTTTTTAACACTGCCCTGGTGTTACGCTTGGAATTTCCTTTCGTTCCTTATAAAGTGTGAAACACACAATTGAAATGAATTATGCCCCTACTGCAATGCCTCCCACACTTGTAATGCATAACTCACTTCTGCAACTTCAGTAGATAAGTTCCTGCGTGTGTAATCTAGGGGCTGTGCTCTACTGAAGTCTCCACTGCAGTGGGTTCCATATTTGCATCCAGGGCCAACTGGGAGTCTTAACCCCTTCTAGGTGTGAGATCACAAATGTGTGGTTAGAAGGTTCTAAACTGAACATTCTAATGCTGATGTAACAATCACTGCTGGTGATTTGAAAGCAATGGAGTTCCAGAACACTAGCTTAGAATTTTGAGAAGGAAAAAAAGAACATTCCAAAAGCCTACTCTTCAAAGGGGGGAAAAAGCCAGCTGACCGAATCATGGCCATGGTCTACAACAGGCACATCAGAAGTGGAGGAGAGGCTGTTGGCCACTCCTCAGCATCCCCTCCATCCTGATCTAAGAGTGTGAGGTTTTACTGAGTGAAGCTTTCGCGAAAACTCGCCCACCACAGAAACAAATACAGCAACATCACAGAGAGAAAGGGAGAGAGAAAAATAAACAAACCTTGAGCATCCTGTGTGAAAAAGGGTCATTTCAACCTTCTTCCAGGGGCAGCCATTTTCAGAAAACAGCTTTTTTTTGAGGTGCACACCAAGCTGTGTTCATGTGGAAAAGATGAACACTTTCCTTTATCTCTATGCAAACATGAAAGATGAATGTTTATATAATTCGAGCCAATACACTGAATCAGCTACAAACAGTACACACACGCAAGGAAAGCATCAGGCTAGAAGGAATTACATTCTGCACTAAAGGCAGCAGTCAGAGCAAAGGGCGATGTGCACTTCATTAATATTTTCAGAAAGAAATGCATAAAAATGCATTTTCTTTTACTTGCATAAACAAAAAAAATGTGCAAGCCTGCCCCATCTGTGCAACTTGTTACATAGATTTTCGAGAGTGCAGGTTAGTGCACAGATCCTCCACAAACGCGTATGTGGCACGTCACTGTTGCTGAAATGTTTTTCGGAATGTTTTTTTTCCCTTCTCAAAATTCTAAGCCAATGTTCTAGAACTCCATCAGTTACATCAGCATTTGAGAACAGTTAAGAACATTCTGATTGCACATCTGTGATCTTACGCCTTAAAGGGTTAAGCTATATGCATGGAAATAAAATATAACTAACACCTCACATATGTCATTAAAAAACAAAACAATTCACAAAAGTACAGTTTTCCATCATTCAGGCCCGTGACAGGGAGTAATCACTATGCGCATCATTTTGTTGAGTCATATCTGTTCATTTACATTTGGCCATTTTATCACTGGCCTTGTGACAAGCCCCAAATCACTGCCAGTTCATCAGCACAGAGCACAGATAAGAACCTGCAGGTCACAGACAGAGACAGATGACATCACAAAGCCACCCACCCTGCATCTGCAGGCCCCTCCCCTTTTCCCCTTATCTCTCCAATCAGGTTTCTTTGATTCTAAGTAATGCTTTTGAGACGAGCAGGGCCTATATCGGATGCCTGATATCCTCCACAGGTTTCACCTCTACCTTTTCACACTGATCTCATACACAGTAAAATGTCCACTGTTAATAAAACTCTAGCAGAGCACATACGAGTCCAACTGGGGATCATATGTAGTCCGTAAGAGTCTATTTAACAATGAACATTTTACTGTGAAGACCAGTATTAATGGATGTTCCTGTTTCACATGTATGTTGCCTCATGCTAGCATGACATAATCCAAAGCAGTGATATCAGAATTATAGCAGCATTGTTCTTTTTGAGGCCACCTATGTCCTGCGACAACAGTCCAGTACTGAACCCTACCTTTATAACAGCTGCTAAATCAGGAATCAGAGTTGGGCTCAATCAATGCCATTTAAATTCAGGTAATGAACTGAACATACTGTTCTGTTAGGACGTTTCAACGGATTAATTTAGTTTCAGTGCATTAGCTGGAGAAAAATGTCAGTTGCCTTAATAAGGGATTGTGAAAGCACTGGGATGAGATATGAACTGAAATCCTCAATATGAGGAAATATTTAGTCTTTATTTCCGTACAACAGCTGCACTATCGCAGAATCTGCAAAACCCCCAGCTCTCACACAAAAGCCACTGCTACAAGGCTATAAGGACAACTCCCACCTCATCATAAAAAACTTCTTTGGCAGAGGTTCTTTTCCTGCTACGGATGTTACACTGCATTTCATCCACAGAGCAAAAGAGATTTTTTAAATTTTATTTGTGACAAAAATCAAATGCTGCCATAAAAGTGCTATTGTTGTTAAGATATCCCAATATGGCTAAATGTGTTGCAGTTGATATGGTTCAAAAAATTCCATCTCAGCTTCAGGGAAGGCTGAAAAAGACAAAAAAAAAAGTGTAACTCAATGTCTTGGCACCCCAGAATCTGGATTTTCACATTACCACTTCACTTTAGACCTTAATAAATTGCAGAAATAATTCCTTAAGCTCTTCGGATTTCACAGCATATGGAGAAATAAAAAAGGGGGAATTGTTACACTGAACTGTTCAAGTAAATGGAAAGGGTGAGTGGGGTACAAAAAGCCATTGTGATGTCACAGTTCACTTGCTATGAGGTGTCAAGAAACTTGACAGTGAAAGAACCCGTTAGATTGGATCTCTGCTGTGAATTGGAATTCTCCAACCTGATAGGCTGAGGCAGCTTGATTCTAGATTCCGCGCTGTCGTTCTTCCCTTCCGTTCCGTTCGGCCCACAGCACCGGAGCGACAGTCCCTCGCCATGGCGACCCGGCCTGCAGTTGCGTCCTTCAGTCAGCCAAAGGCCCCGCTCTCCCACAGAAACCCTACTCTCCTGCACTGATAATGACCCTGTGGCGTCGGGTTTCCACGCCGCTGTCCCTAATGCCGTCCCGGGCGAAACGACATCTGGAGGGGTTCCTCGTGCGGCTCCTGCGCTATTTTTTAGCACCTTTGACCCCGGCCCGGCTAATTAGCGATACGCCCACGGCCTCCTTCAAAGCCCGTCCTAATGAAACTTCGCTGTGCGGCTTTTCGTACCCGCGTCTCACCTGTTCGCGTACGTCATGTTCTCAACGTCCTTCCCTCCAGAACTCCCTGAATTCAAGCAGTTCACATTTACATGGATTATTATACAACATAATACATTTATTGAATATTTATACCACAGTGAATGTGTAGCCTATATATGTATATATATGTATAATTACTCATGAAACCGTCCCATTGCTGGAAGAGACTATCTGGGGCCAATACAAAAAAAAGAGTTATCATCTCGCAAATATATATATATATATATATATATATATACACATATATATATATATATATATATTTAGAGATATAAGCTATTTTGTGTATGGATTTATGACTCCCTCGCTTCTCGACTCTTGTCTCTTTTGGCTTCCTCTTTAAAGATATAGGCGTAGCCTACTTACTAGCATAACAGTGCAGACGTATGCTGCACGCGGATGGCCTTGCGCAGATGTAAGCTTTCATATAAAGTGCATTAAATTACGAGCGGCATTCTGGTGTTAAGAAAATAGGCTTCCAATTCCACCTCCACCCTCAAAATGTTTTCGTAAGATAATAAGGAAGTGCCTGCGTGGCATGCAATGCAAATGTGCATTAACAAACTATATGCAAGTTTCTGGCTGTTATCTTTTTAGAAGGAAAAAAAACCCGTTCCTAATAATTTGTCAAAGTAATTAATTTGACGTCTTGCATATATATGTGGCGAGGTCTTTCATTCTATAAGCCCACCCAAGAGAGCGAGATTTGCCTGCTTCGCGCGCCCTTCCCTCGTGGGTTTCACATTACAACTACCTGCTTTGTCAAAAGCGTTATAATATCGACGGGATATTATCGTGGCTGGAGTTTCAAGAAGCAGTTTGGCAGGGGGTGAACTGGCACGCAAAGTGGGTGAGGATATGCGTGTGATTAATGGGGGGCGGGGCGGGGCGGGGGGGGAGGGGGGGGGGGGCGCGACAGCGCTGACGAGCAGAACGTACTTTAACACGAGCGTGAAGGTTGTCCGAAGGTCTGTCGGGTTGTCGGTTGTGGTCTTCGGCCAACCCCGCTCCACTGACCGCTAAACTCTCACAACATGATTCATTTCAAGGAAAACAAGAGTTCTGCTTGTGTCAACATTGCCATGCTCCGATGCTCTAAACGTCATTAACTGAGCAATGGGGGGGTCGTATATTTTGCAGGCCCATGTCAGCTTTCTATGAATCCTCGGCATCACATAGAATAGCATGTGTAGTTCACGTGCCTATTACCGGATGTGCGTGTGATTAGGCTGGTTTGTGATTCCCCCCCCCCCCCTTTTTTTTTAAAGATGTGGAGATATAGGAATCGCCTGTGTTTGAAATGGATCTAGAGAATTTGTATTTCCCTATAACACACTGAAATAAAATTCACAATGTTGAAAGAGCAAATTTAAATTGTCCAGACAGCATTTCAATAGAAGAAAAAAAAAGATTAAAGTAGCCTACATTATAGCACATTATAGATTGTGCATGGCCTATGTTAAACGGTCACTCAAATGTGTTTATTTTTCGCACTTCTGCAGTGTGAAGTAATGGTTGGGGCATTGAACTAGAGACCCAAGGTCTCCGTTCAAGTCACTGGTAGATCTATTGCCTGACCTTCTGATCAGTGTAAATGATGAATTCAGCTACTCAGCTGCGTGACCGAATATGGCCTCGGAGATTTTTTTAAAAAAAAACTTTCTTCAGTTCTCCAAAATATTAATAGGCTATTCGTTGATCCAACAAGCAGTATCATAAAGCCATATTTTGCCTTTGTTTACAAAATGACAATTATTTCGGCACGGGCTAAAAATGTTTTTCGTTCGTTCTCCTTTCCCAGTTATATCTGGGAAAAAAAACAAGCTTCCTGTGGGACACATTCTTTCTTGTTTGTTCAGGAAAATAACGGGCGTTTTCAAAAGCGCCACAGAACTCCCGCGTGAATCCTAGCAATCATCAGCTCGGACAAGCTTCTCCCGAAATCCCCTTAACCCTCCACTTAGGGTCCCCAATAATTTGCGTTGTTTTGGCTTTGGGGAGAGAGGGTTGCCGGAGACGCAGTGTGGAATGATATTAAGAGCAAAACACTGGTTTTGGGGATGCCGGGTATCTGTTACACACGAATTTCCGCAGGCGCCAGAGGGTATTTGAGACCTTTTTTGCAATGTCCCATTAGGGAGGTAACCGTGCTGAAAGTCGGGGATCCCGCGAAACACAGCCAGGATCAGGTTTGGACACTGAACGGACAATGGCTAACGGATTATTCCGATAATGTCACGGCCCGAACGTTGGCCACATTCGGTCCCTTTGGAGAGCACCTATAATGGTGGCTCATTAAAAAAGGTGTCGTCTGCCGTGTAACAGGTGTTCGGTGGAATTCCATAACTCCCGACAGGTGTAGAGTAATACGGGTGTTCTTTAAGTTGCTTTCTGCGCCATCCCTCAACGGAACCCTTGACATCGGGAGATACAGGCTTCATATAAATAAACCTAAACATGCTTGAACGAGAAATTTAATTATTACCGGGAGCAATGGATAAATTATAGGTTTATAAGCATACTATATTTTGATATAGTAAGTTAATAAATATAATGTCAATGACGAATAATAATAATCATAATAATCGTCCAGGCAATTATAATATCAGAAAGTGGAACTTAATGGACGACAGATATTTTTATTATTATTTAATTTGCTCTTAAGAGAGTATAATAATTCAACAGAAATGATTTAACAGCAAATCTTAACATTTAATTTTCCTAATGCCAGATAACATATTAGGCCAATGTCCTTTAGATAACACTTCCATGTTTAGATGATTCATTTACCTGTTATAATAAGTTGTTATTAAGAGCAATTATTCTCCTATTATCTGGGAATGGATGAAAAAAGGAAACTGGTAACTGAAAATCCAATTTTAGTCCAAATTCATGACAATCGAAAAACAAGGCAGAAAGCTGTAGCCTACTTTTTTGTGGATTTTCTCTGTTTTGTTTATAAGATGCTGATGAAGTCTATATTTTAAAATAACTACTTTATTTCACTTTAATGGCGCAAATACACAAACATCCAGCCCACCACAAGTCTTTAAAAAATAGGTAGCGCGAAGCATGATGTCATTGTAGAGCCTTGTAGGCCTATGAACTGTGTCTGCTAGGAGCAAACTAAAAGATGCCTCAAGCGCACTTCACATCCCGCTGTCAATTGGCTTGTGTCGTCTTATTCTGAATTTCCTGCTCGCATGAACCATTTTTCATGTTGCAGTGTATCAATGCAATGTGTGCATTTACTAAATTGCACATATTGCTGACTGGGCGGACTGAGTTGAATTAACTCTGGACATTTTACTGTGTGGCTACTGGATGTGTTTAGATATTTCTGCGTTGACTAGTCGTAAATGTAGCCTATTCATAAAATATCTATTGTTTTTGCAAAAAAAAAAACAAAACAAGAAAAAAAAAACACACACACATGGTTAAGTCTAAAATAAAGTCCTGTAATATGGAATTTTCAGGCTATTACAATGATGCCCTCCCCTACTGCATAGTCACGCCCATGCACAATCGAGATAAATTGTCAGCTCCCAAAAACAGGATTTCAGAACACGATTTGAAACGGGCGGCACATGAGTAGCCCACACTCTAGCGCGACAGCTCACTTCCCCCGACTTTTCCCCCCCAAAAGCTACATGCGCTTGGTTTGCAGCCGCTCGCAGGTCACTGTCTAGCGAACATGTCCACGGGATCCATCAGCGACGTCGACGACTTTCACGAAGCGGAGCTCCTGGACGACATCCTGAAACTCGGCTCGGGCAAGGACTCCGGTGCGTCGAACGAGAGCACCGAGGAGAGCTCGAACTGCGAGGGCGGCTCGATAAGAGAGGACAAGGAAGGCACGGGCAAGAAGAGGAAGACCTCGTCTAGGAAGAACACGCTGAACGGAGTAGCGCAGGAGGGCAAGCAGGTACAAAGGAACGCCGCCAACGCCAGGGAGAGGGCGAGGATGCGCGTGCTGAGCAAAGCCTTTTCCAGGCTGAAGACAACGTTGCCGTGGGTGCCGCCGGATACCAAACTGTCAAAACTGGACACCCTGCGATTGGCATCCAGCTACATCGCCCACTTGAGACAGATTCTTGCCAACGATAAATACGAAAACGGTTACATCCACCCGGTGAATTTGGTAAGCTGCCTTCAACCCGTACTATTCATTGCAGAAAGTTATGCCAGATTATTGTTTTAAATGTATACATATAGTTTCGTACTTTTTTCCATTTTTTTAGTTTTTCATGCTGTCTATGCCAAGGATATAAGTAATTGTTAAAATTGTTTTAGATGTACTGGCCAATTGTCAAGCTATATTTACATGCACGTGATCTCACAATGCATAATTAAGTTATGACTAAGCAGGCAGAAAATATTACTGATTTTATGTCATAACCTAGTTCATGGTTAATATTATGTCTCACATACAAATTACAAATTAAAATCTGTGACATTATCAGCTTAGTAAATTGAAAGCCACACAGGGGGACTCAGATTTACGAGTTCTTATTTATGCGGTGCCTTTAGAACAGTTACACTCGAGTCATTTCCGTTTTAATTTTGAGTGAATAACCGTTGCAAGTTTAGGTAGTTTATCCCCAGAGATTATTAATTTATTGCAATGTTTTTCCACCTCCGAAAAATTCTTCTTAAGCCAAGAGAGGGAACTGGAGAACATGAAAAACGAACAGTGATGTGGGCGCACGCGCCGTGTAGGTGCTTGTTGTGATGTGTAAACGCTAAAACAGTTGTTATTATGAATAACAATATCCTCTTGCTTTTTTCCCCCTTTCCTGTTTAGACCTGGCCGTTTATGGTGGCAGGAAAACCTGAGAACGAATTGAAAGAGGTCCTGAACACAACACGGTTATGCGGAACTACGGCCTCTTGATTTAACCGAAGGACTTGCTACAGTAAATGGGAACAAAGTATAGCCTATATTTTAGGAGGGGGGAAATCTCATTTTCCAAAGAGACGCACGAGGGACCAGATGCAAAGGGGACCAAATCTTCTCACTTGTTCCTCTACAAAAAAAAGCGACATATTTATGGTATTCACCATTTTCGCCTTGCTGGTTCAGGGCCAATGGACTATTCTGTTAACCATTTTAACATTGTAGATTCTTTATAAAGGGAGTGTTGTTAAGTAGCCGCAGGTACTTGTACGGGTGACGTTGATTGTCATCGCTGTAAATATGAGCACACAAAATATACTGTGTCCAATTTTATTTAGAATTTATGTAAATAAAATGCATTTGTATTACTGATTTTTTTTTGCCTTACATGCACTTTTGTGGCTTTCTTCTTGTTTAAAGACATAGGTCGATATAGGCTGCCCTACATTTATTAGTGGCAATTGTAAACGTAGCGATTCGATTTTACGTAGCCACAACAAACGAACCCGAACAAAACAATGGCATCCAGCGAGAGAGATAAGGGTGTTTGTTTTCTTATTTAACTAAAGCAAGCAGAAACTACCATCTCAGTATATCTGCCGCAAAATAAACAAACATCTGTTATCAATTTGCGCATGGGTCAAATGATTAATTAGGGGTAAAAAGCCAGTTATGTTAACAAAGTTAGTGTTCAAAGTAGCTTTTAGGTGTAATTTTTCAAATACGCGATAGAGCGGGCCTATAAGAAGATGGAGGCTTTATTTTCAAAAGCGATGAAACGACAGCTCGGATTCCATGGAATAATTAACCGTATTAATAACGGTTAAAGTAAAGAACTACGTGGATGAAGATACTCGTTGTTTACGCAGAGATATTCTGAAAATGGTAAATCTGAGCGGCTCTTAATCCCGCGCCAGACTCGTTGTTTAATGCTGAAGGGTTATGACCGCAGTGTTTATACTTCACGGACAGTTATTTATGCAGTACTCCTTAGAAACTGGAATTACAAGGGAACGCCAATGTCACCAAATACGCCCTGACCGAGCTTTTAAAAAACAGACAGCATGCATAACCGTTAAACTAAAGGCTGGTTTATCAAAGTACTTTTTATTAGGGGAAAAGGTTTCTTGGAGTAATACATAAACAGGTATTTTCCGTTAACAAATAAATTGTTGTTTTAACGATAGGGTTGCATATCCCCATTCGACAATGCAGCAAATTGGCAGCCGGAAAGATAACTTCATTTAAGAAAATTCTAGACCTTGGTAGTCTATTCTCAAGGTAACAATGGCATTTGGTTTCAATTACCATATTGTGTATTTTTATGATAGGCAATTTTATCCTTTACTCACAACAAAACGAAACCTCTTAGTCCACAGTCATTAGAATTTCAGTTATTTAAAAAAAAATTACATGTTTTGCTATTTTTAAGAAATAATATGATTGGGCTGTACAGTGCTCCCACTGTAACTGATAAGATATTGTGTAAACATTAACGTGATTATACAAACATTATATGAGGGTATGGTAAGGTAGGCTATGTCAGTAAATTAATTATTGTGATGATTGTCGTTTCAATTCGCGATATGTTTCAGTCTTACTGTTTGTGTGTGTGTGTGTGTGTGTGTGTGTGTCTGTCTGTCTATGTATGTCTGTGTCTGCGTCTGTGTGTGTGTCGGTCACTGTTTAGCATCACTCTTTTTGGGAAGTGTCTGTATTGGACTTTATAACGAATACTTTAACGGATAGGCCTACGGACTGACGTGGATTTAAAAAAAAAAACAAACACATTTCTTGTTAGCCTACAGGTTTTCGGCACAATTAGGCTATACATGTGCGACATACACAACTCTTGACATCCTCGAAAGGACACGCGTCCCATCTTTCAGCTTGGTTAAAAAAAAAAAAAAAAATCTCAGCTACACACCGCTGCCTTTAGGATCCAGAGTGTTGCGGAGACCGTTACTTGCCCTTCCTGTTAGAAGGCCCTCGCGCTATACATCAACCGGCGATGTGGCAAGCCGCTACATCATCGTGGCCAGACCACCAGTGAGAAAATAAACTTGGACGCTCCATCCAGGCGCAGCTGAGCAGCTGCCTGGGATCTGCAAAATGTTGCGCTGGAGGAGGATGGTCATTAATGAGATAGAGAGCCCAGGTTCCCATGGACTGAGGAGATGGTTAATTGTTTCGCTGGACCGCTGCCCAAATGCTTTCAGATCCCGGGTCCAGAGAGAACATTTACATATCTCTACGCTAAAAGAGATTTAGGGAGTTAGTGATTCGGTGCCCATTTTAACATCCCGTAAATTAATTACTTAAAGAGCTTTAAGATAAAAATAAAAACAAAAAAATGCTCAAACACACGCGGTATGATATGACGTTGAAGCTGACAGTGTATTTGGATACAGAGTGGTTGTGGAGCAGCCCACAATATCCAAAAAGTTGTTTGAGTTTATAAGTAAATACGGGTTTTAGTTTATAAGTAAATAGGGGTATTTGTGACTGTGGTCATCACGTGCTGCATTAGGCACATAGGCCTATACATGGTTAGGAAAATTATATATTATAATGTAATATATTCATTTTTATAACCATGTCAATTAATTTTAATTCCAATTCACCTCAGTTCTTTCACTTCAATTTATGTTGCCTGTTCACATTAAACATTTGTTCAAGATCTTAGGCCTGGATGACGAGATTAGATTTTAGGCCTGGATTATGTCAACATTTATGACAAGACCACTTTGATGCAAGATTAAATGCAAAGATATTTATTTTTTTTACTTTTCCCCCCAAAAAACATAGTTTTTTTTTTTTTTCATAGTGAGTTCACCATCTAATTAAAATTACCTTGCCCAAGTGAGTTTAAATAAACAATAAATTTAAAAAAACACTTGACTTGCATGTATTTGTAAACTACAGATAAGGACAAATGATTATTTAATCCAGGCCATTAAAATCTTAAAAACAAGCACCAATTCAGTCCATGCTGAGTGTGTTCTTTATGTTACACTGTGCCTGCATCCTCCTCCAGTGCCACTCAGGGGTCTGTTCAATCTAACCTCAACGCACTCTGACATTTCAGAAACTAAAATGAGAAGAGCATTCCCCTTTTCTTCCTCGACAGAGTGTGGTTGCTGAGAAACATGCATTTCTTCATGACTCAGTCCTTGGGAAACCTCATCAGAGCACACGGTGGGCAGAACTGATCAAAATCCATCTCTTTTTAAACGACAGTTTAAATGTGCATTTTAATTACGTTTCTTGGCAACCATAGCGTAAGATTTCATTGGGTTTTTCGCTTAAATCAAATCAACTAGATAACGATTTAAAAAATGAAAAGGAACGGTGGATCCCATCTTAATCTGAATTAATGTAAATACTTGCGCTGGCTGTATACACACATACACAGACATACGTGTGTGTGAGTGTGTGTGTGTGTGTGTGTGTGTACGTGCGTGAGCATGCGTACATGCACGTTCAGAAAGTATGGTTTGTAAACTCTGGATGTGAGGTTTATGTTAAGTTATTTTTAGCACTGTTGTTTAGATTCAGGCCATTTTCTCCAGGTGTAAGTACCACATGTCCAGCCCCTGCCCAATTTCTCTGGAGGCCCAAAATCGTTATTTTAGCAGTAGATCATTTAATTATTCAGTTGGTTCCTTTAAGTGGTTTCCTTTAACGGTATACAAATGCTTGAATGCAAGAAATCTGTAACATCAAGATCACTAAGCAAAGCTGAGCACACAGTGAACACTGAGGCCAGCCAAACATAAGACACAAGAGAAACCTCAGATTTATCCTGAATAACCATAGGCCACTACCAGGCCCAGGCACGAGAGTGCTTTCTGTAATTCCATGGGATAAAAAAAAAAATTCCACTCCTTGCACAAGCATTTCTGGATCAGCCATATACGAGATGGAACAGACTCTGGTTATCAGCCTGAATCTGGCTCAGAGCCTTCAGTCTGTGAGCACGTGATGGCTCTTCCTCCTGCAGTAACATACTTTAACCAGCAGAGGGGGCACTGGTTCCTGAGAGAAATTATTTCAAACTTTAAAGGCGTCAGGCTTGCACGAGGTGCAGGGGAAATGGCGCACTCTATTGGCCTTCCAATGTAATGCAAGCATTTCCTGTAAAATCTCCTTTCCTAGATGAATAGAGTCTTGTGCACAAAATACCGATTCATAAATTTGTTTCCTGGAGTTGGTTCTTAGAACAGTTAAAACGAATTAGTGTTCTAAAGGACAGATGGCTTCTATGGTGATGTCCTTCCTATGTTACAGTTATATTCACAATAACTTTTTGAATACAGTTGTAAGTGGGTCTTTCAGTGTAGGCTGCACCTTAAAGTTCTAAATACAGATTATATTATTTTCAGGGCATACATGGTGGACTCAAGCGTCTTGTTGCGCGAAGATATTTAAGCAAATACACGGCGACCATTCAATATTTCATAGCCAATGAGAAATGAAACTGATATGGTTTTGGAATGTTCGTTTTAGGTCAGCTAGTCGCGAGCAGTCAGGAAACCCAGTTAAAAGTCTTCAGTAGCACCTTAACTGTAGGCTACCAATGTACAGCCTACAATGGTGAATATTTTAGAGGACTTGAGTTTTAAGATATTGCAATGTGTTACTCGTTGAAATGCAGTTAGAAATTTGACAACTAAATAAATTGTTTCGTTTATGCCTTTCTTAAGATTTTTAATTATACTCAAAATTTTGCGAGATTAGGTGCCAGTGATATGAAAATGTCGCCCTATAACTGTCTGTACCATATTCTGACCACAAGGTGTCGCTAGATGATTTCTCGTTTTACATGTATGTGATTATGTAGGGTTGAAACGGCAATATTCCCAAAGGAACCGAGAGTGACGTGTACAGATATCTAGATACATTTAGAGAGACAAAGTCAAATACAATCCCAATTATACTACAAATAAGAAACATTCAGCAAAAACTACTGATAGATAAATCATCCCATATAGAGATGTGGTATCAATTTTCCGGCATAACGTGTTCCAGTTCCTTCCAAATCCCCTGGCTCAAACTGTCAATAATTCAGCCCAGGATGATATATCATACGACATCCATATCGTCTCATCAACATGTTGTACCTGACAGCTAACCTATAAACGATAACATGAAAGTACCGCCGTTTCGTGTTTTTTTTTTGGTTTTTTTCGGCCATCCGCGGTAAAGGCGATATTAATGGAAACGCATCCGGGGCCGCAGCAGCAGCAGCAGCAGCAGCAAGCAGCTCGTACCGGCAGTGCCGAGATTAGAAACAGATTCCCCGGTCAATTTGTGGTCTTCCAGCGAGCTGGCATTTCTGCGCACACTGGACTGGATATTAGGCTTTGGAGGGGCGTGGAGGGGAGCTCGGTATCGGCAGCAGCTTGCGAAGGAGGGACAGGTGCACCCCCGCAGTTGGCTTCACTCAGTACTGTTGTCAGCACGGCCGCGAGGATGCCGAGGATTTCTGGGGCCTGCCCGGTCCCCCGAGCCCCTTAGATGGTGGTCCCAGCAGGACTGGGCGGGGGCGCTGATGCACGCGGGGGGCAGCACGCGGGCCGGAGCCGGCATCGCTGCCAGCTGCCGCTTCCGCACCTGCCACGGGGATAAAGAGATAACCCCCCAGACCTCATTTCTTTCACAGTATAAAATGATTAATTATATCTCGCATAAATAAAATTAAAAAAAACATTGGTAACTGTTTTCCAACTCCTCCGTCCTATATTTAGAAATAAATAATATCCCTTTGAAAAAGTCAAATGTTCAGGAAAAGTTCCAGTTCAGTTCTAAAAGTCCTGTTGACTTTAAGGACTGCAAACATCTAAATATTTGCTTTAATCTAGGAAATAATAGTACTTAAGGGTATATGGCCGTTTCCGGATCCGCATACTTCCATGAATAGGAATGATATAGACATGCACATTCAAAGCAACACTTCAGTTGTCAGAGCAATGAACCACCTCAATGTTTTGCAACAATATTATCTGAAGAATTTTAACCGATACTTAATCGTGTTAAGTTGCTATGGTAGGAAAAAAAATGTTATGCTGCAGCAAATAAATAAACAGACAAATAAATAAGCCAAAGCAGCTTTTGGGTTGTTCAAGTTCCAACGTGTCACCAGCAGGTGGCAGTGTAATTCTAGCGATGCACGTGGTTCCCAGTTTAGGGTTCGGTCTCTGGGAAGAGAGCATTGCAGACATGTGGCAGCAGGTGCTGGAGAGAGGGGTGGTGGCGGTAGCGTTGGCGGTTGGGGGTGGGAGGGGTTGGCGGTTGAATGGGTAGCGCCTTATCCGAGCTCTGCTCACAGATCCAAATGAAACGAGAGGTGTAAGCAGGTACAACAGTCAAATATTTTCCCCCTCTTCTCGTTAGTTTCTCGTTTTTGTTGTTTTTCTTGCGTTCAGGTATTTACACAAAAGTTTCTGTCTCGTAAAACAAAAGCGGGTCAAAAGTTTCTTGATTTTTATGGGTCGGTTAAAGTAAGTGCATTGGAAACGGGGGCCTTTGATGTGCAGCTGCTCAAATAAACTCTATATTAGCAGCTCGTTGTAGTAAAGTCGGAGTAAAACCTTTTTCCCTCTTAAGGGTTTTATGTTCCTGCTTGCAGGTAATTGGAGTTATAAGTACTGTTTAAAAATCCATATAAAAACGATGAAAGCCCTGTAAGATGTTTCGTGAATTAAAGATCAGCAGATATGATGTTTTCTGACCTGCATTCCAACCCTAAGTTTGTACAAGACAATAAAAAACAGACCACGTGACCATCTCTCAGACCCTCCATGACCCTAGACCAGCACAGGCATGAATCTAATAATGTACGAATGCATTATATAAACGCCTGTGTTGGTCTGGGGCCGAATTATTCTTTTTTTTGAATATCAGTGTCATCAACTAAGAGGTGCTTTACTTCCTAAAAATAGTTATTTTAAGTTTTGTCCGCGAGTGCAGTGACACGTGGGGCTGAAAAAAAAATTGTAAAAGTGAGCGCCGCGTTTTGTCCTCCCCAGGTCACGCGCAGGTTGCTACCCGCGCATATTTGAAGGGTAATGTACCAGTGGAAGCCACAGACGGCGGATTTAGTTTCTGCACACACCTCCGCGACGGTCGTTGGGCAACCCTTCAGACAGTGGGGTTGGGGGGTTCTGGAGTGATATATACTTCCACACTGTCATTCGGATGCTTAAATAAAGAGCTGTAAATTCGACATCAGACACAGATTGCATTACCGAAAACATGCCACGAGGGCACCTTGTCTGAAAGGGCCTTGAATTTATGCGAAGTGATATCATTTCAGTTCACCAGACTGAAGAAACACGCCGCCGCGATGCCTCGGCTCCCCCAGGATTCTCGCGCTCAGAATGCGCTTTCTTTCAATGTGATGTATGTCCCCTTCTTATAAGTGTCTGAGTTTGATTAAAATGGGCGCCATTTATTTGTCAGAAAAGAAGGGACACGCATTTAAAGTGATCTTTCTGTCTGGCTTCAACCGGCACAGCTTTGTATACAAGATATATGTCGTTTGTGCTTTTACAGGGGAGCTTAGACTATGTTCATAAGACATTCTGAAAAGATTTTATTCGCACTTGTCAGCGGGAAAGGCATAATTGGACTACGTGTGATTTATTATTGGGGCTCATTAAGTATTAGCGCGGTAATGTAATTGACTGTTTTAAGAGCCCGAAATGTTGGAAGCCTGCTGTAATTTTGCGTTCAAGTGACTAAATATTTCAGCTGATCACACAAATGTAAATGTTAGCAGAAGGGGAGAACGAGAGAAACGATGTTTGTCCAGGTGGATGTAATTACCTTTGCGGGGCGGGAGAAGGAGAGTCTGAAAAGTGGTCTTAGAACCCAACAGAAAAGAGACTATCCAGGTTTGTTTTTATTCGGAAGATATGAATTTGAATCGCACTAATTGCCTTTCTATTGGTCAGTGCTCCCATCCCCCCGAATCCCATAAACGTAAACTGAATGATCGTCTTTATTGGCCCATCGAATCTGAACAGAAATTAATTCCCCTTTTCTGACAAATTGTGTTTCCTGGAGGGCATAATATTTAAAAATCCATACAAAGGGTTGATATTTTTGGTTTCTCAGTTTGACTATAAGAATGTCTCTCCAGACCCCCATAGTTTACACTGTTGGCTTCTTCTCTTGAAAACAATCGCCCACCTGCAGCAATCATCCGCCCAATTTGAAATAAAATGTAAATTGCTCACAAATGAAACTGTTTATTTTATTACAATTAAGCGACATTTTTTCGCGCTGAGCTTGACCCGAGAGCAGGGAAACCTTCTCACGCGCGTGAGGTTCGCAGCCAGAAGGGGGTGTCCTTATTGAACGGTAATCATTACAAAAACATGATTTAACAGTGAAGTATACCGTCGTTAAACAATATGTCATTTTTATTTGCACTTCAAAATGGACGTCTCCCAGAAACATATGGATCCAATTGGACCGAGGAATGCTGCTTCGCGTAAAGTTTGAAATAATGAAAATATCCTGGCGCTCCAGTAATCTGGGAGTCTTCCTATTGCGGGTGTCGAGAGTAATGTTTAAAGGGGAAAATCAGCACTTAATTAATTGCAGATTTTGGCCCCTGTCATCTTTATAGAATCTATTTAAATGTTTTTGTTTTAGCTAATAAATATCTGATATGCGAATTTTCTTTAAACGAAATTGTACGCAGAATTTATTCGAAGCAGCTGTAACAGGTATGGCCGAGAAACAGCGGGAGGTCCAAAGGGAGCAAATGTTAATAATCTTCAACAGGCCTATCCACCACGCCTAAGACTAGCAAGGTCAGAGAGAAAACTAAAACAAAAAAACAATTTTAACTCTAAATAAACTATGAACAAAGGTTGTTGTGAGAACAAATAAAACTAAATGGAAAATAAAATGTGGACAAGACAGTGGACTCAAAATTGATGTTGTTAAATATATACAGTATATTTACTCCAACGCCTGAGCAAGAGTGAACTCAAGTCTTAGTGAATGTTCGATGGCCACTCTGTGAGATTAAGCCTAGGGCTGTTTTTTTCCCCTCTCTCTCTCTCTCTCTCTCTCTCTAGCTCTGACGTCTTTCGCACCGAGAGAAAAGCGCGGGCGGAACGGCTTGCTTTCCATTCTGACGGCGACAGGTGACACGCGAGAGGAGAGGCCAGACACCGGCGATTAACGAGCGCGTCCGCGGCCAAACCTGCTGTTATCGTCATTACAATACAAAACGAAGCGAGCCCGCTCCGCAGAACCCTTCCCTGCCTGACTGGTCAGGTTGTGCACCTGGGGATAGCTGTAAGCTGTGCGCGTGTGTGTATGTGTGTGTGTGTGTGTGCGGTGTGTGCGTGTGGCGCGCCTGCGCGTGTGCATCGACGAGAGGGTTAATTCCGTTGTTTTTAAACAGACTCCCTCGCAGACCTGTGGACTGACACCCCCAGATGCTGACAGACGCAAGACCTTGGGACGTAGATTAACCCTCCAACCCAACCTCCGCCCATGCAGTGCCAGGAACAACAGACATGTCCACAAAAGCCTTGGGCTTCTGGACGCTTCCCATTAGACTTCATTTGCTGCAATCTTCATAAAAACCACTAAATGTGGAGAATTGTCATGTATGAAGTTTCAGCATCTCTGGTCTGTTGTCTCCTTGACAATAATGTAATATTCATATGAATTGCAAGCTTCTCTGAGCTCAGTTGTGATTGGATGAAAGTCTCTGTGCGCCCCGTGTCGTCACGGCAACACATGGCCCGGAGAGTTACCGGTTACCAACATCTGGTGCGGAATTTTAGAAACAGTTGGGGGAAAATCTAGCCCTGAAACTGTCGCGAAAACGACAGTGTGACAGATTTATCTACTGCGAGGAGAGCTATCAAACGCAGCACACCGCGCGGGACTACAGCGCGGGACGGGGCTGCAAAAACACCCCAGCAGTCGCCCCTAACCTCAGACTTCTCTCGGAGCACAACGTTTTTGGATATTAAAAAAAAAAAAAAAAAACACTCTTTCGGTAGGCTGCATATTGTTTGTCCACCGCCGATACTCTGATGCCCTTCAGGACTACATTTCACCCAACACCAGAGAAAAATCTCCATTAGCCATAAATATTTAATCAGAACGTGCCCTCAGAATGTACCAATGATTTTATTTTTGATCGGCAAAAGCTGAGTCAGGTTGCAGCCGAAAAAAAGTTGCGCGGAACTAAATGCTGAGCTGTTTGCGGGGCGGCCGAATTTATATATATTTTTTAAAAAGCTTCCCGGCTGAGTCGATCTCGCCTATGGAAGTGCGCTTTCGGATATCTTGCTAATCCTACGCTTACACACTTATCACATTAACTTAAGTGCTGACAGGGGGAATTGGCCAGCGCGACTTTCATTAATTCAGGATTAGCCCCTAAATCACGCGCTGACCAACCGCCAATAAATGCAGTATTAAAGATTGTTTTAGACTTTTCGGTGCCCCACTCCAGGTCAGTTAACTGTACTCAATATTCTAATCTCTCCAGCCCCAATAATGTACTGTTGTGACTGACTGAGTGACGGGACAGCAAAGAGATGTGGCCAAAAAAATAAAACCTGATATTAAATAACCAATTGTCATCCTTTTTCCATTGGAGGTTAATTTGATTTTCCAATAAAAGAGGCCATTCATGTTTTCGGCGCAGTTCTTGAACAGGGTTCGTTCGCTTTTTTTGTGAACACAGTCGGTTCTTATCCTGTGTTAACTGGACGCAAGTGTCATGCAGATGTTTAACGTTTTCTCAAATGTGACAACTAGCAACTACTATGAAGGATGCTTTCTCTTTTGGGGGGGGGGGGGGGGGGGGGCGATAAACTAGTTTTGGGTTGAGACCTCATGACAATAAAAAAAACAGCTCTGGGTTATTACAGACGTTGCGATCATGACCTTGCTTATCATCTCGTAAAGGTCGACTGCGCATATTTTGATTAACTACAGTAGCCTACGTATTCACCTTCCAGTTGTGATTCCGCATCCAATCAACTTTATGCTGGATTTAGTAGATATTAGAAATCCAAAACCCCAAAAACACAGGAAATGTGGGCAGTGTGTGTATGGAGAGGAACATGTTGTAAGATGTGCTTTTCAAAAAAAGTTCAAAAAAAAAAAAAGTAGCACGCTATAAGTGAGATTGATGTTGCTCGCTGTCTGGCTGTCAGCGGCACATAAAACCCGTCTGATAGCTGAAAAATGGATGCTGTACGGTTATGACAGCATAAACCGCCAAGCTGAACATGTTTTTCGGTTCAGACGCATATATTCTTCCCATGTAAACCGTGGACTCGACTCAACTCGACTTTTTTTTGTTCCTTTCTTGGACTTCTCCTCGGAATGGAGCAAAACACATTTACAAGAAAAGTCCATCTAAACTCAGGCATGATACTGTTGGTAAAGTTGCTAAAAACATGTCTTAGAAATTAAAATTATGATGATCAACCAATGAATTCTGGCCTGTGGCACTGCTTTTCCCCCTGCTCCATGCCACGCACACACACACACACACACACAGATGCATGCAAACACACACACGCACGCAAGCACGCAAACACACACACACTCACACACACCGTTCCTAGGAAATCTCCACTGCAGACCTTTCTGCCAGTCTGCGTACACACCCGGCACGCCACGCCCTCCCCGCCCATCGCATGCCACCCTCAGAGTCAGCAGCCAGTCTGCAGGGCTTCGCTCGCCGCGAACGATCCCCGCCGCACGGTAAAGGGTAATTATTCAACCCCCAGCTTCCGTGACCTTGTCCTTGAGCCCGCCTCGTCCTTTAAATTATTAATCGAGTAATGGAAATCCAGCGGAGTCTGGCGATGGGTTTCCTGCGAAACGGCTATCTAACAGGATGGGGGGGAGGGGAGGGGGGACAGCCGTAAGGCGCAGTGGACTGGGCCTCCAGAGCTGACACGGGGTCCAATCCCAGGCGAGGGTTCCGCTGTTATACCCACCCGGCAAAATGTCCAGTGTTAATTCAACTCCGACGGTGTTAATTCAAATCTAACAGTGTTAATTTAGCTCTTGACAGATAACATTCGATACCACTCTGGAATCTATTGAGTGCTGAATTAACACCGGACATTCTACTGTGCACTTAGCCTCACATCCTGCTCTACAACCTACTAATCATCTGCCACCCAAGATGTCCGCAAGCCAAAAAAAAAAAAAAAAGTAATAATAACATCAGGACCTCTCTAACTGCTCTCTCGCTCTGACCTGTGTGCACACAGAGGACGGAGTACAGTACTGTGTCACGCGGGCCAGGATGAGTGTAACTGATCCATCCACTTTGTGGATCCCCTGTGAGGACTGGACAGGACGCAAGGTGTGGAGGACCTGCCCACCGCTCCCCTGGTTAACTCAGCAGAGTAATGACACCGCATCGATCCTCTCCCCCTCCCTCCGACCGACCGCCCAGAGTCGTTTTACATTTCACAAAGCCAATACCGCGTTTTTATTATGCCCAGTGTCTTTGGAGTGTGTGTGTGTGTGTGTGTGTGAGAGAGAGAGAGAGAGTGTGCGCGCGCGTGTGTGTACACGCGTGCGTGTGTGTGTACATGTGTATGGGATGTTAACTGCTTTTGCGCTTGGTGTAAAGCAGTGTAAAAAAAAATCTTTATGTAATTTTTTTTATATTTCAATGACCACTGAACACATGGTTATTCTTCATTTAAACGGGAATAATTTAGGAAACTGCAGAAAACTGTTTTTTTTTTTATTTTGTATTTTTGATGTCTGTTATTGTATCATCTATATATCTATCATCCCTCCATCATGCTGCCCTCTCCATTGTAAAAGAGGTTCTATCTTTCAATGGGACATTATAGTTAAATAAATGTCCAATGTTTTAAAAATTTGCACAGTTTGAAAAAATGTCACATAAAAATTCTGACTGGGTGTTATGAGCATAGAGGCGCAGTGCCCGGCTGAAACGCTTCCCTTTTACCTGTCAGTGGCGCGGGATTCTCTCAGGCTACTTCAGGGGTACGACCCGATTTCAGACCTCAGCTTATCCGTTGCCGTGACGAGGCCCAGGTAACGAGGCCCAGGTACAGAAGTGTGGCGTGCTCTCCATCCAGCTGCTTTACGTGAGAAAGCCGTTGGTGGTCTCCCTCTCCCTCTCTCTCTCTCTCGCTCTCTCCATCACTCTCTCCTCTCCGGCTGTTACAATTCACAACACCTTACAGTGCCAAAGGAACCTTTGTGGGGGAAAAAATAATACACTGAAGATAAAGTAAATTAGGAGGCCGTATTAGACATAATATTATTATGAGGGCCATTCCCATTTGGAACAAAGGAGGAAAGTGCACAGGAAGGTCTTACCTGTCTTGGACGTCTGAAGCAGCCGAAGAACAGAAACGATGAAGTGGCAAAGTGGCAAAAAAAAACTCTTGTTTGCGCTCGGTTGTGATGGGAGACGGACCCAAGATGCCGGCATGACAAGGTCTCTGGAATAAAACGGCATGACTTTAAAATGCAAAAAAAACAGTTTAAAAAAAAAATTCATCCATCTCCCGCCTGTGGTACCTGCCTTATAGGCCACTGCGGTCTCAACTGAACCCTAACCCCCCCCCAACCCTAACCCTAACCCTAACCCCCCCCCCCACAATCCGTCCAAACCGGAGACAAAATGGCGGCATCTCTCACCAGTGAGTGGGCATGGCGAGGGCGGGATGATGGATTTACTGGAGTGAGAGAGCCCTGTGGACTTCAGCAGGCTCTACCAGGGCTGCAAGGCCACAAACAGCTCCAGACCGAGCCGGGGGTTGGGCTGGCTCACAATCAAACCCCCTGCTTTTTACATACACACAGAACGCTGCATACAGGCCCTGTGCAATGGGAATTAATATCCCACCACATCATGAAGACCTCTTAAAGGGGAACTTCACCCCAAAATCAATTTTGACGGTAAAAATTGGTAACACGGTCAAGATGAAGACTGCAAATAAAACCTACAGTCTGGATATGGATATGTCTCCAGTCTATGCATTTCATTGCATGAAAACAGCACAGCCAGACCCATTCTCAACGTCGTAAGGACACACTGCTGAATCAGATACATGATTCATATGCAGGGCCCGGTGAGTAAAATTATCTAGACGGCCACAACTCAGACAAATATGATTTTTTTTTCCCCCTCTAGTTTTCCAGCAGTGGTGGGATCAACAGAATACAATAACATTGAATTAGGAGGGCAATTTCCCTTTAAGAAATATTGTTTGCGATATAAATGTCTGCTTTTGATAGTGGCGTCTTCATCTTTTATATCCACTTTTACTTTTTAAAAAAAGCCCACTTACCCTTTTCACCCCGCGTGACTTTAACTCAAAACACGTTTTTAAGTTTTATTCCCAGAGTGGGACGGCACTGGAGCGCGCTTCTCAAGCGGGACGAGGACGCGGCGCAGCAGTAGCTCAGGAAGATCTCGGCTGGGGCGAAGCCCGTCCCCGGGCGTGCATTCTGCTAAGTTCAACAAGTCATATTTACACAGAAGATTAAAAACACAAGTTCCTGCGGTTATACGCCGTTGTGACTTTGGAAGACTGCGTTAAAACACTGCGTCGCCTTGGTTCAAATACCCAGACTGATTCAAACTGAATTCCCATACCTTCTCATAGCTCTGTCATACAGATACTTTGGTAAAGCTGAAGAGTTCAAAACATTCAACTCATAGGACCCCTGAAACCGTCGTTGCGCTTTGTGTTTACACATGTGCAATAAATTTAGATCTTTACTAGTAGGCCCTATTTTTGATTATTTTGTTCAAGGCTACTGTGTAAACAAGGGTGATTGTGAGCACCACATCGGAGGGGGCAGTTTGGCACAGTGACATGATTTACATGCAGAAGGATGCAGAAAGATGATAGGCAATTTATTAACCCTTTAAGGTGTGAGATCACAAACGTGTGATTAGAATGTTCTTAGCTGAGCATTCTAATGCTGAGGTCACCATCGCTGCTGGTGACTGAAAGCAGTGGAGTTCTAGAACACTGACAGAATTCTGAAGAAGAAAAAAAAAACATTCCAAAATAACCTACTCTTCAAAGGGTTAAGCTAGAACTCCGCCATGTTGGCCAATAAAAGTTATATTCCTGTGTTCCTCGCATTGTAATTCCCCACCAGACTGTTTGGAGAGAGGCAGAACAGGCCATTCTTTGTTCCTGATAGACTCCAGGTGTTTATCACTCTCACACTAATGGCTTGGACAAAAAGAAGAAGAAGAAAAAAACACGAGAAGCTGGGCTTCACCGTCCAGCGAAAACCGTCGAAGCCAAAACTCTGAAAGGGTTCCCAGCCTCGCTTAACCACAGAATTTTTTTGTTTACTCTGCACTTTCCAACCGAGAGAGAACCGAAACGACCTGTCAGATTTGTCGTCCGTTAATGTGTGTGCGTGCGTGTGTTTGTGTTATGTGTGCGCGCGCGGGCGCGTTTACAATTTATAATAATACATCACTATAATCTTCTCACAAGATGCTCAGCCAGAACCTAAACCTAGAATCACGCAACGTTTAAACTAGCAGCAACGCGCACTTAACTCAACGCTTACTGTAGTAGCACATCGTTTAAACATTGTTAGCATTCTTTGTTTCCAAATGTTTCTTTTTTTTCCCAAGAAGGCTGCACTCACCAGCAATGAAGCACGAGGAGAACTTGAGGTTAATTGGAGGGGTATATGTGTGTTTGCCTAACGTTGATGTGTTTGCTCTAGCTGAGTCGGTGCGTGCTGGACACAGGTACTCAGCGCTCTTTCCCATTAGGAGGCCAGTCTGTTACAGTGCTCACTATTGAGCGCGCCTGCTAGGTACATCTTTGTTCGTTGTGGAGCTTGAGGCTTGCTTTCCGTGTCCAAGCTGGAGTCGAGTCCAGCAACCGCGTCCAACGGCAACAGTCCGTTTCGCTTTTCAAGGAAGTGCTAAATTGCAGTAAATAAATCACTTTTCCACATTTCGCCGATTGTTAGACCAGGAGCTCTTCATACTGGAGAGAGAGAGAGAGAGGACCGGAGTCACATTTTCAGAAGTACCGCGTGACCTGGCGCGGAAAAGTAAATAAACATTGTATTTAAATGTTCCCAATGCAAGGAGATGTGTGTCAAAACACTCCCTCTGCTCACATTCTTCGATGTGGTAATGTAAGAAACGTTTATCTGACTACTGTTATCACGCGCCGGAAAACAGTGTGGCTAAATGCACCGAAGGCGTCTTTAATAGAAGCAGTCACAGCTGAGGGCAACCTGTCCATGGGGCCTCATTTTGCGAGCCGATGGTTCGTGCTCAATCAGTGTTTTTACCGATCATGGTGGATTTCAGACTGGAGTCAACGAAAAGGAACACTCGCCCATGAATGAATGGTGGCCTACACTGTGAGAGAGCACAGAGGTGGCTGTTTTTCTAAGGTACAGTGTTTCACAGAGTGTGGTTATCACAACAGAATGATTTGTCTTCCTTGATCTTCAGCTCAATGTTTGTAATGAGATTTTAAGAATGAAAAATGATAACAAGAAAATGATAACAGTGTAAGTTTACCCTCACGGACCATAAAACCAAACATTGCAATGTGCAACAACATCAGCACAGGAACTATTAGTGATGCCTTTTATTTATCAAGTATTTGGCAAATGCGTCTTCAGTTGGGAAACAGCAAAAAGAATGCCATCTTTTTAGACCCACGTCCTTCAGAGTTGACCAATTGTCAGTGTAATGTGCAGGGTGTTTTTCGCACTACCATTTTCTTTCCCCCGAAATTCAAGTCCTCCCCTACCACTAACCTTCACTCATCGAGCTTCAAGTCTCCCCTCTTAAAGAGTTTGAAATGATTCCAAACTTGCGTAGAATTCGACCGCCACCGAGTGACAGAGTGATTCTCACGTACACTGGAAACCGCTTCCAGTTTTCCAAGCTTTCGACGAGAGGCGTACAGTGCTCTCCTCAGAGCCGCAAATGTGTCTGCCTGAGCAGTGCTACATATACACAGCACGGTCCTT
This sequence comes from Anguilla pacifica, assembly GCA_039654925.1. Taxonomy (NCBI): domain Eukaryota; kingdom Metazoa; phylum Chordata; class Actinopteri; order Anguilliformes; family Anguillidae; genus Anguilla; species Anguilla pacifica. The sequence goes on along the minus strand of CM077289.1, from coordinate 61,754,838 downwards.
AAACCGTGGGTAGGGGCCCAAAATGGGTCGTGTGGGTGCGTGAGGTGGGTCCTGGAATGAGTCTGTAGTCCTGACCACGATGTGACGTGTCAACAGGAGACCTCAATGTTCTTTCAGGGTCTTAATGAACCAATATGCATTTGAATTACATTTATTTTGACTTTTTGCAAATGTGATTTGTTCATTTAAAATTAATCAGAACTTTGCCCACACAGCACACATGACCTCCCCTGACGGCACACAGCTCTGGACTAAGCTAGTATGTGTAATTTCACAAGTCCCTGAAAGGTACAAAATCTCTAAGTTGGGTCCTGATATTAAAAGAGTATTTCCAATTTGGGTTTCCAAAAGGTTTACGAACCAGTGTCTTAAAGGAAACCGTCTCGATGGAAGCGTCTCTCATGTCTCTCAACGACTGGGTGGTGGGAAAAAAAAAGAGACCGATTAAAAGCGTGCGTTGAAACACAAGAGGACGGCCTGTCTCAGACATCTCGCTGGGGTATGTGGCAATGAGCGGCCAGGTTTCAGTCTCTCTTGCATCATATAGTCTTCATCATTAGATGATACTCAAACACTTAGGCTGTAACCGATCCCCCCCCCCCACCCCCAGCAGACAGGCCCGTAGCTCCCCCCCCCCAAGCTTCCCGGGGGCTATTTTAAAGTATGACCTACGTGGTAAACCGATTCGCGCGGGGCGCTAGGCGCTATCCTAACCGAGATGCGCAGCTATACAGCGGGATAGCGACCGCGATCGATAACGCGCTTCTGTAAGGCAATCTAAGAGATGACATCATTCTTTTTTTTTTGTTTTTATTATTAAATTGTTAAAATCGCACCGCGCCCCCCCCCCCCCCCCCATGAAATGATCTCTTCATTTTGTGTTTCCCTACAATAACTAAACAGTAAATAAAAGCAAAAAAGTTTTTTTTTTTTTTAAAACACAACCAAACAAAATCCATTGCAAAAGTAGCCTTCACTGTACACACCATGGAATGCCTTACACCTCAGGTCATTATAAATGCACAGACACATGCAAGTTTTATGTCCCCTTTAAAGACACACTATATTAGGCACGCTGTTAATTAATTTAATTGTCTGTGGCTTTTTTTACCGTTTTATCCTATTTTCTGTATTACTTTGTGTTTGTTTTTTTTTGTTTTTTACGATTGTTGTATATTAGACTTTACTGTAACTTCTGTTTCTTCATTTATACATTGCCTTGTCTTTGAATCGTCGGCTACTCTGTTTTGGGAAAGTGCTGTTTGGCTATTTATTGCATAAAAAGTTATTTTACTAAACTTGCTAAACGAGAGAATTACTTTGTTCTTTAGCGTTTGTAGTGCCCCGCCCTCCTTAGCATTTCTTAAAATCGCACTTGCTCATAGCTGGTTGAATGTGCAATGCCCCGCCCCGCTAGTTTGTGACAGTTGAACTCCCTGAAGACAGGGCCAGTTGTCGGTTCACCTGCTCAAGCTTGTTTTGTGAGGCTGGGCTGGCCACGGCCTGTAAAGTAAGAGCCGACGGGAATTAGAGCCACAATGGCCGCACTGGCCACGGCCATAAAGAGCACGTCGATGGGACTTAGAGCCAGTAAAGTACGAGCCGATGGAAATTAGAGCCAAAATGGCCACACTGGCCACAGTCTGTAAAGTATGAGCCGATGGGATTTAGAGCCACAATGGCCACAGCCTGTAAAGTACAAGCTGATGGGATTTAGAGCCACAATGACCATGGCCTGTAAAGTACGAGCCGGTGGGATTTAGAGCCACAATGGCCATGGCCTGTAAAGTATGAGTCGATGGGATTTAGAGCCACAATGACCATGGCCTGTAAAGTATGAGTCGATGGGATTTAGAGCCACAATGGCCGCACAGGCAGTGTGACTGTCCCTCCTCTCTATATCAAATGTTACATAAAGACTCAATCAGCACCTTCTTGCCGTTCAGCGAAGCGCCAGCGTTAAAATAGAGGCGTAGAAATAGCGTCAGGCCGCGCGGGACCAAGACGGTTTCGGGCCCGAGGGGGGTGGGGGTGTCGGGGGAAACAGTCCCTTTGTTTCACTCAGTTTGTGTCAAGGGTTTTAGCAATGGGAAGGTATTTTCTGTGTTTAACCTTCACTTACACTTTGGCGTTGTGTGTGTGTGTGTTTGTGTGTGCGTGTGTGTGTGAGTGTCCGTGTTTTAGGTTTTTTTTGGGTAGGGACCCAGTGAAAGGATCTCTTTAATCAGATAATTTACCAGGCCCGGTAATTTTATACCCTTTGTGACACAGCAGTTGGCAGGTAGAGGTGGGGGGGGGGGGATTAGCTTAGAACCTCCCGGGACAGTCACAGAGCAGAGGCTGTCTGCTCAGGTCCCTGGGGGGCCACCTGAAAACAGGAAGAGAAGAATGGGGGAGGGGGGGGGGTGTATTTTGCAGTTCTGTGAAAGAATGGGGGGGGGGGGGGCAGGACATGCAGATGGTACCAAAGGCACTCGGCCCGACCCATCACGCACCTGAGGACCTCGCCCCCCCTGTGCCCCCCCCTCCCCAAACGCCACTCCCCAGCTGTTGCACTGCCCACAGCTATGAGCCAATTGTCCAGCTGAAGCCCATCCTGTTTGGGGGGGGGGGGGGGGCGTGTTTCCGGAAGAGCGAGTGACAGAACGGGGGGCGAGACACACAATGTAAAGGGCTCAGCCTTCCTCCTCTCTCCCTCCTCCTCCTCCTCATCCTCCCCCCACCTCACTCATAGACCAGGGAGAAAAATAAGAAAAAAGAAAAAAAAAAAAAAAATCTTTCTTTATGAAAGCATTGTGTCTCTCCTTCCTTTCATGCCTGCCCAGTGCTGCTCACCTGGTCTACACTGGAACACCCTTAAGAGGCTGGAAGCCCATTCAAAACCCTGCAGTCACCCCAGGCTGCTTCTGCAAAGGTATAGAAAGGGGGGGGGGGCAGTGGTGATGGTGGAGGGGAGGGGGTGGAGTGGGGGGGAGGGGGCACTAGAATTGTGAATGTGTCTGAGTGTTCCTTTTTTTTTTTTCTTTTTTTTTTTTTAAATCGAGCCAAAGCCGGGTCGCGCCATTCAAAAGGCCGGCCTGCCTGCCAGCCCGAAAGAGAGCGGGGTCCTGGGGGACGGGGCGGATCGGCTTACTCCCCCGAAAACGGGAGAGGAGCACACAAAAGGGCCCGGGCCCCGCCAGGTACCGCGAAAGGGCCGAGGAGGGGCCTCCGATGGCCGAGCGAGGGGTAACCGTAGAGGACTTGAAAGTGAACATTAACGAGAATGAAAGGGAGGAAAGGCTTTCATAAACGGGACAGGAAGGCCAGTCGAGGAAAACTGCCACTTGTCATGCATAAAACAAAGCCCTTATCATGTGATGTACTGCAGCGCATACTCAGTGTGTGTGTGTGTGTGTGTGTGTGTGTGTGTGTGTGCGCGTACACATTTTATAAATACATGCATATTAATAAAATGGTCTAATTTATGGTGATTTCATATAATTATATTTCGCAGATTAACTGAATTTTATATCATGTGCTCCAATATCCTGATCCTCCATATCCTCCAATAGTGTGACATCAAGTGCATGAGCAGTATAGTACGTACAAGGCAAAGTACTGTCTACCAATCAGTCACCATATCTGGGCTACATCCATGGCTTTTACTTCCAATCATTCAATCCTACACTGCTAGCACTTCTATTACATTACTAATAACAGTAAAAATAATAATTTCACACATAAATACTTCATCTGTAAGCTTGTAAGTAAATTGTAATTTGAAGTGTACACAGCAGTGTTTCCTGTGCTGTGTGAGTGGTCTCAGGGATGGCTTGTGCCCGTCGTTGCTCTAACAGTGTGCCTGTGTGTTCATATGAGAACGGCACACGGACCGTACAGCCGAACCAGAGCAGCTCAGAGGGAACCGCAACACAACATGGCTCCGTCAGGCAAAGCCTCGCCTGAAGAGGGCGATAACTTCTCTCTCTCACTCCCCTCCCCTCTCCATCTCTCACTTTCACTCTCTCTCGCTTTCTCTCTCCCTCTTGCTCTTTCTGTCTCTCTCCCCATCTCTCACTTGTCTCGCCCGCTCTCTCTCTCTCTCTTCGTCTCTCACTTTCTGTCTTTCTGACATTCAATGCATCTCTCTCTCACTCCATCTGTGTCTCTCTCACTTTCGCTCTCTATCGCTCACTCCTCTCTCCCTCTCTGTCCCTCTCTTATTTTCTCTCTCTTGTTTGTTCGGTCTCTGTCTCACTCCATCTCTCCCTCTCTCTCTCATACACCCACTCTCTCTCTCTCTTTATGATACACTTTCTCCTCTCTCTCTCTCTCTCTCTCTCTCTCATTCTCTCCCTCCCCCCGCCCCCCCCCCTCCCCCCCGGGCGGATGAAACCGGAGAGTTTCTGGCGGGCGAAGCCGCAGGCCGCCCCCGTCATCAGTCAGGGCCCCCAGCGGGCGCTGAGGCAGCCATATTTAATCAGAAAACAGTAAAACACACTCCCCCCTGGCTCCGCTCCGAGGCCCTACTGCAATTTATTATTCTTTGTCTCTTCCCCCCCCCCCGCCCCCCACCCCTCGCGCATTCAGACAAGCGGTATTGATTAATGCCATCATCCTCCGCACACAGGAGAGCTCTGTTTTTCAGGCGCAAGGCGACACCCCCTCCCCCTTGCGGTGGAGAGGAGTCCTGTTGGGGGGTGGGGGGGATATGAGAGTCCTTGGACATCATGCCCCCGCTCCAGCCCTTTTTTTTTGGGGGGGGGGGGGGGGGGTGGGTGGGTAGTAATTAGGCCACATCTCCTCACTCAGCATAAGGCTCTTTTTAGAGCACCCCGCATTTCCACACCATGTTTTAAAGAGGTGTCTGGAAAACTTTGGCCCTGACCTTCCCAGAGAATGGCCAGGTTGGAGTGGGGGGTGGGGGGTGGGGGGCGGGGGGGGGGGGGGGGGGGCTTGGGGTAACGGGTCGGCTGGGGCGGGGGTTTGGCTGGCTGACCAGCCTGGCCTTGCCGTTAGCTCTTTAATGCCCGCCGGTAAGTTTGTGAGTGCGTTGGTCGTCAGGACACGATGTATTTTAAAGCTCTGATTGCGAGGTTTCTACATGCTGGTTGTCGGAACGCTTGGTGTATCTGAAAGCTTAGATTTTATGCGTTGTCTAGGTGTTGGTCATTGTGTTCTTGTTTTTCCCAAACCACTGTCAGTAAATCTAGGTTTTTAACAACTGCTTTAAGCTTATTCAGAACCATTTAAAAAAACTGTTTGGAGTTTAGTCTGTTCATAGCCACATTCAGTTTACTGAAACTTCTGTTCAGTTTGTGGGTGGGGCCTGAGGGGACCGTGCCCTTTGACCCCGGCCTACACCCCCAGCAGTGCCACCGGGGGAAGATGGCTGCCGTGGCGGATGTGGCTGCCGTGGCGGATGTGGCGGTGCGCTCCGCTGAGGCTGCTGGCCGCGGGCCTTTGTGCGGCGGTATTTGGGCGCTGCATTATTAAGCGCTCCCGGTGCATTATTAATGCGCCGCGGCTTTAACCGGCCCGCGGGTGAGCTGCCACCGTCGCGCTGAGCGCTCCGCCCGTCCCGCGTCTCTCACGGCGACGGGCCCGAACACAACACAGCTCCGTTTGGACAGCAGCGTCATGTGACCCGGGGGAGAGAGAGGGAGGGAGACAGGGGGGAGAGAGGGAGAGACGGGGAGAGAGAGGGAGAGACAGAGGGGGAGAGAGAGAGAGAGAGAGGGAGTGAGAGAAAGAGGCAGACAGAGAGAGACAGGGAGAGAGAGGGAGAGACAGAGGGGGAGAGAGAGAGAGAGAGAAAAAGAGGGAGAAAGGGAGACAGACTGAGAAACTGAGAGACCATTCTGTCTGCTTCTCATAACCTACCACTGACCTATCATGCCCCATGTAGACCCACATACAAAGTAGTTTAATAACCTCAAAAGGTAAAATTCTACATAAAATAGTTATCATTAGCTGTGGCTGCCTATTTATTATTAGTACAAACCTTTGTTTTTCTGTGATGCATTTAAATCACTGAGCTTATGTTCAGAGGGGTTGCTAGTTCAAACCCTTGTTGGGGCATTGGTGCTCTACCTTTAAACACTTTATATAACCTGAATTCCTGCAGTCAGATGGCAGTATTGTATAAACCGTATTGTAGGAGCCTGTATGACTGCAGTCATGCATGTTTTCCCAGCCAAGAGCTTAGGCAAAGCAGAGGTAATGTAACGTGGGCAGAAAAATATAGCCTTCTAACTTCATAATGTCTGTTTTCATTGTTGCTTCAGTGGATACGCACACGCATGCACAGTCTTTCTCACACGCACACGCGCACGCGCACACACGCACGCTCTCTCTCTCTCACATACACACACTCACTCTCTCACACACACAGACATACAGACACAGACACACACACACTTTCTCTCTCTCTCACATACACACACTCACACTCTGTCACACACAGACATACAGACACAGACACACACACACTCTTTCTCTCTCTCTCTCACACACACACAAAAACACAAGTGTTTAATTACAGCCGCTTCTTGATCTCGTTACGGAGTGAGCATGTCATGATGAGAAATTAAACGCCCGAATATTAATCACATGCAGCTGCACAATTCAATTATTTCACCCCAAAGCAAAGCGTCTAAATCACAGGTTTAAAACAGCATGACCGCTGTCCTTCACCAGAAACACTCCCCCTGTCCTCTTTAAATGAGACCTCTTTGTTTTAAAATTATCATTAAATGCCCCCCCCCACTCCAGTCGCTCTGCAATTCACACCACCACATCTGACCACGCCCACGCCCTCGTCCAGGCCCGTTGCCGTGGGTAACCGCGCTTTCCTGCGATTTGAGAAGGTTCTGGATGATGAATCGGGACTACCTTGGGTCAAGGCCGGCAGAGTCCATGGAGCTTCCTGGTCCCGGATGATTTCGGGGCGGGGGGATGGGGGGATGGGGCAGTAAACATAACAGAGGAACCATCGCGACATGGGACATAAATCGCCTTCCCCCTCCCAAACCCCCACCCCTCCCTCCCTCCTTTTGTCTGCTAGCGCCCATGAGGACTGTCATCTCTCATTATTTTTAGGACATCTTTTCCCTTCAAACAAAAGCTGCTTCCCCCGCAGCCATCCATTCTCCTGCGTAATTGAGGGTGTATGATTACCTCTGGAAAAATGTCCTTTAAAGGTCTGCTCCATTAGCAAAAAAAAAAAAGAAAGAGGGAAAAAAAAATAACTCTCTCGCCAGCATAATACATGTCTGCTGCCACTCTGTCCAGTTTTATGTGTTTTAACCCTTCAAGGTGCAAGTTCAGATATATGATCTGAATGTTCTTACCTGAGCATTCTAATGCTGATGTCACAATCACTGCTGGTAACTGAAAGCAATGGCGTTCTAGAACATCGACTTAGAATTTTGACATTCTAAAAAACCTACTCCTCAAGTGGGTCCCATCCTGGGCTTGACATTCTTTGAACCAAATTAAAATTAACTTTTGAATTTCTTTGGAGATCTTTTTTTCCCGATAACTTAGCAACATAGATCCTGCACACGTTTGTTCACAGATGTATGATTAAGGTAGGATTTAACATTACGCGTTTCATCCACTATGGCCTATATTCAAACAACTCTTGTCCTTAACCTTGATTGCAAACAACTCTCAGACACAATTTGGCAATTCCATTTTGGTGAATTACTGGACACGCCAAACTGTGTCTGTGAATAATAAAGGTAACACTTGCATTTAATTGTTGAAGTTAAGGACACATGTTGATTGAATCCAGACGTGAGTCTCCTCAGACTCAGATCACATGCTCTGAAAGTCCCTGAATCTCATCATGCAGACACACACACACACACACACACACACACACAAATGCAATCATGCCTTTTTTTATTCTCCCTGGAGGAATGACTGCGAGTGACCCGTGGGCTGCCAGCGATCTCTCCCCCTAACAAGGCATCTTTGAGCCCGTCCAGCTGAGTAGCGTAGCGCTTTAATTAGGCAGCAGGCCCGGCCCGGCCCGGCCTGACCCCGCTCCCTAGGTGGCCAGAGCTTTCTGACTGGTCGCCTCCCCTCCACAGAGAGACGGTACCCCTCCGCCAAAGCCCCGGGTTTTAGGGAGAACGCAAGGGGACGCGGGCCTCAAAAGAGCAGCCGCCTGGATTACCTGTGACCTTTCCCATGGGCCCAGGTAGAGCCCAGGTAGAGCCCAGGTAGAGCTCACTCTCTCTCTCTCTCTCTCTCTCTCTCTCTATCCTGCTGGAGGAGGATAAAGAAATTAGCATTTTATTCTTCCAGTGGGTGCTTCGCTGGAATGCGTCAGCCTGGCAGGTCTGGGAGCCTAGAGAGATGAATCCTTCCAGGGGGGGCACGGGCAGGGGGGGCAGGGGGGGTAGGGGGGGGTGACAGGCATGGCTAAACCCTCACAGAGAAACCCAATCAGGAAATCAGATGCTTTTCCAGACTCAGTCCGCCGTGATTGTCCCGCTTGGGGACCTGGATTAAAACACGAGCCCCACAGGAGAGAGGATCTGAACAGAGGCACTGAGACCGCAGTGACCCTGCGCCAGCAAAGCTGCTCTACCCAAACGCTGTTACTGCCATATTATTATTATTATTATTATTATTACTACTACTACTACTACTACTACAGGCATTTAGCACATGCTCTTATCTTACACAACATTTTAAAGAGCATTTACACACTATCCATTTATACAGCTGGATATATACTGAAGCAATGCAGGTCAAGTACCTTGCTCAAGTGTACAGCGGCAGTGTCCTACCTGGGAATCGAACCCGCAACCTTTAGGTTCCAAGCCCAGGCCCTTACCCATTATACTACACTATCGCTCAAATGTGAACCAATCGGGCATCCGTCTGCATCTTTCTGTTCATTGTCCTTTTTTATTTATCCTTTATTCGCCCGTAAATTTGCACCGAAATCTCTTTTTGAAAACAGTTGATAGACAAAGCTCTCTGCAATGCAATAAAATATAACAATGCATTGCATACTTGGATATCGTTGGACGTCATTCAAAATTGGAGCAGTTGCTTCAGTGTGCCATAAGCGTGTTAGCATCCATTATGAGCCCCCTTCCTTTCTGTCTAACAGCAGTCTGGTGCTGCACAGATCTGCCTGCCCTTGGTTAATTGCAGCTGACACACAGACTACAGTGTGTGCAGAAACAATTACCCTTGACTGATTGCACGAAGGTCAACTTTAAACAGCCCCTGAAGTGAACGTTCTGCTCCCTGCACTCCTCAACAATCAAGACATTTTGGCAGAGAAGATTATTACTTTTTTATACTCCGAAGAATACTAGATTTCAGTTGTTTTTCCGATTTCATTATTTTGTGAAATGGTTGTTTTGCATCAAAGAAACAGTCCAATCATTCCGGGAAACGTATTTGTTATTTCCTGGTTACGCAGCTGGAGTTGACTGTATGAAGCAGTTCATACAGCAATTGGCCCCCAGCTCAGTCATGTGACTGCGGACTGAGTACGGGCGTTTGATATTAGCACAGAAGGCACCGTCTACCTTGTGAAAATACCCAAAAAAAGTCATTGTTCCTTAACCTCTATTTTCACAAACCTGTTCTGCATAGTGTAAACATTTTGGTTATATGAAAACCAGTGTGATTATGTAATTGTGGGGAGGTGCCTGGTTTGAGTGAGGAGCTTAGACTGTGGTTCGTTTCTGAAGCTTGCTTCCTGGTCTTGCTGAGAGACGTTGCTCTGGAGCACCAGAGCGGCTGGCTCCAGTACAGGCCTTTCAGCCACCCATTCCAGCGCAAGTCAACGGCACCAATCTGCTCAAAGGCTGGCTGTCTACGGTGGGGAAACAGGGCAGTAGGGTAGCATAACGGTTAGCAAGGTTGCAGGTTTGATTCCCAGGTGAGACAGTGCCACTGTGTTATAGCCAGAGTACAGTGCTCTGGGTAAGAACATCTGCTCAATGTCTACATTTTTACTTTTTTAATATGTTTTTTTAAATACTTGGAGCTCGCAGCTGTCCACGGTGTCTTAGACTGGCAGTAATTGGAAGCCTGCACACTGTTGGCACGGGAACGGTGAGTGTTCGCCGGGGGAAAGTGCAGCTCGTGGTTTGCAAACTCAAAAATGCTAATTTCTGTATCTGGATGTAATTCTGATGTAATAAATTGTGACACGCCAAGTATGCGGTGCGGTTCAGAATGGCTTTAGGCCTTAGGCTTCGCGAGCTCAAAAAGGAGAGGAAAGCCAGAGAAAGCAACTTGGAAAGACTGTAAAGTCCCCGTGCGAACAAAATCACACCATTTTAAAATAATTACTGTATACATCTCATGCATCTGTGCATAAACACAATTTTTTTTTTTTAAAGTTAAAATTTTGGATTTTCTCAGAATCACAGCATTTATATCATTGCTCATGAGGGTCTCATTTTCTTCACAATGAGACTCATCAAAACTCGATTCCAGCGAAGTAATTCCTCTCCAGCAACACTCTACGATATCGACATCTCTAATTATTTGGGTTATGAATGCACCGTAGTGTAATGGTTAGGAGCTGGGTTTGTAATGCAGAAGTCGTACTGCAGGTTCTGAATCACAGCTGCTGTGGGGTTGCTGTTTTACCTTTGAGCAAGGAGCTCAACCTCAACTCTTTTAGTAAACAACCTTTAGCTTCCCAGATAGCGAGCGACTTTGGGCCAGATCTGTGCCAAGTCCGTCCTGGCAGTGCTGACGTTTTGGCCAGAATCAGCCCACATCCGGCCTGGCGCTGCTTGCTACTGAGTTTAGTGAATATACAGCGGTGTAAATGGGCCGTGTGTATAAATTTAATCTGAGTAAGTCGTTCGAGACCAAAGCGTCTATCAAACAATGAAATGTAATGCCTCCCACGATTTCTCTGTGCATGAGTTCAGCTATGTCTTTATCGCTGCTCGAGATTGCATCTGAATGTCTTAGACCATTCAGCGCAGTGGATGGCAGGCAGTAATGAAAAAGGCCAAGCCGCTGCAGAACCGATTAGCCACTTGTGTCTTTAGTTCAGTAACAGGAAGTGATGTAAGGCTATCTTGTCTGGCACTTTTTTTTTTTGAGGGCCTGGATACCGGGGGGGGGGGGGGGGGGGGGGGGGGGGGGGGGGGAGGGGTGGGGGGGGGGGGCAAACACATCGAGTGACCTTGAGAAATATTTAATGTGACATCTCCATGCACCGGCCCAAGTGAAGAAATCCATAAATTACAGAGTGGTTAATACAGGGAGCTCCCGGGGGCCTGGGGGGGCGAGTCGGATTACCAATAGAGCGGATGCATTACCTGCAAAGAGCCTCAAACATGAGACATCTGCCCAGAGAGAGAAAAAACAACCCCCCCCCCCCAAAAAAAATAACTATTATTATTATTCAGAAGCAAACAGGCGCTGTTTTCAGAGGCTGCCGTTCCGCTCTCCGGCGCCCCCTTGAGACCAGGTCCCGCAACTGACGGAGCGGTTTTGCTCAGCGATTCAGGCGGACGGCCGTTCGTTCCGTCAGTCAACCCGGTCAGGCCGGCGAACCGAAAAGGAGGACACTACCGTCCTCTTCCTCCGATTGCGGACACTACGGTCCGCTTCCTACGGGCCTCAGCGCACGTCACGGGTTTTTAAGGAGACAAAGTTCTGGGCGATGCATTAATGAGTTCCGAGTTCTTTAAATACTGAATGCAGTGAGACCGCGATCACACAGACGCACACTCACGCCACACAAAGGAAACCCGACCCCCCCCCCACAACCCCCACCCCCACCCCCCCCCGCTCGTCGGCTGATTAAAAAATCATCACCTCTCCGCGGCGATGACCTCCAGCCACCGAGAGGACGCAGATTGGCGGCTGCCAATCACGTCACGTTTACACAACAAACCCTGACACGTCGCCGGGGCAAAGCCATCCCTTTAAGTGGCGGGCCCGGGCCCGGGCCACTCCTTAAACTCTCCTGAACCCCGTTAACCAGACGAAGGCATTATCCGCAACCCGACACCTTCTATTGATTATCTTCAGCAGGGCTCTGTGTGTGTGTGTGTGTGTCTGTGCGGGGGGGGAGTTAAAATAGTGAAGAATTGCATTAAGCGTTAATTTATTGGACCGTGGGGTCATCGGCCAGCACCCTTAAACTCGCCTCTGTGTGGAAACAGAGGAGGAAGGAGCCCAGCTGGTGGGCTGCAATGCTTTTTTAAAGGACATCCTTAAGGTCCTATCAGCTCAACATCTTAATACACAGACAGAGAGTGAGCTAGTTAGCCTGGGAGCGCTGCTGCTAAGTGCTGCTCGTCCAGAAACCTGTCAGCTACAGCTGTGGCTGCCGGTCGCCATTATCGCTCAGGGAAGGTTGTGTGCTGTGTGCTGAGGTCAGGGATGATTGTGCATTTGCAACTGAAAAAACGGCACCAGCACTGTACCTGTACGCACACAATTATGCAAGTTTCTCTGAGCATCTGCTACATGCCAAAATATGCTGTATATAATAACTAAGCGGGTCAGAATTTCACTTTAATACATTATTATGAACATCGTAAACTGACCTCAAAAAGAATGATGATTCTAATTCTATTGACCCCACTCACTTTATATAATCCAGCTGTATAACAGAAATTCTTCTTTGTCTCCTCTTTTTAAGGCAGAAACTCACGCTAACCGTAGGTGGCTTCTGCACATTCCTCGGCAAAGACGAAAACCAGTTGTTCGCCCAAAAGAGAGATGAACCGAACCGAACCGAACCGAACCTGTCCCCTTAGCTGCTAATTTGACGGCTGGTAGAGAAACGGCCGTGGTGTCGATATCACGCACGGGAGCACAGCTTCAGTCAGGGCCCCCTGTTTCCCTCAGCAGGCTGAAGCAGAGCCAGAGCTGATCTGCGAAGCACATGTTTTATGGGCTGAGTAGCCGAGTGGGATAACGTCACTTGCTTATTCGCACCCATGTACCTCGATGCTGAGAAAGCCAAACAAAATGTATGAGAGAGAAAAATAATAAATATTCTTATTATCAGTCCAACTCCTAATGCATCGCATCTGGATAATCATACTTTTTTTCGCTGATTTCCTTTACTGGCAGAAATGTAGCATTTGAACATAAAAATATGTTTTTGTCATTCATCAGACAATTTCAACTTTAAATTAAATACAAGAGGTTGTTTTTAAATCTAGTCGAGTTAAGCACTAAGAGAGTTTCATAACACAATTAATATTTGAGCTGAGTTGAGGCAGAGTAAAAATGAGGTGATTAAGTTAATAACAGTACGCATCACCCTTATATTAAATCATACCATTAGTCTTTTAATCAGTTTCAGTATTCAATTTCAAAGTTCATGTGGGAAGTTAAACTTATTTGAAGGAACGGTTTCAAATTATTTAAAAATATTCAGGGCCCATAATCGGAATTCTCTCAGTCCATCTGGATTAATAGCAATGTTATGGTACAAATTAATTTTTGCTTAACTTCCAAATACTTCAATAATCATCCAGTCTGTTTCTATTTCAGTCCATTGCTATGGCGGTTTTGCTTCTAACCTAAAATGAAAGCATTTGTCACACGTGACTCCCAAAAATCCAAAAGCAGCAATGCAAATGTACACCCTGGAGTAGGTCTCACCAATTAAGTCTCACCAATTAAAGAGCATTAATCAGAAATACTCGGCGGTCAAATCGTTGCTGTAAACGGGGGTATTTACGCGGTGCGCCACACAGAGGAGGAGGAAAGGGGGGAAAAGGAGACGGGGGAGGGGGCTTCTGATTGCTTCTAAACGCGGGACGTTTCCTAAAGCACGCCAATTTTCGGGCTTCTGCGCTGATTAGAGGTGAGCTCGTGCGCGAGTGGACGGGGGGGACAGGGGGTGGGGGGGTGGGGGGATGGCTTTTCCCGAAGCGTTGCTTGCTTTCCAGACTCCTGTGAGGTCCGCGGATGACAAAGTCAATTGCGACGCGTCAGCCCTTACACAGAGCAGGCCTGGGGAGGGTGGGGGGAACCGAGCGCTCATCAGGGCCCCCCCCGCCCCCCCCCAAGATGAGAGACGTTCGAGATGAGGCGCTTTCAAAAAAAAAAAAAAAAGAAAACCTTAACATCACGCACAATCTACCAAACCCAAACAGACAGAGCTGAATACATGGAGTTTACATTAGATAAATGTGGCGGTTGGGTAGGGGGGAGGAAGAGGAGGTGGGGGGGGGGGGGGGACACACATGGAATTTCGGCCGAGAAAAACACGCTGACTCCTGCGTTCTCGCAAAAAAAAAAAAAAAAAAAAACGCCGTGAGTCGGGGGGAAAAAAAGCGTGCGCCAAGCACTTGCTCTGCGCTGGATCGAAAGTTTAATCGCGGGACGCGAGGTTTCTCCGAAGGTCCGCGGGCCGTGTCTGGCCCGGGCGAGCACGCGAGCGAGGGGGACCTGTGTCAGAGGGGGAGAGGGGGTCTGTCGATTTCGGAGGGGGTTGAAGCGGGGCTCTCGAAACCAGCCTAATTAGATTTGATAGAGCGCAGCAGAAGAGAGGACAGATGGCCTTCTGGGGGGCTACGCTGCGTTATGGCTAACGTCTCCCCTCCACACGTCTACCAAATCCGCCATTACCATATCTCACCACAATGTCCTTCACTCTGAACTCGCTTCCTGTTTCGCACTCTTTAAATTTTATACTCATTTTTTCATACCATTTCAATGGTTACCAAAGCTAGATTATGGGGGGAAAGACTTATAAAATAAAAATAATAATTATACTCATGCCAAAGGCACCACATGTTTAAGAGTCTGTTCCAGACCAATGTGTCTTCACACAAAGAGTAAATGCTTTAATTGTCCCGTTCCCCTCTGAAAATTAGTGTTCGTTTGTGGGCAATTAACAGCGAATCATTGGCTGACCAGTCGTGTCAAACACCAGCGAGCACAGATGCATGCAATCAATGCAGCTGATCCAGGATCAGTGGAAACGCTTTACCTGTGTCCACCTGGGCACTGAGAAAGGGACTAGGAGGATCAGTGGGGAGGACAGAGAGAGCCACCTGGATTTACACCTGCTCTGCTCACATCAAACGTACATCTTCCCAATGCCTGAACCATCAACGTCCATCAGTTCAGGACGCCCTTTGTTTCATCCACTCCTGGCAGGGGTGGCAAGCTTAAACCCTGAATTTAATCATTAATCCCTTTCAAGGTGTGAGATCACAAATACGTGATTAGAATGTTCTTGACTCAACATTCTAAAGCTGATCTAACAGCTCACCACTGGTTACTGAAAGCAATGGAGTTCCAGAACAATGGAGTTCTAGAACAAACAGTAACTTAAAACAAGCCAATATTTTCTATTTGGGGGAAAAAAAGAAAAGATTTTACGTCTCATTACAAGACTAAAAAACTTGTTAAGACAGACTTTATTTTTCCAGCGCAGTCAGAGTAAATCTCATCTGTTCTTCTTGCTCATATTAATTACAGCCCCCTCTCTCTCTCTCTGATAGCGCTTCGTATTTTACGCTCTGGACGTCCGTGCGTCGCTGCTGGTACCGGGAGCACATAAATCAGGCTGGAATTACTCCTGGACCAGGAGGCGCGGCCAGGAGGATGTTAGTCTGAGCAGACCCGCGATGCTCCAGTGGCTGAACTCCTCCAGCGTTACGGTGTGGGAGAGACACCACGGTCTGTGGGTGCCCGTTAATAGCAGCGCTCTTAAATAAAAATGACTAACGGTTTAAGTTTAAGTGCCTTGTTTCTTCATGCTTTACGCGGTTGCAAATTTGCCCCGTTCCCACGTGCAATGAATCTTGCACACAGTCCTATCTTGTAATGTCATTATGCATGAATGGCTTTGGCAAGGACCAACACAGAGTGCGCGTTGGCTTATGTTCCTCTTCATAAAGCGTATACGAAGAATTATACTAAGTATACTAAGAAATCCGTTTGTGTTCAGTGTTTTTTACGTATTTATTCCCCTGTGTGTCCCTCTGTGACCCAGAAGACTCAGCCGTCTTTTAAAGATGAAATCATTTCAAATCTTTTCTCCCCACATTGCCTCACCAGTTTCTGTTATGTTTGAGATTTACTTTAATTCCCAGAGGAGATCCTCCACTGTGAAGAGGTGTGTGACAGTATAAGGTATAAAAATAAAGACTGATCAACTGATCAGAAACGTATTGGCTTCTGTTGATGTGTGTTTTGTCATTACTTCACGAACAGTGATTCCGAAGAGAGGAGGTTGTCAGGGTTTAGAATATTTTGAAACTGTAAATGACTCATCTGTGGACTTGCCATATGCCTAAAGCAAGAGCTTTCCTACATTAAGTATAATAAAAATATTGATGTGGACATACAAAAATGCATGCAAGCACTATGTCATAGGGAAGTGATCTGTTCTAATTTGATAAAGAGCAATATAAAAAATATAAAAAATAAGAACCTCCCAACAGATCATCAACAAACAATGAAACAGCGGGAGTAGGCTAAGCATGACACTGTGTACCCAGACCAGACCAGACCACACGAGCCAAAACCATCAGAAGCACGAGAGTGGCACTGTGTACCCAGACCAGACCAGACGAGCTGAATCCATCAGAAGCGCGAGAGTGGCACTGTGTACCCAGACCAGACCAGATGAGCCGAATCCGTCAGAAGCGCGAGAGTGGCACTGTGTACTCAGACCAGACCAGACGAGCCGAATCCATCACAAGCAGGAGTGTGGCACTGTGTGTACCCAGACCAGACCAGACGAGCCGAATCCATCACAAGCAGGAGTGTGGCACTGTGTGTACCCAGACCAGACCAGACGAGCCGAATCCATCAGAAGCGCGAGCGTGGCACTGTGTACCCAGATCAGACCAGACGAGCCGAATCCGTCACAAACGCGAGAGTGGCACTGTGTACCCAGACCAGACCAGACGAGCCGAATCCATCCGAGGCACGAGCGTGCCACTCTCTCGCCGCTGAGCGCCGGTGTGTGCACACGTGCGCACTTTTCGGCGTGCGATTAGTTTTCCTTCCCAGACTTCGGCCTTCGGGCGTTTATCGAGCGCATACTGCCGGCGAACCGCAAGACTGCGGCGGCTTTGAGCGCCCGAGCTCTGGATTCTGTCTCTGAGTCCGCGGCTCAAACATTTTTGGCCACACGCGCCGTTTTCTGGGCCCCCATTTTCCTGGAAGATCACTCTCTCTCTCTTTCCCTGCCCTGCGCTCATTCCCAACGCCGGGAATTTTGGAAGCCGGGGGGGCGGGGGGGTGGGGGGGCTTTGTGAAATCCATCTGTTTGTTTTGATGTTCGGGGAACCGGAGAAAATGAAAATGAAAATGTTTATGTGTCTTTTAAACATCTCCGCAAACGTGTTGCTTTTACTCCCTGTTAAGCTCGGCAACACTTAAAAAAAAAAAGTCATAATTCAAAATAAATATGAATATGGTCTGAATCACCACATTTAAAATAAGTAGGATGCCAAGTTGCTGAATAAAATAAAACACACACAATACTGACTAGGTTTAATATATTTTATTACTGGATTCAAGAAGAAATATGTGAATTTGATTATATTTGTTCAATTTAACAATGCCTTCAATTCATTTTTGAATGACAAAGATAGTCAGGGCATAAACACATAAGATGTGAAACTACATAGTCCTCCCTTGTTTTCTTTGATATGAAGCTCTATGTGGGCACAGTGTCGGTTATTATCAAGGACATTTTGCCCAAATCCCAAAATAATAGGAAACAATGCAATTTGTTGATTGCCAGGAAATTTAACTGGGGCAATCACTCTTGCCAGATTTGATTAAAATGCTGTAGCTGGAAAAAAGGGGTGGGGGTGGGAGGGGTGGGGGGGTATTCAAACCGGAGTTCTCCACTTTGAAGAACTCCAGACCACAAGTCCAAAAATTAACATGGAAAAGGGAACAAGTTAACAGATAGCAGATGGGCAGCCCCACAAGTCCAAGGGTGTTCTGTTTTGGAGAGGTAGTCTACTGCACCCCCCACCCCCCACCCCCCACCACCACCACCCAGGCCCCCCCCAACCCCCCAAAACCCTGCAATCAACTGGTGCTGAAAAGGGCCTGGGGAAAAACCTCCAACACACTGCAATCTTCTCAGTCAGCTGGACAGAGCCTGACGCCCTGACGCACGTCAACGGGCTGTCCGTACTTCAGAGGGGGGGGGGAAAGAAACAACAGATATTGCAAAACAGATCTTCCCGGCCCGGAAAATCGTATTCCAGGGCTAACAAACGTCGCGCGGCTAACGGTGTTCCATGTTTGGGCATCAGACGCACAGCAAAATAAATTTAGAGGCGCTGCCCCCCTCACCCACTTGGCACCCGGGGGGGGGGGGGTGTAGGCCATTTGTTTTGTGTATTTTTATTCTTCTGTGTCTTAGGAGACCCGCCCCGAACAGGGGGGCTCACGAAATGACCTCATCGATCCCCGTTCTGCCTGGGCGAGTCCAGACAGCTCTGACTCAGGGCCTGTGCCACTCTGGTACAGTGGGCGCGGGGCTGTTGCTAAGGGAACAGCAGGCACAGGGCTGTTGCTAAGGGAACAGCGGGCGTGGGGCTGTTGCTAAGCAAACAGCGGGCGTGGGGCTGTTGCTAAGCGTGCTGCTCTGATGCAACAGGCACGGGGCTGGACCCATTGTGAATTTTGTGATGCGAATTTTAAACAGCAGAAGAGCCGATTCAGATTTCCTACCACACTGACAGCTGTACATCAAAACGTTTTTTTTTGACACTCTCTTGAATCGTGTCTGTGTCTGCAGAATCATGTCTGTCAACATTTGAACATTTCAGAAACACTTCGCATGGCCTTCCGACAGCATTGGGTACAGCCAACGTGTGCGCTTATCGGAGACACTAGTTTTTTTTGTTTTTTTTTAAACATGGCAGACAGGATAGCGGGACAGGGGAACTGGGGCGACTCGCGGTACGCGGTACGCGAACTCGTTTCCAGCCCCATCGGATCTGATAATCAGAGAGGAGCGGAACGCCGTGCGCTCCGAACATTCTTCCGCGCGGTAACGTTCTGATCGCCTCGGCCAAAGCAAACAGCGGAGCGGGACTGCGGGTAATTAACCGGACCGGCTGGGCTGGGAAGCGCTCGCGGCGCACAGAGCGCTAATGGTTTAGCGTCGGGCTGCCCTCCAGACATGTGTTTTTAAAAAGCGGGCGGGCCAGACGCACGCAGGTCAAAAACCACACTGGACCCCATTTTTTCCAGAATCCTGAATAATGTAACTTATTTTTCATGATGTTTTTTTTCATTTATTAATTATCCTGCCTGCCAAGAGAAACTGAAAATATGAAGTAAGAATTTATAAAAAAAAGGGCAATTTGTTTTTGCTTTGATATTTCAGGCTAAAAGTTAAAAGCAAAGCACCCCAGTGATTATTACATGCATAATTACAGAGCCATATCTTTGTCAGTTATTTAACCAGATATTTAACTGCAGATCCAGTGGTATGTTGTCAGATATTGAGAGGGAATGAATCATAATTATTAGTTTGACGGACATCTTTATTCAGGTCTGTGTTTTAACGTATTAGTCCTTCACACGGCTGGCTGTTTACTGAGGCAGTGAAGGCTAAGTACCTTACTTAAGGGTAGGAATACAATGTGGAGAGCTCTTAAAGAGCCCCAAAAAGGCCGATGCTCGTTAACTCCACCAGCCGTTTGGAAGGAGTGCGTTTCCATACGCTGACAGGCGCTGCTGTTTCCCTCCTGTTACTCTCTCCAGGAGAAAGCGCAGCACTGACTTTTTTTAACGGTTCGAATGCAGCTTTCCTGGGTCAGCGAGTGTTATTATTCTCCCTCTTTTACCCGTCCGTCTTGCTCTGTAGCCGGAGCGTCGCGGCAAGGGAAGGAAAGCCAGGCGAGTGGCGTGGAGAGAAGATAAATGGCGTCCACTCTCCACACACAGCATCTCCTCAGACAGCAGGGCCGGCGTTTCCAAAAAAAAAAAAACACACGAGCACAACGCAGACCCCCCCCCCCTCCGCCTTTCAAGTCCGTACCCTCAGAAACCCTGCCAAAAAATAAGGGGGGGGGGGGGTGACATGTCCCTGGGGCGGAAGACTGAGTTCCCGTCAGGTGTGGTTCGCATTCCACAGTCACTTTTTTTTTTTGGGGGGGGGGGGGGGGTGGGTGTCGTGGGTGTCTGAGGGTTAGTACTGAGGGTTTGATTTTTTTTGTTTTTTGGGAAGTGGGGGGGCCGGGGGGGGTTCTGACATCAGGCAGATACTGATTTCTCACGTCTTTATCACAGAGCCGGTCTCATCCTCGTTTTGGCCTGGGATCACAATGACCCACCCCCCCCCCCCCCTCTTTTTTTTCCCCTTAGCCGCAGCAGAAAGTGATTGATTTCCTCCCCGGGAGGGACAGGGGGCTTGCCAGCGGTCATTACGGGAGGGGGGTGGGGGGCGAAGAGACGGGTGTTTATGAGCACCCCCCCCCCAATCTTTACACCTGTACCCCTGAACAGCAGCTGAAACACTATCCCATCCCCACAGGCCTCCCATTCAAACTACCTCCATACAGAGGCATGGCGGCCAGAATTCCTACACATCCCATTGGAAACAGCCATGCAGCACACAGGTTAAAAAAAAACTGGTGTAGTGATGAACTGCCAGTCATTGCTGTTTTTATTTATTTATGCATACAAAGGAAAAAAGTTCATAACCGAAAGAGGTACTGCAGATGTGGTGCCGATGCATTAATCAGCTGGACAGAAAGGAGAAGCCCAAAGCTTAAAATTATCATTAAAAAATAACAAGGTGGACCTAAGGTCACCGTGAGTGAAACGTGAACCCCTGCCTAAGACTGTAAACCAGAGACGGTCGTAAAGCGTACAGTGGAAACAGTGGGTTTGACTCCCCTCCCACTTTGGACTGCGCGAACGCTCATAACATAACCGTGAATAAACAATGGTTTACACTTCCCCAGGGATCCGTGCGAGAGGGTCGCTCTTTAGTCTTGTTTTCACTCCAACCAACTGGCTTAGTGTAACTGGCCCCGATTAATACACTTGCTGTGTCCCTTTACACTACATTTCCCACAAGGCACTGCAGTAAAACAATGCTGTAAAATGATCATGCCAATGTCACTGCATGTCTACAGTCCTCAGGTGAGATAATATAATTTTATCGGAGAAGGCTGAACACAACTCTCACATAATTCTGCTTATGAATTCGTTCACGAGTAAAGACATCTGAGACCCCCAAAGTCCATCCAAAACACCCATCACCTCCCGTTCCCCGACACCCCATAATATTTATTCTCAGTCTTAATGGCTCCCTGCTGTACAGGAATTTTAGCGCGGACCACTCTGGTGCTGATGGTAAATTTGTTCCATAAGGAGATTAACAGGTGTTACCGTACACTGTGTACAACAGGGAAGAGGCAAGAGGAAGACCTACCCTCGATCCCATTGGCTGATTAGATCCTCCACACAGCCGCCAACGTTCATTGTGCTGGCAGCCCAGGAGCAGAATAATTATGCACCCAAACTAATTGCTCTACTTCTCGGCCCCATACAATCGCTAAATTAGTTTTTGAATTATTGATGGATGCATTTCCTTAATAGACAATGTTGTAAGAAGGGGGCCATTTCCTGCGTGGGAGAAATTGGCAGAGACGGAAATTTGATTGGATTTTTTTTCTTCCGCTGTTTTTTTGTCTTTAGCCAGTTCTGTGATCTGCGTGTCCTAATTATCGAAAGCGTATTAGCTGTAGTCCGCATCACTCCTAATGCAGTTTATTCAGTCATAATCTGGGGTTCACTGAAATAAGAAACTAAAAACAGACCATGGGCAGGTCATGTCTACAGAAAAAACCTTTTAAATAACTGAATTCCAAGATATTAATTCACAGATATATATCAATGAAAAATATTTTAAAAAGTGGAACATTCAAAACAAATCTTCTTGATGAAAACCCAACAGTGGTGACCTGTTTCTCTCATTTTTTGGGACTCCACCTCCATTCCGAAATGTTTTTTTCTCCCCCACCCCACTGGCGCGTTTGTTTTTCCTCCGTCTTCCCCCCGCGCTCTTGTCATTAGCAACGATAACATTGCAGACATTTTTCCTTTAATTCCTCCCAGCTCAACAACAACGTCGGGATTCTTGGAAAGGAGCGAGAGGGGGGTGTGGGGGAGAAGGGGGGCGGGGGTGGGTGGGGGGGGGGGGTGACGAGACGAGGGAGCAGGAATCCTGGGGGCCCCCCCATCCCGCAAGAATTCCCGACTCCCGCGAGCCCCCCCCCCCCCCTAGACGATTACGGCTGAAATCATTGGCTCGTGAGCACAGTAATGCCGGTTCTGGACGGGGGACAGCACCAGGCCCCGCTGGCTGGCTGGCTGGCTGGCTGGCTGGACGGGCCGGGGTGGGGATGCTGCTGATGCTCAGGCATGCCAGAGAGCTGGGGTCACGAAGCCCCCGCACAAGCAGGGCGAGAGGAACAGCCCCCGGTCCCGCCCGGGGTTTCCCCGAATAAAGCCCAGATTGGCCCCATAAGCCCGGGGCTCAGCAGGCAGGCAGGTGTTCCCCGCGATTCCTCCCATTCTTCCTTATTTTCACAGCAGATTTCGTTAATTTAGGGCTTAGTTACGCTGGATAGGGGTTTTTTTCCCCCGCAGTTTTTTTTGCTTTAACTTTCAATAACAAATTAAAGCAAAGTGTTAAATTCTTTTACCCCATGGTACAACAAAGTCTCAGTTCTCACAAAGAATAAAATGAATGCTTTTCTATGCTGTCCTACTCAGGGAGAAATTTCAACTGTATTCAGGCCTTTGTGTCAGTAAACAAACATAAGCAAAAATAACTCTTCTTATACTTCTATAAAAGCCTATTCTCACTGAAAGAAAGTGATGGTTGAGGAGCAAAGATCTAATAATCCTAGCAAAGATGTAAAGATGCAAATATGAATCTAATTTGGTCATACAATCAAGCCACATAATGGCTATACTGCAATTTTACATGACGTCAAAATGCTGGTTATCGTGATTCATTTAAACGTATGTACATCATGCCATGTCAACCTTGTATTCACATCAGTCAGCATTTAGCCAATAAACTGCAAGCACATGTTAATCTCTATGAATTAGCATAATGTGCAGTTTAGGACAAGACTGAAGAATACGGGGAAATGTTTTTTTTCCCCACAAATATTTCTACAGAGACGTTTAACGTGGACGTAAAAAATATTTGCAATGTGCTGAAAATTTGATTACTCATTCTCGTTTGTTGGATTTGGCACACGAGATTCCTGTGATTTTTAGCCAGTGTTTTATTTTTAAAGTATTTGTGGGAATAGTTTTCCACACACTGGACGCGGTGTGATCGTTGCCAAAGTGTCCATTTTGCAGTGAGAAATGAGATTTTTCTTCAGCCGTGAGACAGATCCATTATTTCTAGAAATAAATAATTAAAAAAACATTCCGTAAATATTCTGCTCAAAATCATTCATCGCCAGCAATTAGGAATCCGTTTCACTGCTTTAGTTTTAGAACAGGCCAGACAGGAGTCTGACTTGCAGTCAAACTGATGTAAAAATTGCACATTATTTTTTAAAATATCAACTTGTTTCTAGAACATAAAACCGGACTGGTTATGACTACACCCAAAGTTGAGCCAGACCGTAATGATTGACAGTCACTTCTGTAAAATACAAAAATAAAGATTATAGATAAAACTGCAATTGTAGCTTGAAAATCCATGCAAGTTCAGGTCAGTAAATGAATAGCATTATTCATATACCCTACCCTAAGTGTTTTGGATTTACCAAGCCTTCCAATGGGCAAGGGGCTGTCACATTTCTTTATTGAATTACACAGTTCCTGATCTTTCACAGTTCCTCAATTGCTTAAACTCCCAGCAACAGGGAAGTGAAAATGTCTGTGAATGAAGTAATGCGAAAATAAGATTAATCAGGAAGCAATCCTCATAAGAGAGTTCACATGCAAATTTTTGAAAGGCTTTTCATAAGACTGGTAGTCAGCGGTAGTAAATATTTTTGTTTCGTAAGGGTGTATATTTTAGGCCACATGTTTGTTTCATAAAATGTATTATTACAAACTTGTTAATTCTTCATTAAAACTGTTTAAGAAAAATTCAACCTCATGTTTGACAGGACAGCTTATTGGCCACGTCTGAATGCAGCATTACAGGACATAAAATGGCGGCTGCTTTCTCACATTGATGATTTGTATAACATGTGTGATTGCCTCAGACCGTACGCACCCCCTGTGGATTCTTACTGGAGTCGACTAAGCGATTTTTAAAATCACACGGTCCGCTCAAGAAAAATAAACACAAATAAAATCGCCATGTGAAGCCAGTCGCTGTACGAAGCAGAGGGATTCTGGGAAACGGTGTCGTTTTTTTGCTTTTCATCCCGGTCCAGCGCTCTGTAGGGAACTACGTCAACTTCCTGCGCCAAGGCCTGGAGTAACCGCGGTGGTTCTAAGATAATAAACATTACCCGTGTAAAAAAAAAAGGCTTCAAATATCCTGCGCACAACGGCTCCTCAAATCGTACCTCTGCGGACGGAGAAGCCGACTTCGAGGTGTCCGTCCATTTCTGTAGGCCGCTCCTATACCTTAGGCCTGTCAATCAACGTGGATTTCAGTTGAGCCGTGTAGACCCGAAATTATGAACATGACTGACACTGAGCAGCTTTTCCAAGGCCCTCCCCCTTTCTTTTCTTTTTTTTATGATTATTTTTTTTTTCTTCCTCCCCCCAGACAGTCTGGTGATTTCAGAGACCTTTTTTATGGTGTAATGTATCCCGGACTATTGCAGGAGCCCAGGGAAATCCATTATGCCGGGCAAGTTGGCAGAGGCTCGGTTGGCCTTCCTGTGCGTTTTTGGAGGCATGTACTGGCGTATTTTTTTTTTTTTTTTTTTTTTTTTTTACAAACCTGGAAGCCTGCGGCAGGGCCTGGCGGATTCCAGCGCAGTCTGGCCCGAATGGCGGTAACCCGAACATCGGCGGCGAGGTGAGTAGGCGGACGCACGGCGGGTTACGTCACGTCTGGGGTTCAGGCGAGGGTCAGGCCCGGGCGCGGCGGCGGCGGCGGCGGCGTTGGCGGCGGCTCCAGGACCGGCAGGGCAGCGTTCCCACGCCACGCCACACCAGACTTCCTGCCACCTGAGACCGCGGCGGGCTCGCGTGTCTGCCTTCCCTGGCTGCGGGGCCGTCCGGTAGGCGGCGATGGCGGACCTCCAGCACCTGCCCCCCGCCCCCTGGCCCCGCCCCCGCCCCCGCCCCCGCCCGAAAATTCCAGCTCAAACGAGGTGCGCTGCATCATCGCCCACGCGGTGCTGTTAGAGAGCCAGGGCCTGGCCCGGGACGATGTCAGAGCGCTTCCATTGGGCCTGTCAGAGGACGTTACCACGCTACGCTATTGAAAACGCATTCGCGCATAAACGTGAGCTGTTTATTTCTACAGTCCTGCACTACGGTACCCTGCTTCCTATTGGCCTGGTGCCATTTGGGGCCCCACTTTAACCCTACAATAGATACGCTTTGATTATTGATTCTTTCTTTTCCTCCTCCACCACCGGCTCGAGGAGTCTCATTTCCCTCTGAAAGAACCACTCAGGTTCGTGTGGGCAACAGCTCGAATGCGTTTAGCGGTATCGGAGGTGGAGACAACAGCGAGCTCGTCAGAGACACGACAGGGCACGGGTACACGGCGGCGAAAGTGGCCCACCTGAAGGCGATACCTGGGTGCGTTTACTAATCCACACCTTCAGCCCCACCCTACACATCAGAAAGGATGTGGAACTGTCTGAGCCAATCACACACTGCAGAAAGAGGGAGGTGAGTGTGGTCAAGTCCTGACCTCCGACCTCTTTCTTTTCATTTTACGCCCCCCTCCCCCCCACTCCGCCCTTCTTCACCGCCTCGCTTCCGTGTCCATCGCTCACGCGTTGTGCCACCTGTCATTTTATTATGATTTTGGATTTGGATTTCGCACATTTTTGGAATATTTCACATACATTTCCCAACTACGCCACGTTCACATTGAGATATTTTGAACTTAAACAACGTGTACGACTGCACGAGGTGCAAGGCCAGTGCATCTCCTCCCATATCCAACAAACAGGAGATGTCACGATAGCACAGCTCTCACAATCTTTCCCCCCAACCTTTCAGCGGAACAGCAAATGCCGGTTGTCAGGCTTTATATTCACTTTATCCTCATTTTCTGCACCAATGTAAGGAGGCGCATTTCAACTCTCACCCTAACCCACATAACAAACCTCTGCGGTAATTCACAGCATCAGTCCTCGGCTCGAAAACAAAAGTGTTTGTGTGAAGCAAGGCTAACCGCCGATAGCCGCGTGAGATGTATGTGAGATCAATTAGCTACAGTGGGGGGGGGGCGGGGGGGGGGGAGGGAGCGGGGCCTGCAGCCTTGGCAGGGGGGGACTGGCGATTTATTAAACACGTCTTAAAATTCCAATCAACATTACGTCCAATTACTGGGAGTCAGGGCACAGCTGCTGAGGGGGGGTGGGGGGTGGGGGGCCAGCCCTGAACTTTCGACGAAAGAGACGAAGTAGCGCCTACATCCGAAACGGGGAGGGGATTTTCGGGGCCCGGGGGGGGGTGGGGGGGTCGGCTGCAATAAAAGTGCGGTTGTCCCGCACTTGCTGAGGTGATTCCGCTTTTATATAAACGGGCGAAACCCAGTCATATGTTGACAGCTGTAATTTGCTATATTAAAAGAAAGAGAGCTGCAATCAATGGGCCCCACAGTACGGCTCATAACCTTGGGATTAGCCACGGTGAGGATTAGCTCAAAATGGAGGACGGGCTACCCACCGCAGCCATTCTCCCCGGCGCTAAACGAATGAAACAAAAACAAAAAAAAAAAAAAAAAAAACGATGCAATCGAGCGGTTCCCTAAGCAGAGCTTTAAATCCGTCAGATTACCCCGGAGAGGGATTAGCGAAAAAGTACCCCGAGCTACCGAGGGGGATTCACTAAAACCTCCCAGGGGCTCACCGTTCTGCGGATGTCATTAAAAATTTGGGGGGGGGGGGGGGGGTTTCAGTCCCTTCACTCTGTAACTACAGCTGGTCAATGTACAGCTGATCTCAAATTCTTTCAACTGTGAAGTGCTCATAGCCACAAGAGAAACTTATACACTAACTTTTATAAAATGTATATATAAAAGAGAAAAGTAATAAAAATTCAGTTTTATTATTAAATTATTAAAAAACAAAAAAAAAAGCATTTTTATTAAATGTCAACATGAAATATCAACTTCGGTTCTGATTGGCAGCCCTTCGGGCCCATAATTTAATATTTTAGTATGTAATGGTAGTATCTGCTGTTAATCTAAAAACATGACACTGTCTCTCTTGCTCCCACCCTCCTCTCTCGTTTTTTCTCCTCCCTTTCTCCCACCTCTGTCAATCTTGTCTCTCTCATTCCCTCTCTCTCTCTCTCTCTCTCTCACTTGCTCTCTCTCTGACCAGATGTTGATTGACAGGAGGTCATGAGGAAGAGGGGCAGCTCCTGATTGAGATCAGCCGACTGCACGCTGTGTGGGAGATCCAGAGGAAACCGTAGCAACTGCAGCAGCCCTACCATTGGGCACGGGCCTCAAGCCAATGCCAACGAGCCATTTCACTCCCTCACGCCTTACCCATAATGCCCCACTGCTTCACTCCAGCACATTTGCCATGTATTACCACATTCAAGCAGAGTAGCAGGTCAGTAAGTGAAAACTGCTCACTGCTGGAGCAAAGGGTCTTTTTTCCCCCCCCAGTTCCTACAAGACTGTCCCAATTTATTGAACATTTTCATGCCTCAGAAAGTGAATGTATACATTTTTTTTCTCAAGGCAAATGCCACAAATCAGCCGCAGAAAATGTGGGACTGCCGTTTATGACTGTCACACCAGACTGGACTCCTGTCTCCTGCAACCACCAACCAGGATAATATCCCCCGTCTCTGCAGGAGCGAGAGCATGAAATCGCCCTGGAAACGGCGAATGATTTAAACACTGGTACGACTGAATTCCACAGACAACCACCCCCCCTCCCCCCTCTTCCCGTCCCGTCCTGCGCCCCCACCCACCCACCCACCCACCCCCCCCTCCACTTTCCCCAAATCCCCAAAGCCCCAAACTGTGCCCTCGGAGGAACACCAGAGTGAACTCGCGCAGACAAAACACCGGGGCCCCCAAGCCCTGCCCCCTGAGATAACAGGAAAAGGGGGCTTAATTCGATTGGAGCCAAATTGTTTTGTTTTCAGAAAGATGGAAAAACCGTATGAGAGAAATGTCCGCCTGCCCGCCCTCCGCCCCTCGAGCTGGGCCCGCGCAGCTCGGCGAGATTCGGGGGGGGGGGGGCACTAACAATCGCGGCCCTCCGGCTGAAGTCTTTTTATTTCATTAAGGGTGTCGGTTTACACCCATTAACTGGGCAGATTGACTGGGCCCAGAATGTCTTTTTGTGCCTTATCACCATATCTCTCCTCTATTATTCAGGTCGTCGGAAAGGGGGGTCGGGGGCGGGGGGGGGGGGGGGGGGCACAGAGGGGCAGGTGAAATCCCCAGACTGCATTTCGTGTTGCGGCTCATCCGCATCCTCCGGTCCGAAGTGCATGAAATTTGTTTTGTCTTCTGTCAGAAACTGATTATTCCAATTCTATCCGATTATTTAAAGTCTGTTTTTAAAAAATCGATTGTTTGAATCGATTACTCTGCCAGAACCCGATTATTCGATTCCCGTTGATCCCCTGTCTCCTTCACACCCTCCTCAACCCGCTAACGGATCCCAGACAGTTAAAGCGCTCTCTCTCTCTCTTTCTTTCTTTCTCTCCCTCCCTCCCTCTCTCTCTCTCTCTCTCTCTCCCTCCCTCTCTCTCTCTCTCTCTCTCACACGGGGCGGGAAAACCCCTGCGATCTGCGCCAGCTACATCGGCGGCTCCGTATCCTGAAGAGGCACTTAACATTGACCCCTGCCGAACATCTGTCAGGGCTCCTCCGCCTGAGTGATGGGCTTCCAAAGGCGTGGAGGAGGCTGAGAGAGAGGGGGAGGGAGAGAGAGAGAGAGGGAGGGAGGGAGGGAGAGGGAGAGGGAGACAGAGAGTGAGGGAGAGAAAGAGAAGGAGAGAGAGGGACAGAGGGAGGGAGGGAGGGAGAGGGAGGGAGAGAGAAAGAGAGAGAGAGGGAGGGGGGGAGAGAGAGAGAGACAGAGAGAGAGCGAGAGAGAGACAGAGTCCTCTCCTCTTCCTCCGCACAAAAGGCAGGGTCTCTGATACCCACACCGACTTCTGCCAATCCTCTGTACCCCCTACACCCCCTAACGCCCCCTACACCCCCAGACCTGATCCCTCCCACCCCGCCCCCCCCCCCCCCCCCCCCCGCGCGCCCGGACGCAAGCAGCAGCTGTGACACGGCTCTGCGTTTCTCCTTTACCAGAAGGGACAGGAAACACAAGTTGTGTTGAAAAGACGGGTGGGATTTTGGGTGGAGCCATTTCCTAGCCTCATTCCCCCAAACCTCCCCCCCCCCTCAAAAAAAAGCCATGAGTACTACAGGGATCGGAATCACAGATCCAAAATAAAACGAGCGCTAGGCTTAATGTTTTTTCCAGTATTTAAGGCTGACCCCACAAGTTAGTCGATAATGAATTCTGAAAATTCCCCATTATTATACAAGGCGCAGGCCTGAGTTCCAAACGCACCTGATTGATGAGCTCGGAAACCCGAAGGCTCCGGGACCTTCTGCACTGCGCCCGAGCTAAAAAGAGCTCCATCCTCGTCTTTCCGCACAAGGGACCGAGGAGCTCCCGGCACAAGTTGCTGTTCAATATTTTCTCTTGCTCACAAATTTATTGAAATATTTTTTCAAATTTATTTCAGCCTTTCAGGTTGGAATACGGCACGGCTAAATAACAGGGTGCTGTGATTACCGTGCGGTCTGAATACGAGTTTCGCAGGGTGAGCTGTAGTGAAATATAAGATGTGCTCAAGAAGCGTATTCAAAGAGGAAGAGAACAGGAGCACTCTGAGTTATTGCACGCTTCATCAGCAGGGCCCAGTTTAAAGGTTGCCAGCAGGGTTACGCAGTTCACATTCTCAAAATGTACTCTGTTAAAAAAAAAAACACAAATACATAATTGCCCAGATCCCAGATCCAAATAAATACATAAAGCAGAATACATTAGTCTCCTCATCACATGGGCAGATTAAGAGCTGGCATACAACCCCCACAATGCACTGCTCTACCTCCTCCACCCCACAATGCACCTCTTCAGGGCCAGACCCTAAACTTGACCCCCACCATCTCGCTCCGCATATAAATGGAGAGCACTGTGTTTTCCTCATAATCAGGGCTCTACAGCGCTCCCATTTTTAGGAGCAGTTGCTCCTGAAATTTGAAGTGAGCCAACTGGAAAAGTAATTTAGGAGCACATCTACTAATTAGGATGCATTAGAGCGCTCCTAAATTTTTCAACTTTGGAGCACATGTGCTCCTTGGACAAAATGTTATAGTGGAGCACTGATTGTGATGCTGGCACACGTTCCACTGCATGAAAATAACAGATTGCAACATGCAGCAATCAAGCCCGGAAGGCTATGCACTTAATCGGAGAGTACACATTATTCAGTGTCTCGCTCCAAAAAATAAGGAGGGTGGGGGGGGGGGGTATTTTTGGCATCTGGAGGATGTAGGAATTTGGTTTCTTTCACTGTTAGGAATTCCTGTGCGCGCTGGTATGTTAAGAACTGTGGAGTAACGCACATGGCAAATTAAGCACAGCGGGGAAAAAAAATAATTCTGGGGGGTTTGACGCTGCTGCCAAATACTTCAGCAGCACATCGATGACAAGCGGGGTGTCACTGCAGCTCCGGTTTGGCCACTTAATAATTCTTATGAAAAGCGTACAGGGGGAATTCTGCGGAAGCCATTCCATTACGGGCTGGGCTTCTGGCTCCGGTCTCACTCTCGGTAACGGCCCGGCTGGGTGCAGAACACAAGTCGACACGAGGGCGACATAGCTCAGGAGGTAAGACCGATTGTCTGGCAATCGGAGGGTTGGCGGTTCATACCCCGCCCTGGGCGTGTCGAAGTGTCCTTGAGCAAGACACCTAACCCCTAACTGCTCTGGCGAATGAGAGGCATCAACTGTAAAGCGCTTTGGATAAAAGCGCTATATAAATGCAGTCCATTTACCATCCATTTAAGTCCTGGTTTTGAGAGCCACACGATGGCCCGGGACTGTTTTTGCTAGAGAAGCGAAGGGCTCGGTCTTCCTCCTCAGGTGAGGACCTTACCCAAAGCGTCTCAAAGCTCTCTTTGTTATGGTTTAGCGATTAGCATTCGCGCGGCACTGATGTTCACGCAAGCAACTCAAGGTTTAGCTTCGTCCTCAAGGCCCACTACACCACTCTGTAACACCCACCCAGGTAGCGTTCTTGATCGGTGTCCTGTTCCTTCTGCTGATTGGTGCAAAAAGGAGTTTATAGAAATCACGGTCGTTGTCAAAGAGAAGTTCTTTAACCGCAGGATACATTCTGGTATTCAACCGATGAATGGGCTAGTTAATACAAAAAAACCACTGCTGTAAATGTGTAAAAGCAGAAAAAAAAACACGCGCAAAGCAAAAAATCTAGGAAACCCGCATCTCACTTTGGGGTTTTCTTTGGTGGTTTTTTTCGTCCAAACGTGGGGCGCATTTAGTTCAGTGTCTGCGCTCTCTCTAAAGGGGCGCATGTCACCGCAGCTGTAACCGGTCTGGACAGCGTAACTCCCCTAAATTACGCGCGGGCTCCCGAACAAGAAGTTCTGTGTTGACGTAATTTGCTGGCCACACGTGGAGATGATCACCTTGACCAAGCGGGGGGGAGATTACGTTTAACCCTTGCCCCGCCATTCTAATTGCCCTGCCGTGGAGCAGTGCAACCCCACTCTGCCCCCCACCCCCCACCCCACCCCACCACACCAGCCCCCCCGGTCTGCCCACCCCAGCACCTATAACCAAGGGAGCCCAGTGAATGGAGGGCAGAGCAAGGAGCCATGGCAACCATGCCTCGTGGCATTCTAGAACATTCCCAGAACACCACTTTCTTTTCACCCCGCAAAGTGAGATCCCGCTGACAGAAGTAGTTTTTTTTTTTTTTTTTTTTTAGCACCTTAGCTCTCACCTTGGCACCCACTAAAGTAACAGTTAAGAGTTCGAAGGAGGTAGGAGTGAGGAGCTAGGAGGCTCCTGGAGGATACTTGAGCAAGAAAACACGAGTGCATCCTTTGCAGAAGCATTTTTTTTCAGAACGTGTGATGTACAAATGATTGAGGATTCACCTCTCCCCATCTGCCGCTTCTGTAATTATCATGGCTTCCATTTCCCTAATACACATTTCCTTGATTCCTCCGTCCTTGTGTCCTTTCCTTGCGTCCTCCATTGGGGGGGGGAACTAAGGAAGAGAGCAAAGGATGCAAGGAGGTAATATAAGCATCTGGAAAGAGCCCCAAATCAACATCAAACCGTATGAGTTTGACCTTTGACCTGCCAGCAGTGTGGGGTTACCAGTACCACTCCAGTGTATGACTGTGTGGACGCTGAAATATCTCTTTCAGGTCCACCTTGGCACCTTTCATTATTTTTTTACATCTCAGGGCCCTTGGACAACTGACAACAACAACATTGACTTAAATGAAAACCTGTATTTCTAAGAGAAAAAAAAAATTCTAAGGAATTTGTACGACATGAAACCAGTGCCATTATTTAGCTTCATCCATGCAGTGCCAAGCATAAAAAAAGTTTGTGTTTTGGCAAGTTTGTAGCCTCTAGAATGTCAATATTTTTTATATTATTTATCACCAACTACAGACTACCGCATTTTGCCTCCCACTGAAAATTACACAGAAATTGCGCTTAATATCTGATCAAAAAATTCAGTGGCAAAAAATGAGCTCTTTAAAAGTATCAAAACAAAACTTTAATGTAAAATCACAAGTAGTTATTTACAAGAAGATTATGGTGGGATAAATCAATTATATAAAGTTAATTATAAAAAAATGACATCCTACTCCGCATGACAAGTCATGAGTCCCACCTTCTCAGAAACTAGTAATTTCCTGCACACAATGAACCCCTTTTAAAAATTCACAGTATTTGCAAAAGTACTTAATTTCGTGGCACAGAGAGAAGGGACACTGGGAAACCCATAACAATCAGCATAGTACTAATGTTAAATTCATCTCCCCCCCAACCCCCCCCCCCGAACACCCCCCGCCCCCGTGTGTAGGCCTACCTGTCTCTCCAAAAGGGTGATGAAATTTGGGGTTTCGCAATCCTACCGTGATCAAAGTGGAGCCTGGTGTCGAGTGAGGATTCTGAGGCCGGTAAATGACATGGTAGATTTGCTTTTGCTCACGGTGGGGGTTGGGGGGTGGGGGGGTGGTGGCTCTTTGTTCAGTCCGCAGGCAGGGTTTCAAAACACACACAGTTCTGCTTTCCCAGTCACCGAGCCCGCGCAGCTCCAAACGAGGCCCTCACTTTCTAACGTCCACCAGAGACGTTAAAAAGCTCTATTCTACTGCTGCTAATACTTACATCTGAGAATGCCTCTGAATCAGGGAGACATTTTAGGATGCCACAGGCTCCTGTAAATATTGTTTAAAAGATCTTCTTAAAATGTGCTTTCAACATATTGATTCCCTATATTTGTATTCTGATCACTGTGTGCTTTGCCCAGCTGGTACTAAGACTGTAATTCTACTCAATTGTATTGCATTTTACTTTCTATCTCTGAGTCCATTTCATTCCGTATAGTGCAATGGAAATGCATGTTAGCAGCAGTAGCAGCAGTAGTAGTAGTGGCAGTGGTAGCAGAAGTGGTAGTAGTAGTGGAACTGGTAGTAGTACTGTAGTACTGGTAGTGGCAGTAGTAATAGTGATCGTAGTAGGCCTATTAAGTGGGATTTGCTCCATCTCACACAATGCATCTTGGTTATGTGTAGCATCGCACTGGAAACAGATTAGGCCCCTCCGACTGCATCACAGGAAAGTGTAATGAACTATTTGCAGCTCGTTAAAGCCCCCCCCCCCCCCCCCGCTCCCGCTCCCATGGGCAGCCTGTAAAGCGGTTGATGTGCAGGAGTTCACAGCAGCGGCACATCTGCGTATGACATCAGCGGCGACAGGAGCAGGGTTCACAGGACACCCCTGTAGCATCCAGCGGGACGCTTTTTGTGAGACACCAGGGAATCTGCCCCCCCCCCCCCCAAAAACTGCAGGAGCAGAGCACATTCTCTGCAGCTGTGTGATATACTCACCCCCCCCCCCCCCGCCCCCCCCCCCCCCCCCCCCCCAAAGACCGCCTCCCAAACTTTCCCTACTCCCCCAGCCCCCTGGAAGATCCCCTTAAAACACCGCAGGGTCGTATCTGTGAAAGTCACAAATGATTTGACCTTTGACCCCGCAGACCAGAGTTATCAAAGCAGGGGTGGCTCTGCGCCGCCGGTGCGGTACCACACAAGTGGACAGCTGGACCGTCTGCGACTCGGAGACAGGAGGAATGCAGAGCAGCCCGTTCATGTTACTCATCTTTTTCGCTCTCCTTTCCCGAAGAAATTAACAACCATTAGCTGCGGTCAGCCATATTTATCGAGAGACCGGCAAAAGGGTCTGTCGGGGGGATGGGGGTGAAGGGCGAAGCTAATAATTCTTATAATTATAACACATTCCCTGACGCATTTGTACAGCTGGTTTTACTTGCGGCCGCAATTCAGGCAAAGTGTCTTGCTAAGGAGTGAAGACAGCGTAGGGCCATCCCACCCAGGATGCTAACCCGCGAACCAAAGGAAAAACAGCCTGTAGTTTAACAAAGGAGGTTGAAACAAGGAGTATGAGTCGAAGACTACTGCCCATGGATGCCACCAACCCTCGTAGCATAACAATAAAAGTATCTTGTGTCTTGGATGTGACAGAACACTCATAAAATGGCCGTCCACCTGTTACCCACACTGCATTGCAATAACTGCCGGTGGACCAAGTCAGCTGTTACCTGTGTGAGGTAGGCCTAACGTTTTTAAATTAACATGTGCAGTGCAGCACAACCAATTGGGTTCCCCAGAAGGACAAAAACAGTTATATAAGAGACAAGTGTCAAGTGAATAGGCCATTAATGTCCTTAGCACACACAGATTCCATATGGAGGCCCAGTGTGTCCTTTCTGTAAGCCTGTCCAGGGACCTCATTAACTCCTGTCAGCTGGACTTCTCCTCACAGTCTGCCTGTGTTTTCCGCATAGACTTGACTTCATTTGCTCTAGAGTATCGCATTACCGTTATATCACCGAAACGTAGCTACCCAATTAAATATATCAATTAAATATATTTCGACCACTTCACGTTATCGTTTTTTTTTTTAAGTGAAATACCTGCGTTCGCGTATGTCAGCGAAAACAGCACAGATTTCCAGGAGGCTACTTACCCAGGCGGCTAAGCAGGATAGCTTCCATACCATGTCACGACACAGGTAGACCTACTACTTGCCTCTTCTTTGTGAAATACCTCGTCCTCGTCCTCCTCCTCCGCACTGCCAGTGCCAACAAACTTTTCAATAGACAGATATCTTTTCCTGTGCTAGTATCTTATGTCTGTTTTAGAAAAACGTTGTTTTGAATGGTTTTATCTTGTAATAGCTTTCACGAGCGCAGCCAGTTGCTTGTTTGAAAGTTCTCACGTGATGAAACGTTAAATGAACCAACGCACCTAGCCAGCTGATTCAATCGGTGTTGCTGTTAGCTAAGCCACCTCCCGCGTATTTGCTTTAGCAGCCAATCAATAGTGACAATTTTCTGTAAAACGTCACAGATGTATTCGAATATAAATTAGTTAACCGTTTTTTCCTCAATTAAAGTTTGAACTTCTTTAAATGTATCTTTCTCAACAGACGAGGCGATTCGGATCACCTACTGAATGCTAGGGGAAACCCTGTAATATTGCACTGGTTGTGGAGTCAGTGGATTGTTGGCCTAATGTCGAACATAGCTGCATTAAATATTTCCAAAAAGGCACTTCTGAAATACATACCCAGAAAAATGTTTTCTAATTCTCTATACATTTACACAAAAGCATATCATTTTAGACAGAAATTAATATGCAGAATGCAATGAGTATTAAAGTATTATATCTTGTAAAGTAATTTCATGTCCCTTGTCCCGTTTTAAAGCTTATGGTGATTAATAGTATGATATTTGTGTGGGGGTGCACCTCCTGAGATTGATCTTATGCTAACTTATAATGTACATAACCATAAAACATTCAATTTACATGAAGTAAAACTTTGTACTTTGCTGCTCTGGTTCCAGATGAGCCCCTGCCATAAAAATGTCATGGAGAAAGTTGTTTTTTTTTTCACAATGGTGAAAAAAAGAAGCAATGAATGGTAAAATAATTTGTTGGCAGACATTCAAAAATCTTACTGTGCAACCTAAAAAAAATTACAAAAAAGAGCATCTGTCCTAAATGTAAGTTTTCAAACACTTTCTCTGACATGTGTTACTTCAGTTGCTCAGAGGACAGAGGTTGGGAAATATTTCCCCGTCTGAGAACAACATTGCTCAGAACTGCTAAAGTCATATTCGGCTTGAGGCCAGACACAGTAACAGAAGGACACTTCATTAAGCTCTCCAATCTTTAAAAGCTGTCAGACTTTTTTTTCATAGTTGTCAAGCCGGCTCGCCTAGAATAGAAGTAACATACAGCACAAGCATTGCTTTGTAAAAGAAGGATTGTGTCTCTTTGGTGACATCAGTCTGTCTCAAAATGGAGTGCTGTGTATCAGCTTAATACTTCAGGGGTCTATGCTAACACAGGTAGCGCATGTGCTCCTATGGTGAAAAATTTAAGAGCACACTAATACATCCCAGTTAGTAGATGTGCTCCAAAATTATTTTTTTTCAGTTAACACACATCCATATTCAGGAGCAAATTATCCATAAATGGGAGGACTGTGGAGTGACGTATTCAAATATTTTCTAAAAAGTAAATACATGAATCAAAGCAGACTATAAAATATCAGATAATATAAAATATCAATACAATCAGGGCAGTCTTTAATGGAAATGTTATTTTTAAATTTTGCTTATTTTAATGGAAGATTTCAAACAAAGATAATTGACTAAGACAAGATGCAATTCCTCCCCTAATCGGGCAGTGACTGAGCAAGGGGTGATTCTTTTCTAGACCATTACTATTCTACAGATGGGAAAGACAACCTCGGTGCTAGAAAGCCTGCATTGTCAGTAAGCCTGCTGGTTTTCATTCTCAGAAGTTCAGTATTGAGTTAAAGTCATGACTTGGACAGGAAATCCAAGTCATGACTTCTAACCAGGTATAAGACTGGGTGTTACCATTGTCAGGTGAAAGTTAACTCTTACACACAGGCCCACAAAGGCTCAAGGTGCCCATCTCAGGCCAGGAGAAACATTTCACACACACACACACACACACACACACACACACACACAAAACTGCCTTTAGAAAACTGGGAGTTTAAGAGTCCTGGCTGACCTTAAACAGTCAGGTAATGTAGTTGTTTTATTTCAGTTGGTACTTTAGCTCGAAAGCATTAAAGAAAGTCATTATTTACTAGTCATTCCTGCGGATAAGCATAACGCCCGGTCCCCAAAGATGGAGTAGGCCTGCATACAGCACGCTGTGACCCGGTTCCGCGTGCCAAATTTGAAACTGTTTTCGCATTTGAATCCCCGCTAGGAAGGTAGCAGGAGCTAATTGGTTGCCAGACCCCCCTCCTTCCCCCCTCACTTGACAACCCCGAAATCAGCGCCGCCTGAACGGTAGGCTAGATCCTCTTGCTTTCACAGAGCCATGCAGAAATGGCTAAAAAATACCGGTTATAAAAGTGTAATCCGAACTCTAGCCACTCGGCAGGACATTAGAAGAATTTACGATGTGCTAAATATTTCCTTTGTTCCTCCCAGTGCTTGCCTGCTCTAGCAATTAGGGAGCCGGCGACCGCACGTGTTCATTACGACTCCCCTTTCTCCGCGCGACGTTTTACTGTTTCCAGGGAATGCCGCTTCATGTACGTCACGCGGCTTCAAAAATGAAAAGCAAAATTTCAGATATACATTGGGTCCAATTTGCTGGCATTCTCTCTCTCTCTCTCTCTCTCTCTCTCCCCAACACCTTCTCTCAGTAAGTGGAGACGGTGTTTGTTCGGATGATATTTTAATTCGATTAGTTGAAACTTGTTTTTGACTGTTGTGTCGGTTCATTTTAAGTTTGGGTTGTTCATTAAAAATTTTTGTTTGATTTTCGTGTTGTATTTGGTTTCTGCACGGTCCAAATTGTAATTCCTTCTTTTTGCTGTTGTGTTGTTGTTGAATAATGAGCCTTTAAAAAGTTTTTTTTTTTAACGCGCACAATTAAATAAATACGGTTGCATGTCCTTTTGGGAAACCAGCAGAAGTGTGTTGGAGTAGTGTGGGGGTGGGGTGTGCAGTAAAGGAAGACGGCAATGCCACAGAGAGAGAGAGATTGTAGTAATAATAATAAATCACTTCTGAAATTCCTACATGACACATGCCTTCTGTGGTACAAATGACTTGCCCCATCTTTCAATGATTATTTTTATACTGTGTTTGACACACACTTCTGGAAACGTCTTCTTGTTTTACTTCGTCAGCAGAGCTCCCAGGCGCAAGTGCCTTACATATCTATAAATACTACAGAGCTAAATGGCATTTTCTCACCCACCCCATCCCCATCCCCCCATGGGAGTCATGAGTTCTGACTTGGCAAGATGCTAAACTTTTTTTCTTCTGCTTTTTCTAACCGAGCAACAGCTGTCTAAAAAATAGATCCACCTGGCTCTGTCTTGCACAAAATAAATTCTGAAATAAAGCCGTACAATTAGTTATCCTTAATTAACTTGCAAAAAAAGGGAAAGGAAACTATCTGAAGGTCTTTCCACTCCTGGCAGATTGACATTTCCACCCGTGGTTTAATAATTGTTCGTGTGGATCTTCCTGACGAGGTGTGTTTTTTGAGTTTTCGTTTTTTTTTTAGTTTCCGCGAGCGCCCTGCCAAGTTCTCGCGCTGCCATGCTGCGAGCGCTTTTTGGATCAACAACGGCCCAGGCTATTTTGGGCTCTGTCACAGCTTGAAGTTTTAATTTATTTTGAATATTCTGTCAATCATGCCCGCCAAAGCTTTTGTTTTAATGCTTCGCGAGTGCCTCGTGAACGTGCCGCGGTCTCGAGGCAGCTGCTGAATTGTGCGGCGCTCGTATCTCTGTCACCTGTCATTCAAACGCCATATATCGTCATACTTACAAATGAGTAATCCCCTATGGTTTGACGGCAAACGGAATGTCCCCTCTATATTAGCACATGCATCCGTCATTCTATCTATTGCTTTGCGCTCTGGTTGGCCTGTATTTTGGGTACTGAAATATAACATGTTATGTATAGACCTTGATTGTCAATTCTATTTCAAGTCTTTGACATATACATATCTGTGATTAAATTGCGCAATTGATTAATCAGCATTTGATAATTACTGTAGTTTGTCCTTTTTCTTGCTCTTTCAAAAAAAAATCTGAATATTTTTACATTTTGTGGGGAGGAAATGGGATTTTTTGCATGACATTCATGTGTTTGTTCATTCTGTAAGTGCCTTTTCCCCATGACATTTGGAGACGATAATCCCTGCTGTACAAGAAAGAGTCTGAACAGACCAGGATGTGATACAACATCCGTTCCTTCCACGAATGACGGCAATACACAGAGAAAACAAGCCCCAAGTGCTTAGTGTTCGGGGTCTGTGATGCACTGCAAAGGTAATACAATGGCACGGACTAAACTGGCCGTGCTGATCTAACCAGAAATTAATATCCTTTACAGATACTACTCTGAATGGCCACATTGAGCCATGGCTGGCTTTTTTTAATTTTTATTTATTTATTATTTTTATCAAATGACACTTTAAATTAACGTCCCACCTCTTCGTTATTGTTAACGGTTCTCTGTTTTATAACTTCCAAAAGGGCAGAGAGCAAATGGTTTCCGCAGCGAGGAAAACCTGTTCCCAACATCTCCGCTCATTTCCGCGCTGTGCTTGGACGAAACTTCAAGCTTTTCACCGCGTTAACTGGCGTCTCTGCAAGGGACGTCGTTCTCAACGGTCTTCAGAGCAGCCCAGGCAGCAAGACTCATGCGCGAGGAAGGGATTCTGTGAGACGACAAACCTTTTGAATTGTTTTTAATCTTTTTGTGGAATGTTTGAAAGTCTATGTTGGTTACATATTTGGTCATTTTTGTGGATAAAGCAAGTTTGGTTTGATATTGAAATCGATCAATTTCAGACAAGGTTTGAATAAATGCTTTTTCAAAAATCGTTTGCAGTTATTTGTAGAAACATTGAATCCAGGAAAGACATAACCTTCCATGCACAACCAACACCATCCTTAGGGAAGTATACTCTTTGCAGAGTAGGCCGAATTAGCTTTCAAGCACTGTCTGGATTTTTTTTTAAAAACTTTATTCATGAGAGTTCAGTGAAACTACATACATCATGGTTAGGATTTTGCTTTAATTTTGAAAAAAAAAAAAAACAACAGACTGCTCGAGTCAACCTTTAAAGATGGCAAACCACAATTATTCTTATGTATGTTTTCAGATATGAGCGCAACGGTGCCCTTTCTTCCTTAGCTGTCACCGTATGTTAATGTTCAATGTGTGTGCTCAGATCCCTCAAACATAACCATACAAGTACTTTGACCATTGGATAACTAGCTGAACAGAGTCATCTGGTCCAGTGTCTGCTAGGCAACGGTCCACACCACAAAATGAAGGCGTTTCAGCTACAGTTGGCTTTTTGGTGTTTTGAGAAGGGGGGGGGGGATGGAAATCTCGTAATAAAGCACATTCCAGAGAACAAACAAAGAAGGATCCCTAGTGAACTTTATAAGCGAATCTTATAAAAGCTTAAAGCACAGCAGTGCAATTAGTATAGCATGTGCTATAGGCTGGGGGAGGAGAGAGTGATGTAAGTGCCATTGATGAATTATTTCATGGCACAGGCTAACCACAAAACTAGAGGAGGCTTGGTCTCACATTTCAATAAAAATCAAAGTGTCTGAATTTTACAAGACAGGAATCTGATAACTGTCTGCTAAAATTCATTTAATAAACCTAAAAAAAAAAACATACTCATGCACAGTCTTGAAATGTCTAGAAAGTCTACAAAGACTGTGATATTGTGTCACTTCTATTGTAAACAGATTGCAGGATATGCTTTATTTGTAAATATTGTAGAGAATTAAGCCATATTCAGAATATGCAAATGCATGTGGTTTAAATGTGAATAGAAAGGCTGCTGTCCAATGTGCCCGGGCATCCAAAAGCAATATACTTCACACTTCACATTTAATATGAGTCAAGCAACACCAGATGGTTTTGAAATATGCTTTTCACAGATGATACTTCCCATATGCTGTGTATTCATTCAGGGGACTGTGGGGACAAGGTCAATTCTTCAGCCATAATGAAATTCTTTTATATCGTTTTTTATGTTATGGATAAAATGGATAAAAAACTCAATCAAAGTAAAATGAACTCTGTTAGAGTTGATTTTACAACGGGAATTTATTTTACTGTGTAATGTTTCTGGCTTGTAATAGCATAATTGATTTTTTCATTTATTTAGTATTTATTCGGTTTGTGTTACAACCTGCTTTTGTCATAGAAATCATAATCTGCCCAAACGTGGCATCCTGTACCACATATCCATGGTTTTTAGAGAAACCTTTATAGTTTTCGTGTTGTGAAGCTATTTATAACACTGGGAAAGAAGTGGGCGGAGTCAGAGTCTTGTCGTGTCAGGACCACATATCCGAGGGTGGTAGCAATCCACTGGCAGGTCTCGCAAACCTTCTCCAATGGGGGTCCCAGGAAGCAGGTTTGCAGGGACGTGTATCATCTTTGGTGGGTGACGCACACCTCAGGGTTCTCCTCCTTGGGTTCACTGCCATTATGTTCTGGTTTGGAGCTTCTGTGGAGTGGAGGTATTGACCCTTTGAAGAGTAGGTTTTTGGAATGTTTAAAAAAAAAAAAAAAAAATTATTCTAATTCAGTGTTCTAGAACTCCATTGCTTTCAGTCGCCAGTAGTGATTGTTACATCAGCATTAGAATGTTCCGTTAAGAACATTCTGATATACATGCAGAATTCAACACGACCTAATTTGTGCCTACACACCCCTTGTTCCGACGACAACAGAACTCGAGAAATTGATAAACTCTTTGTAGTCCACTTTAAAAACCTCGTCCTTTATGAATCAGTCTTAGTGTCCTTTTGCTGAGCGTGTCCTTTCGCTAAGGTGACGCAGACATCTAAAAAAACATGCAAAGTGGATCTGAATCACCACCACTACTGTACTTCATTGCGTGCAAGCACGGAAATAAGCTTTACTGGGAGGATTTTGTGTGGGTATATGTGCGTGGGCCTCTGTGTGTTTTTTTGGGGGGTGGGGGGGTGGGGGGGTGAGCAGATAAATTGAACCATCAGGACCAGCAAATGCTGCAAAGATGCTCTGTAATGGGATATGAACTTAAATAGCATTGCTCCTCCATTTAGGCAATGAGTTGCGAGGGGAATTTACAATATTTTCACGCTCATTTATTTATTTATATGTTTATTTATCAGTATCAGTGTACAATTAAAACCTTCATGACAAACATGCTATGCACTGTACCCAAATTAGCCAGAAGGCTACGTTTCATTGGTAGTCCCAGGGTAGATGGCATGACACACAGCATGGCTCCTGGTTGCTGGACTTTTTTTGAGTGGCGCCACATGCACAACCAATCACGTCCAGGCTTACCTTTCGTCAAACGTAAATAAGAAGGCGTCTCCTCCCTCACTTTTGGATGCTCCTGGTAACAACGCATTTGGCGGATTAAAGCTGACCCCGCTGAACGACGACAAAATTGTTTGCCGCTGCATTACATTACATTACAGGCATTTAGCAGACGCTCTTATCCAGAGCGACTTACACAACTTTTACATAGCATTTTACATTGTATCCATTTATACAGCTGGATATATACTGAAGCAATGCAGGTTAAGTACCTTGCTCAAGGGTACAACGGCAGTGTCCTTACCCGGGAATCGAACCTGCGACCTTTCGGTTACAAGCCCAGTTCCTTACCCACTGTGCTACACGCCGCTGCGAGTCGTTCTGCACGACTTAGTGCTTTTTCCCCCGTGACCACAGCGTTTCTGCACACTGTTTATTTCCCAACAGTAAAACAATACAATGGCTGCATTTAACACATTACGATGAGTTTACTTACAAAGGGCTTATGTAAAGAAACACTGATACCTCGGGGAAATCCTTCCTAAGAACGTGCAGCATACCGTCTGCCAAATGTTATAGATTGTTGTTGTTTTTTTTTTTCTACTGACGGCACAAACGTATTCCAAACCGTAATATTTTCACACAAGGAATACTGAAGACTGCAAATGACCACATGCAGGGATATTACTCAAAGGGAACATTACAAAAAACAGCTGTCATGATTATAATCAAGTCTGTCTGTGTGCGTGTGCATGTGTGTCTGTGTGTGTGCATGCATGCGCGTATGTAGGACTTCATGTGCGTCTGTGTGCATGTGGCGGGTGTGTATGTGTGCATGCATGTTTATGCAGGCGTGTGTGCATGCATGCATGTGTGTGCATGTACAAGCGTGCACATGGCAACTGTATTTAATTCAGTGCGTTCCAGCTTGTGCACCTCTCACTCCTGAATATTACTTTTGACAGCACCAACAGCATTAATACTAACATATAAGGATGAATCTATTTCCTGGCACTGAAACCTTAAATATAAAACTTCAGCTCCTACAAAGTCAAATGCTTTTTTAAACGCATTTGCTGTTATAATAGAATTCAGTCA
Organism: Anguilla pacifica; assembly: GCA_039654925.1. Lineage (NCBI taxonomy): Eukaryota > Metazoa > Chordata > Actinopteri > Anguilliformes > Anguillidae > Anguilla > Anguilla pacifica. The sequence goes on along the minus strand of CM077289.1, from coordinate 61,710,906 downwards.
TCCCTGGATTTGTTTATTTTATTTTATTTCATTTTATTTTAAGACATTGATATTCGTTTCTTTCAGCTTCGTGGAACCTGCCCTTATATTTTCAAAAGGGATCTAAAGATGAGTCTCAACCACAGACTGAGGTTTTTGTTTTTATAGCAGGAAACCACAAACCACAAAAATGCATTATCAACAATTCTGTTTATTTACGAAAAAGCTTGACATTGCAAAATGCTGCTATTCCCTGGTGGGGACTTGTGTCGCCTTCTAAATGCCACACTCACCAAGTAAAAGACACATCAAGCCCCTTTTAACAAACTGCTAGGCTTGCTGTAACAAAAATGATATTTAGATTCCAGCAGGCAGCCTTAGTCATTTTAACTTTTGAAATTTCAATCCATTTATATGGTTGTGTGTTTATTAAAGGAAACAAGGCCTGTTACTTTGCTGCTCAGTGGTGTAACAACAGAACCCATCACAGAAATCCAGTCCAGTCCAGTACCATAACCACTCCACTACAGAAGCACCCCTAGCATTTTGCTGATTTGTGCAGGTTAATTTTGTCCTGCGGAATTTATTAATTAATTTATTTATTTAGTCCTAACAGAAGAATTGTATGATTTCTTAGAGAGAAAAAAATAACACGATAAAAATGAGCATATTTGAGGAACGAATTAAAGAACAAAACTAAATAAGGAACCCTCGCCGCTTGCCCGGACCCCACTATTAATAAGAGATTCATTTTGAAATCCTTAGCCCTTCCCCTCTGTAACCCATTAAAGCTTTGAATTCTTGCCAAATGGTCTCCGCATGGCAGCTGCTGCGCATGCGCTCTGTCATGCGACGCCTGCTGCTTGGCTTGTAGGAGCAATAATGCACTGAGGCGTGCAAAGCTATATTTTGACAAAGTTTTCTATGGAAACAAGTATTTAAAGTAGTTGGCAGCATCGTTGCGCAGTCGCACGAAATTATTCTTAATGGTCGTTCTTTTAGGCTTTAGTTTGTTTGAAAGACTCCATTGCTTATGTTATGGTAGCTTCTGTGTCCTATGTAACAGTAGGTTATTTGAACGCCGGAGAAGCTCCCAACGCTAGCCTGCATTCTCAGCGCGCGGAGAGGCGAGCACGCCGTTAATTCTCAGCGCTAGTAAATTCTTACTCCGGCGAACATGTTCGAGGAGTGAATGTATGAAAAGTAAGAAGAGCAGGACACGTTTCTTGAAGATTTGGAGAAGTCTGTCATTATCAGGGTATGATAGCTACTTTTTTCTTTACAGTTCTTAATTGATTTATTTTAATAAATTAATTCTGTGGTTAATTAGGCTACTTTAAGAGATTTATGTATTGATTTGTTGTAGATGAACGCCCGATGATGCAGCAAATTTGTCTTAATACGTTTATTTTATTTGTCTAGAAGTATGTAGTGAAGTAGACATTAATGAAATTAAACAATATGCAAACGGTGATAATTTTGATTCTGTGGTTTAGATGCACTTTCAAATTCACTAGATGTTGCTTTATTATTGATTAGTACTTCTGTTACATTAACGTATCTAACAGTGCCGAAAAGCAGATCGTCATACAGGTAGCGGAAATTATTTGTGATTCACGGTTTATAATTAACAAGCAATAAGAGCTATTTGAGCACGCGAACTATCCACAGTTATCGCAAAAAATAAATTAAGAAAATAGAAAAAATTACCTCATCTGTTTAAGAATGCACTTGGCTCATGTTTGATATTACGCCACAATCTTATTCATTCATTCTCCTGTCACAATTCTTTTATTTTTTCCATAGGCAACTCTTACATAATCATTTATTTTATTGATTCGGTTTTTCTCTAGGAGTGCATTGCGTTGAATTTTTCTGTATGATATTTTTTCAACGTCGTTTTTTTAAAAAAAAAAAAAAAACATCTGTCTCTCAGACAGGGCATGCTTATAGCTTATTACACTTCATTTCAGCGCGCGGTTCCACGTTTTTCTCGTTAGATTTTTCCTGTAACCCGTTCGGTTCCATATCGATGGGAGCTCTCCTCCAGGTCCACGTGGAGTTTGTGTTTATATTTGATATGTAGGAAATCGGAGTCTCGTCCTTTGCTCTAAGATTCCTCCGTTCAACCTCAATGGGCTTTTGGCTATTAGCCTGTCTCTTGCTGTCATTACAGACACTTCGAAAATCTGATACCTCAGAAAACACACAGGTTGGATTTCACATTAAGGACTCATACTTAACACGTGTTTATCCACAACGCACAGCATTTGTTTTGGGAAAAGCGATGCGGTGTTATGACGAGGAAATGCGACGGTATTACTCGATGAGGGCTACTGTGCTGTAGGTTACCTGTTTGCTTTTTGGAAATGCAGTTTAGGCCCAGAATAACTCTGCTCATCGGAACAGAACAAGTTTTTAGAAGTTGCTACAAAGTGTGCTCATTCACGTCTGGTTTAAACAAAGTAACTTATTTAATCATAAAAAAATAAAATTTTGATTGTTGTTAATGCAGGCCTGTTATTTAAAAAAAATAAATAAAAACCTACATATGTTGTTGCCTGGCAGTTTGCAGGTAGAATAAGTATCTTAATTGTGTTTATGCCTGTGATCAAAAAGGTGACGGGTAAATTTATTTGATTTAGAAGGCCTTATTATTAATATTTATACATCGCACATAAATGTTCAGTGTAAAATCAACTGTGGGTGGTTCTAACTATAGAGTATATTTGACCCCTGTTGGACTCAGACTCTGTTAGAGTCGGTATAACTCTGGTCATCTTGTCGTATAATGCCGGAGTGCATTATAAATTTGTTTTTATTTTTTGTTGAAGCTGTTGTATTAAATGCGCTATTTTGTTAAATTGTTGGAGAAGTGCTTCAGTGTATGCTATTTGGACAAAAGTTAGTGATTGCAACCTGTGGTTTGGTCCAAAGTTGTGTATACATTTTTAAAATCATAACAAAAATAAGAAGTAATATTGTACAATAGTGCTGCAACACCTATTTCTGAAACTTGTTTTCCCAAGCATACATACTAGAAATTTCCCTCAAAACAGTTTATGTGAAAATAAACTACTTCACGATACTGGGAATAAGGATTATAATTAGCCAATGTGACTAATTATTTATGGATTGTGAATTAATAATCATTCTTGTGTCATGCACCTTCCTGGGAAGTTGTTTTGGAAAATACCATAAATACTAGTGCACTCTTCAGATATTAATATTTAGTTTATTACAAATCTAGTATGTGTGCTTATTTGCATAGATATCTTGGTACAAAATAATTGGGATCATTATTCTAAAATGATTTATTTATTTATTTATTTATTTTTATTTACTTACTTCCTGCTAATATATACTGACAAGGAAACCACTAGTATACAGTGTAGGTCTGTGACAACTTACAGTGGTGTTATGGGACAGTATTGAGTTTGAGGGCCGAAGGTTCAGAGATTGCACCGTCTTTTATGCCAACAACGGTGGAGAGGAGGGGTGTGTGTTCACAGTGCAGATTTATTAGGGATACTGATCCACAGTTTGTTTAGACTTTTCTGGAATTCAGTCATTTCTAGTGGAAATTGGTAATGGTTGGAATGCCATGTGAAATTGACTGTCGACTATATTTGAATTATTCTTTGTGCACTTGAAGCTTAGTTTGAAAATATGAAGGGTCTTTTTGTTGATAAAATATTGCTACTGGTGATGCAGTAAGAATTGAGCTGTGCATGAGCATGAGTCAATTCCTAAAAGAATCATTACAATTTAATTTTTTTCAATGTTTTTTATTATTATTGCTGTTGCACCTCAATGATTGTCTATGCAGATATGAATTGATACACTTGTTATTTGCCTCAGGCCCGATTTGCCTGGATTAGTCATTTTAATATGCACTGCAATAAAAAAGCCCTTGTGGTCCTTAAGGTCAGATAACAAAATGTCTGATTTGCTGATCATGAATGTACATCAGGTTTGAGACGTACGCAGTTGTTTCAGTGATGGTAAAAAAAAAAAAAAAAAAAATGTTATCGAAATAATGTTGCATTAAATGAGGTGCCACTGTAAATGTCCTTGGTGGAGGTTACGGGATAATACGGGAGCGAAAAAAAAAAAAATCAATTCACCATGACTGACTTCCCGAGGAGAAGCATTATTGTCTTCGGTTTCAGATAAGGAGGGGCTGAAAAAATGATGAAAAATTAAAATGATGCGCTCGGAGTATTAAAGCCAAAGAGGGCCCTTCTCCTGCCCTGGTTGTCCGGTGAACCAAAAATACAACAACTTAAAAAAAAAAAAGATGGTTCCCTAAATTCCCCCTTTCAGAAGAGAGTGATAAACTCCTTGGGTCATTGCAAGTTGGAAACAATTGATAAAATAAACGTTTGAACTACAGACGACAATGATTTGTTTGAACAACGTTTGTATGGCAGTGCGCAGAGTGGGGCTTGCGCGCTTAGAGGAAAATGGGGACAAGGCGAGCCTGTTTGGCCCAAGGAGCCGAACTGGCCCAGAATGCACCGGGGCCGAGGCTATAAATACGTCTCTGGACCTGTTAAGTGAACGTGAACTTCCCCGTCTGGTCCTGTCACCGATCCCCTCCGTTGGAACGACGCACAATAGTTTGGGAAGTAAGACACGTCACCGTTACCCAAATCCTCCCCCCCCCCCCCAACCCCCCATTGCTGTTAGGCCGTTTGTTTGGTCTCACTGCTGCATGTCTAGTATTGCAGGTCCTTCTTTTTGCCGGCTTGAGTTTAGCCAGTGTGCATGTTCCGAGCCCCCGCCCCCCCCCCCCCCCCCACCCCCCAAGTAAATTATTTAAAAAATACATTTCCCCCTGTAGCTCCAAACAAAGTCCTGTCTGTCCTGCTGTGGGACTCTTCGGATCGCTGGCCCGTGCTGTCCTGGTCTTTCAGCGAGAGAGTGAGACGGCTTTAGAGCTTCGTACGCGAGCTATTTTTGTCATTTCTCTCCAGTACAGCGTGTCAAGCTGTTTTTTTATCCCCCCTGTTTTGTTTTCTACGGAAAAGTCACAGATTTGATCTGGGAGGCTGCTGTAAAAGGCCAAGGCCGTTTGGAATCATTATCACCAAAGTACAAATAATACCACCTAATAAATCCATCACATTTAAGGCCTGGGGCTACGGCCAACCCCCACCCTCCCTTCCCCCTGCCCCCCCCCCCCCTCCACAACACCCCCCCTGGCCGTGACATTTGGGGATGCGTTGAAGACCCTGGCACGCACCTGCACCTGGATTTCTCTCACTACCCCCCTCTCTCTCCCTCTCTTTCTGTCTCTCTGTCTCTCTACCCCTCCATCTCTCTCTACCTCTCTGTCTATGTCTCTCTCTCCCTCTACCTCTCTCTACCTATACATGAAAAAGAGTCAGCCCCTGTGTAAAACTACCTGAGTGTATTTCTAAGGGTTCTGTGTGTTGGACCTTATACAGCCTGCTACCTGGGTTCATATGTTATTAACAGTAGACTGCACGTGAGTCAGAATGTCCAGCAGGTAGGTCACCTGTCGTCGTTCTCCTTTGAATCAGCTGCTCTCGACCTCTCCGAAAAAGTGACCCAGGGGATTGCATAGAGGAAAAAAAAACTGTAATCAGCTCATTGATGCCATAAGAACCGGTGAAGCACATGTCAATGACACGGGGTCACTGTGGAGCAGCGGGTTTTAATTAAGTCGTGCTGTTTCCTATAATCCTGTAGGATTTTATCATGGGCGGTGGGACAGACTGCAGTAGGGTAGTATGATAACCCCATCGTGCTCTTCACGGTTGAGACGTCTCGAAATCAAAAATGTTGTTGCCGTGCGTCAAAAAACCCTGCGTCTGTGTCACCTCAGGAAGCACTGTCCGGTCATGTCTGGGCCCGTATCCTTTTAGCGTCTGAATAGCGGGACGTGCTGATCCAGGATCAGGCGTCCCTGTCTGAATTCCGAACCCATCCATTGTGAGCGAAATGGAAAAAACAGGTCCTAGATCAGCACTCCAGAGTTGCACAATCCAGTCTGCATTATTTATTTATTTATTAATTTGTTTGTTTTTTTTGTTTGTTTATTTGAGAAGACATGCTGACAGTCGGGATAAATGTGCACAGTCAGTCTGATATGGATTATATGTATGTTTTAGATATTTTGACTGCCCCAAAGAGGCGACTGTAGAAGACAAGGCCCGATGGAAACCTCACAAGACCTCAATGAACAGCCGGTGAGTGTTTCTTCCTTCATTGTCCTATAGAACACAATGAACATCCCATGTTGTTTCCTCCAATGTCCTATAGAACACAATGAACAGCCAGTGTTCCTTCCTTCATTATCATATAGAACACAATGAACAGCCAATGAGTGTGCTTCCTCCTTTATCCTATAGAACACAATGAACAGCCAGTGTTCCTTCCTTCATTATCATATAGAACACAATGAACAGCCAGTGTTTCTTCCTTCATTATCCTACAGAACACAATGAACAGCCAGTGTGTCTTCCTTCATTATCCTATAGAGTACAACGAGCGGCCATTCAGTGTGGTGAATGAGCAGCCAGTGAGTTTAGTTCCTTCATTTTCCCATAAAACCCTCTGGCCTGTCTTCAGCAACACTTATCTTTCACTCACTATTGATCAGAAGTCCAGCAGTGCCCATTATTAATGGAGAGGAAATTATGTTTGCATTGGAGAAAACTCACGTTGGTGAGTTTTAAAAAAGTGGTCAATGAATCTAGGCAGCTGTCAAGCAAAAAAAGTGCCAGGAAATGCCACAGTGTGAGATCTGATATTCAAAACGTCTTTTTTTATTTGCTTCTCATAGTATGGTAGTACAATGCACTCACAGAATGTAAATAAAGTGATACGTATATATATATCAATGTATGATTCATATTCTCAAATTGCTAGTATGAGAGATACAATACAATTTACTATACAAGTCTTTTACATAAATACACCATTACAATTATATAAGAAATTGATTCCATCTCAGCTGCATAATTCACAAAAAAGTGTAGGTAAATGAAACCCCATGTTCCTAGCTCTTGTGCAGTCTGAATACTTTCCATGAGTGCAACCATTTGACTGAGCGTGGATTCTCATTTCTCAGTCTTATTGTTGACCACAGAGTAGTCTCTTACTTTTAGAGTCTTTGGAGCCTCAACGATACACCATTTATCAAAGCTTTTGCACCAACAAAAAACTATGGAAAAGGAAAAATGTATTCGAAACAAATAAACAGCGTGAACACACGCAGAGACTGAATCTGTTCGGCTCGCTTTGTTTTGGCCTAATGGCCACCCAGGCTTCAGAACGTTCGGTGGGCAAAGCCGTCGTCGCGGCGACCATAATATGAAGCAGATGTAGGCCGAAGCCCCCTGCACACAGTAGCCATATGGCAACTGTAAGGAACCGAACAGGAAACAGTCATGAGCTGCCAATGATTTCCACACAGTTCGGAGAAAAAAGTTGTAAATTTCGGTGGTTATCTGCCGATTGAAAACACCCCAGGTACTGCTGAATCACACAAGAGCTCTTTGTTAAAAACATGTGGCTTCTCTACACCATTTTTTCCAGAGGTAAATGCTTATAAAAAATATTTATTAGAAATGTTTTTGAAAGTTTGAGACGTTCGCAAGGCCATCTCCTCAAGTAGTTTTCGAGTATGCTTCATTTCAGTTTGTATATCTGATTAACGTTATTTAGTTTAATTATAACACGACGTACAACGATTACTACTAGCCCCAACCCAGCTTCTTTTCAAGTGGGGAAAAGTCATTGTAGTAGAACAAGTGCGAGTGGCACGTAAAACTATATAAAATCAGGTCAGGACGTTTTAATGGAAAAATTGGCTCTTTTTTTTCCTTCTTCTTCTTCTTCTGTTGTTTTCTGTGATAATAGAGCAGCGAATGCTTCAGGCCAGTGTTCCGCGCCGCTAGTGTTCGGGGACGGTGAAGAGTAGGCGCCGCGGTGAATGTTGGCCGGTTCGCCAGCAACGCCTCGCCATTGTGGGGGCCCCGGCATTGTTTGCTTAAAGATCAGCCTACAATTGTCTCCGAAATAATTTGGCGGCCGGGACGGCCCGGGGGTTTCGGATTTCAAAGACATTTGTGAGGAACAGGTGTAATTTCATCCCAGAACCTTAGTTTTAACGGCGTGGATTTGTCACTCCCCGCAGTGCCAGGGCGGAAAGCAACAATGGCGTTTAACTGGGGCAGGGACGAGAAAACATGCCGTCTCGAATACTCCCTGGACGGGGATTGCAAAGGTGTCTTGGCAGCTACATCGCATGTGCAACTTTATCACTGGAGGGGAAAAAATACATTATGTTCATATTTGTGGGTTTGCGGTTCCTAATTTTGCGGCGGCAGTGTAATGGAGTGGACACGTTCAAATCTGATTATCCCTCACCCCTCCAACGTCTGCTTATTTATCATTTTATTTATGTCTGAATGTCCTCAGTATCTGACGGTGAGACGACAAGGCTTATTTTTGCGATTTATCGATCGCAACTTAAATCACAACTTATTTGAATGATATTTGTTTTGTGTAGTTTTTGTCTCAAAGGTATGTTTAGTGATTGAAATGAAAAGGGGGGAGGGATCAGTGCAGGGGTTCCAGTTCCCCCCCCCCCCATAAATATCCTCCTCAGATTATGACATTGCATGCTGACGTGCACACTCATGGGTGTGTGCACGTACATGCATGCATGCAAGCGTACACACACACACCTCTCCCATCCATCTCTACACCACACAGCAGAATGGGGTGTGTGTGGTCATCTGTCGAACACCCGATATGGGCCATCGCCTCGCTCGTCGTCAGCCGAGTCCACCGTCACCGTCCCTGACGCAGTCGAGCCCGTCCGCGCTGTAAACTCAGATTACCTGCTGCGATTCATCTGGAATCTAGCACAGGCCTCGAAGTTCTCCAGAGTACTCTAAGATGCTCTGCTCTCTGAACTTGGGTGTGTGTTTGTACGTGGGTGTGTCTGTACGGGTGGATGTGTGTGTGTTCGTGTGTGTGTGTGTGTGTGTGTGTGTATATGTGTGTAAATGAGTGTGTGTGTAAATGAGTGTGTGCGTGCATGAATGCCTGTATTTTCCCACGTGTATCAATGTTTCAAATCTACTGAATTGGTTTTACGGAGAGACATTGGCCAACTTGCAGTCTACATCTTGTGGACATGATGCTTCTTAAATTGACCAGACCTGTTCCACCTATCACCAGTGAAGTTGCACCGAATTTTGTTTTAGGTGTCTTCTCTCAGAGCTTTGAAATGCTCGTAGGAACTGCCACTCACAGCAGATCACTCCAGGCACCCCTTGCTTGCAGATTTGGGTAGGGCGGCTGTTTGAAGTCTCCGCGCTGTTGACTAATCCTGGAAAAGTGAAGAGAAAGGAGAAAGTATGGGGGGATGGGTGGAGGGCAGAAAGGGGTGTTTGCAGACCCTGGGGAACCATGCAAGGTTATAATGTAAGACAAAATACAATGAGAGAGAGAGAGGGAGGGAAGGAGGGTGAGAGAGAGGGAGAGTCAAAGGGAGAGGGAGAGGGAGGTGAGAAAAGGAGGGAGTGGGAGAGCTAGAGAGAGGGGGAGACAGAGAGGGAGAGAGAGTAAGAGAGAGAGAAAGAGATAAAAGAATGTCTTTGGCTCTTTCCTCTGGTGCAGGCCAGGACTGGGGCGATGGCTGTGGGCTGGGACCTGCGTCGGGCAGGAAGGTTTTAAGTTGCACCTCAGTCTGGCACCTCAATATGAGCGGGCAGGGCTTGATTACACCCCCCCCCCCCCCCCATACCCAACACTGATTCTTAAATCAGTTTTTTTTTCTTTTAATTTAAAAGAAGCATTAAATATTGCCTGCAAATCTGCCGTTCATTCACGTTGGGAAAATTGGTCCCTCGTGAAGGAAAAGGTGTTGGTATTGGGAGTGTTTTTTTTGCCAGCCTAAGTTCTGTGTCTGTGCGTTAACATTTTAACCTCCTTGTACCGATGTCTGTTTTAGCCGTTCAACTCTGGTGTGTCAATTCAGATTCCTGACAGGAATTGGCTTCTGTTTTTTTTTTTTCTTACGGTAGTAAGCATGACCTCAGCCTTCAAGGAGATCATGTTAATGGGCATAGAGTAATTTTCCCAGCAGATCCTACCTGCCGTGGCATGGTGTGTATGAACATTACGCACACGCACGTGAGCTTGACTCATACGTGAGCGCACCGGCCACAGTCCCCGCCCTGTAAGCTTTTCTTTTGAAAACTCAGAAAGGCCGAATTTGCCAAATGACACAGGTCTGGGTCATGGGTAGGTTTTTTTTTTTTAATGCTTTTTTCAACCTCCTGAGTAAGTGTTCTAGAACTCCACTGCTTTCAATCACCACCAGTGATTGTTGCATCAGCATTAGAATGTTCAGCTGAGAACATTCCAATTGCATGTTTGTGACCTCACACCTTAAAGGGACAGTGGAGCTCTGGTAGTTGACCAGCCGGTTGCCAGGTTTTGGGATCTTAGGTTTGGAGTGTAAACCTACAGGGCAGTAGATCTCCAGGAACAGCGTTGGGCAGCCAACACCTAGAAGTTATGAACTGTTATCTGAACCAAATTCTCTTCACCCTTAGAATGCAGATGGAGGGGCTACTTGTAGTGGCACAGATTGTGTACTGCTGCAAAACCTATTGAGAACTAATTTTTTTTCCAATTTTCTGCAGACTATATTCCATAAAACCTTTTCTCTCACTTTCCCCATGTGTCTCACATATCTCTTGTAGAGACTGGGGGGTCCACGTACCCCTTCTTCAGAATGGCTGTGGATAATTATAGCTGACTGAACCCTGGGTGCGGTGGTGCCGTAGGTGCCGGGGACTCAAATGCCACTGGAACTGTTCTTCACTCGGTGGCAGTGAATCTGTCCCTGTCACTCCGCGGCTCAGCGCTAGTTTTTCTGCCATCGCTGCTATAAGCGGACGAGGTGCTCCATCATCGCACCTTGCAGATGTCTTTGGGGGGGGGGGGGGGGGTAGGGGGCGTGCCACGGATAGCACGAATGGCCGGCGCCGCGATCATGGTGAACGCCAGGGCTGGCGGTTCCCGTGGAACCCGTGGAACCCGCTAAAAAGGACCTGCAGAAGTAATTTAATTCTTCATTGGCCAAACCAAGAAACAGCCATGAGCTAACAATGATCTCCACACAGTTAAAAAATTTTTTTTTTTTTTTAAGTTTTACATTTTACAGTCCCGCATGGATGAGAAGGCATCCTCCCTACCCCCGAAACACAGGAAACCACAGTCCCACCACCAACCCCCCCTCACCCCCCCGCCCTGAGCCCAAACCTCTTTTAGCCTGTCACCTGGACGTTGAGATGGCTCAGCGTAGGTTTCTCTGGGAATTTAATCTGTACGGCCCCCCCCCCCCCCCCCCCAAATCAGCGAGGCCCCATGGACTCTGGGGTTTGGGTTTGAGGTGGGTTCTCCTGTGATGGATGTGGTGGCTTTCGTGGAGGAGCTGCCCCCCCCCCCCCTTTAACCACCACCACCACCCACCCCCATTCTGGAGCGCATGTCCTTCAGCAGTGTAAAATAGGTCCTCTGGGCTGCTGCTGATTACAGGTTATTGATACAGGAGCCGGGGCCGTGTGCACGCTGAACGCAGGGCTGGAAACTCAACACCCTCTCGGCCCTCAGCTGGGATGAGGTTAGAGTCGCGGCTGCTGAACTGTAGTCAGGACGAAAAATGTGAAAAATTGCCAGAGAACTTTTAGCGCAAAACTGTTAAATCACTTATTTTATATTTTATTTTATTTTATTTTAAAAAAGGATTGGTTTTTTCAGTAATGAAATGCCAACACAGAGCGCCGAAACCCTTTTATTTCTGCGTTTGGCCCTGTGCTGTTCCCTTAGTTTCGTGGTGTGAGAGCCAACTGTCATTTGTCTTATGATTCCACCTGGTACAGAGAGAAATCTCTGTACCAGGCGAAATATTTCTTGTGTCTGTTTCAGTGAGATTTGCTGTGGTTATTGTGTCCAATGCGAGCAAGTTTTTGTGCAGCATTTATAAGTGGTAATATAAAAAAGTAATTGTCTAGTATGTATTTTGAATATTAATTAGTAGCACAGCTACTTTGCCCCCTAGTGGTAAGGTGTCATTACTCCGATTTACTGCCAGGGGAGTCACTACGTCAGTGAGGAGGGAAATGTGGAATGTGTGCTTTTATAGACTCAAAATTCAAAGCAGAGACAAAACATACAAAACCACAAACACACACTTAATTTAAAAAAAATTAATTTAAAAAAATTGTGCTCGTTTAGTCCTGCTATGCAGAAGGGAATCCAAATGCGACCACACAGTGACATATGGCGAACGCATCACCAAATTCTGACGTGGTGTTAAAAGCAAGATTATTGAAGATGCGTCTGAGCCACCGCGTGCTGCGCTTGCCTGAGAGAAAAAAAAAATGTTCGGGTGCAACGCCTCGCTATTAATAGATTCGTCGGTGAGAAGATGGAAAAACTGGATCCTGTGAGTGCTCTTATGCAGGTGTGACACAAGGTCTGAGCGAAGGGCATTCGTACCTGTGAAAGCCCCGGTAAGCGAAGACTCAGGTGTAGTGTGTCAGGCCTGGGTGCCTCACGCATTAGCTAAATGCTTTTGCCCCGGGACCGAATGAATTTCAGGAATGAATTCAGTCACTGCCATTTTGTCTTGACCAAAGTCTCGCAAAAATGTAATATTAAGTAACACGTCTCTCGAAAAAAACTAAACCAAATAAGCAAACACAATTATAAAATATGGTTATTATATAGAATTAAATCATGATGTTGCAATGCAATGCTGTGCATTTAAGAAAGAAAAAAGGCAACATTCCCACCATTTTGAGGTGAGTTTATTAGAGTTTATATTTACGTTCTTCTAACACGGAGAGGGGTGGAATGAAAGTTGTCAAGGCTACAAGCTGATACGTACGCAAAGAAAATATTAGTCACCGGCCGCGAAGTGAGGGGGGTTAAACCAGTCCTTTTCATATCGATATCACAGATCACGCTCTGAGTCAGTGTGGTCGCAGAAGGACTCGTGAGTCAGTGTCTTTGTGAAGGAGGCCATTCGATCCCGAGTGTAGGTCCGCTCAAGGCCAAGAGTGCAGCCTTTTCAAAGCAATACTAATCCTACGCTAACACGTCATTACCTTCACAAACAAACAACAAGCCTTCTCAAAGAGCCAAACCTGAATATATAAATATGTATAAATAAATATATATATATATAAATAAACATAAATACATATATTTTCTCTTTTTATTTATCCGTGTGTGGAAGGAACAAGGCCTGCCGTTTGGATTAGACAAACAAAACAAGCCAACTTCTGAGAACGAGCATGAATAATTCTCTACTGCACTGAGAATGAAATCTACTGCAATATGCTGAAATAAAAATGTATCAAGATAGTGCAACACATCATACAATGCAGTTTTAAAAATAAATACTGCTCCCAAATACAGTATGTGATATATCCTATTTTCATGAGTGGTGTGTGTGTGTGTGTGTGTGTGTGTGTGGATGACTGGAGCTCACGTACTTGAGTTACTGTTTGTATTAGATACAGTATGTGGATACTAACACTGATTATCATGTTTGCAGGATGTTATACTTCATATTCGCACCTCCACAGCTTGACAGCTTGTCATCAATGTCAAACAATTGCAAAGAGCCAGGACTAACGGGTTACATAATTATGGCATGAAAGATTAGGTTTTTTTTATCACAAATCTCTCATTTACTCAACTCAGAACAAGTTGGTCTGCAGAGCCAGCTAACCATGATGCTTTTTATGACCACACAGCCAGCTAGGATATCAACTCTTGTTCACCGAGGGAGAAAGGCATTTAACACAGACCGTGCTAGGACACTCGACATTTACTGTACATTCTTTGGCTCACATTTGTTGATTTACACAATAAAACGTATATCTGGCAGTGAGAAAGCAGTATAAATGATTCTTTTTTAATTTTTATTTTGATAGGGCTGTTCCTTAGCCAGGAATCGTCAAAAATAAGCTGAACGGTATTCTTGTCCTTCTGTTAATTTGGATGAGTGGGATAGGTGCCCCCCCCCCTCCTTTTCACACGCAACCACCTTTCTGGTTATTAGCAAAGTAGAAGGATTCTAAATAATGCAGGCGCCCCATGGTATGGGCCAAAGTCCCCCAAAAAATCACATGTCATCATCAGCATTATTTAACATGCAGGCTGACATCTGGGAGCCAATTCATCATTTAATTAAATTATCCTGAAATGAATATCTCCAGTAATGAGATTAATTTTAATTATTAATCGGGAGCTGACAGAGGCACAAGGCCTCGTGAATTAGTAATGAGGGTGTTGTCTGTTCCCTTCCCTTCGAAGGAAGGACCTACTTCAGCTCCAGAGTGCTTTTTTATATAAGGTTTCCCTGGGTTACCGAAGATATAATCCATGTTGCCCCCCCCCCCCCCCCCAATTGATTTTGCTTCAGAAATATTTGAAACGAAAGAAAAATAAAGTCCTAATGCTGTAGGTGCTTCTATTCATTATTGCGTTTGGATGTGAGGCAGGGTCCGTCTCAGGTTTCCATCCATCAGAGAGAGGGAGAGGGAGAGGGAGAGAGAGAGAGAGAGAGAAAGAGAGAAAAAGAGAGACGCTTTCTTGTTGAGTCCCTCAACGGAATATGTTACTTTACCCACAGATGCCAAGTTGTCATGGAAACCGAACTGAAAGAAAGTGGCAGTTTTGAGTTTGGTTGTGATTGTAGTAGCGGTAGAGGTGGAGGTTGGCGTAGGGGCGATTGTACTCGAAAGTCAAAACTGCTAAACTTTCACGGTTGTTCAGCATCACAGCTCGTTGTTTTCTTTTGTAACGAGGCCTTACCTTCTCCGTCGCTTTCTTTGGGAGCCTCTGCTGCCGCTAACGCGGTTTAGCCGTAGATCGCCATTTATTGCTGAGGCTTTGTAGGAATTCCTGTCTGCTCAAGGTAGGGCTAGGTTACCCTCCCGACGGTGCTAATATAGCTGTGATCAGATTAGATCAACCCGGGGCAGGAAAGGCCAAATGGTTTACAATTAACAGCATATGTCCAGGAGTAATGTTCGCCGTCGAAACCCAGACAGAAAAGCTTTGCATTCACATCCGTCAGTGAGTTTTCATTTGCCCGAATTAGCAAACCGAAATAAAAGCGTGCCCTTAATAAGGAACGTCCAACCAGGAACTTTCAGAATATTAAAAAAAAGAAGGTCCAGCTCGCTGTAAGACTCCCTTTGTCCCGTTTTCCTCAATCACAATATAGAAGAGGGTCGATGTCTAATCTGTTGTTACGATATAAAGTTACCTAGCATGCTTCAAACATTAAGTAACTGTACTGACCGAGGCTATTAATAGAGAGCACCCTGCAGAATAGATTGAATATACATGGCATCTGCTGATCTGATGATGATATCTGTAGAAAAACACAAGGAAGGTAACCGTTTATTTATACAGTAGGTTCTTATGAGAGATTAACTTGCATGTATACAGTGCTAGACAGGCTATCCACAGCGCTGTAGTACTGAATATGAACTGTCTTTCGTGCACTGTAGTGCTGAAGTCTTTTCAGAAAGATTTTGTTTGTTTGACCTTATTGTTTGATCATATTTATCCATATTTATATTTATTCTCATGTATCTCTTGTTTTCAGTTTTATTTATGTTTATTTGTTTTGCAGGAGTTTGTAGTGTATGATTTGCTGTCTAATGAATGAGGGATTCGTTTTCTAAGCGTGTGTGTGTGTCTGTGTGTGTGTTGGGTGGGGTCTTTTGAGCCATTTGAGTTTTATCTTTTTATCTCTTGTTGATTTGCCTTCTTTTTCACCGATGCTATTTTAACTTGGCCTTTAAAAAAATTTTTTTTTTTTTAAACACAGAGAAAAAGCAGCGTTATTGGAGACGAGGCACACCAGACACCGGTTTCACCTATCTGTCATAATTTTATGAATGCGGGCGATTGTTGGAGGCATGAAACTGGCTAAAAGCTGTGAAAAATGTGCCCTAAGTGGCCTGTCCGTCATCAGCCCGAGTCCCACAGGCGTCCCAGTCCCACCTGACATTTCATTTCATTTATTTATTATTTTCTTGTGTGCGTGTGTGTGTGTGTGTGTGTGTGTGTCCCCTCTGGCGTCCCGCTGCTGAAGACAAAAAAGGGGACATTTTGTGGAGAATAATAAGTGGGATAGGTTTACACCACCATAGGCACGTTCGAATGCAGTGGTGGGGTGGGGGGTGGGGGGGTGGGGGGGGGAAGGGTAGGGAGGGGCGCAACAATGTATTTTACATGAAAGGAAGGGGTATTGGGTTACCGCGGCGATAACGACGCTGAGGGCGAGAGAGAGAAAGAAAGAGAGAGAGAGAAAGAGAGGAGTGACATATGGGAGTAAAGGATGGCGTAAAAATATTACCATTCCTCGGGTTTTTTCTGTGTTTAAAATTTTTTTTTTTTTTTTTTACTGGGTTTCATTGTGAGGTGGAGGAAGTTTCTGGGCCCGGTGGGGTTGGAGGAGGGGGGGGCGGGGGGGTTGTGGGATTCCATTTTTTAAAAATGCACACCATGAGCTACTGAAACCAAACATATTTCATCTTTTCTTTCCTTCAGTTGTTCAGCGTGACACGATTCAGCCAATTGGGAGCAGATAAATTGCAGTGGTGGCAGGTACAGCGCCCCAGTATCCTCCAGTGACCCTAATTTGTTGGCTTATTTGTTTGATCTCTGCTAATCTTTTTTTTCACCCTGTAGTAGTTTAGCATAGGTGAAAATAAGGTGAAATTGGTGAATTGTTTGGCACTGAAATGTCCCTTTTAAAGCTCGCAGTGAAGCACAATGTATGCAGTAGCTAATGTATAGATAAGATAAGTCAATCACATGGTGCTTAGTGCATGTTCTGTAGGGACATTTTTAACAGAGGCAATAATAATAATTTAAAACATGTAATTCAGTACAGAGTTCCAGTGAGGATGGGTTGTCGTTCGCTGAACGCATTGCCGTCGGTGTCTGTCCCCAGAGGAAGGGTCCTCCGGTGTCATTAAACGCAATCGAAGGGGACTGTTGAGAGAGAGAGAGAGAGAGAGAGAGAGAGAGAGAGAGAGAGAGAGAGAGAGAGAGAGAGAGAGAGAGAGAGAGAGAGAGAGAGAGAGAGAGAGAGAGAGAGAGAGAGAGAGAGAGAGAGAGAGAGAGAGAGAGAGAGAGAGAGAGAGAGGCTGGACCGCAAGTGCCGTACATGAAGGGAGCTTCATAAGGTGGAATTAATCCAAGCTAAATAAGACGCATAAGGGGAAAAAAATAAAAAAGGAATAAAAAAACGGGGGAAATGATTTTTGGCTTCATTGAAGCGAATTCCATTAATGTTTTTGCCTGTGTTTTATTAGGCCGCTGGTCTCCGCTCTAGGCCTTGGCCCAGAGTGCTGTTTACCTTTGAGAAATTCGATAAGCGGGCCGGAGGTACCCCTCTGCTTGTGCGTTTCGGGCCCGTAACAGGTTCTGTTGTTCCAGGTCCAGTCCTGAACGTTCTTCCGGTGGTTCCTCTCTGTGCTTTTGTGATTTTCTTTTTTTAAAACATGATTACAGTTATGGAAAGAGGCTGATTAAAGAAGGAAAACAATTTTTTTTTTTTTAAAGAAATGGGTCATTTTAGTTTGACGGTAAATATCGTAGCTGCATTGTACGAGTTGGCATTTCATTTCAGACTGTGACTTTGGGATACTTTTCGTTTTCAAGTGACTTGGTAGTGAAAGCCCTCTGAATTCAAAAAAATCTCTATTTTTGTTTTCACTTCAAAATAAAACAAAAACATGCCTTTAATATATTCTGTAATTATGGTGGGGCTCAGTGTGATTTATTTCACAGAATTGTTATTGAAGAAAATCAAAGTTGTGAAGTAGTTGTTTGGTTTTTTTTTTTCCCCCAACTAATATCGCTGGCTTTAACAGGGTGAAGTGGCTCTCTTGATCTGAATCCGCCACTGTGACCGGTGACAGAGGCGAACACACGGTGATGATAAACAAGGCTAATGCATTCTGACAGAGCAGCTACACTAGCTGCTTTATGCTTGACTAAATCTCCCCTTTTCTGTGGGCTTCATAAGTTATTGATTTTCTCATTTTAAAAAGTAGTAGCTGTACTGAGAGACTTCTGAGAAGAGGAAGACATCGCAGTTCTCTTGTCGTAATGGCTTATATTGTAGTCCCTTTTTTGGTAATATCATTTTTTTTTTAATTCTCAGGAGAGGGTGGGGGTGGTGGTTGTGTGATGTGTGTGTGGTGTGTGGAGGGATGGGGGGGGTGGAGGTTGTTCGGTGTGTGTGTGTGTATGTGTGGTGTGTGGAGGGGTGGGGGGGATGTTT
The DNA here is from genome assembly GCA_039654925.1 of Anguilla pacifica. Classification (NCBI taxonomy): domain Eukaryota; kingdom Metazoa; phylum Chordata; class Actinopteri; order Anguilliformes; family Anguillidae; genus Anguilla; species Anguilla pacifica. The sequence continues at coordinate 61,692,548 of CM077289.1, read as the reverse complement.
AAAGTGAACCCCCACCCCGCCTGATGCTCATTTCAGTTTTCAAGCTTTATCTGGCGAACATGTTGCAGGTCAGCGCAGGTCTGCGCAGTTCTGCTGCAGTGCAGTGAACAGCTGCTGTGACTCTGATGCTCACGCTCAGGTGTGTGCAGGGCTTTGTCACAGGGAGCACGGGCCTTTCGGTAAAAGCACAAACTCTATCTTCTTTTTTTTGCGTGAGCACATTTTCCCTGTCTGATGATGAAGAGGTTTGTTGCTGAGCATGTGATCAGGTTTAACCGCCACGCTAGTGCTCATGGTCATGGCCTGCGGAGGAGACCCCATCCCCCTCCTCCCACACTGGGCTGCGGAATGGTTAGGGATCTGGGCTGGTAACCTGGGGGTTGCAGGTTCGATCCCATAGGCACCCTGCTGTTGTGCCCTTGAGCAAGGTGCTTAACCCGCAGTGCTTAAGTAAAACGTCCTGCTGTGTAAATGTATTTACCTTCTAAAAACTGTGAAAGTTGCGTAAGTCGCTCTGGGTAGGCGTGT